>CM019072.1:19771367-20178570 GCA_009667805.1 Leptobrachium leishanense
CCTCCGTGTTTACTATAATTATGATTCCCCGTCATGATAATAGGGGAATCTGGGAATTCCTAGGCTTCCTGGTAGACTCTGTAGATAGGTCCCTGAGCGTCCCGTCGCAGAAGGTCCGCGCTCTCCGAAAATACGTAAAATCTCTCCTTCCTGCGAGACCCTACCCCCCCTCGCTGCGCTCCCTGGCCCGAGTCATCGGGATACTATCTGCAACCCGCTTAGCAGTCCTGCCAGCTCCTCTGCACTATCGGGCCCTCCAGAGATCGAAGACCCGTTTTTACTCCGGTCCAATACCGATTATTCTCAGAGGGTGACCCTGTCAGGCAGGGACAAGAGAGACCTAGCTTGGTGGCTGGGGGATTGGTCCACCTGGAACTCTCGACCCGTGGTGGACCCATCCCCGACCCTTACGATAGAATCAGATGCCAGTCGCACCGGGTGGGGGGGGCTCACTGCGGGTCGGCGGAAACCGGGGGGGGGGGTGTCGCTGGTCTCCTCAGGAGTTATCCCTCCATATCAATGCGATAGAGCTTCGGCGGCCTTTTTCGCCCTGCGTTGTTTCGTGCGGACCTCTGGCCATCACTGTATCCTTCTGCGACTCGACAACCTCTCCGCGGTTCACTATAACAACGCCCTGGGCGGTCTGCGATCCCTGGCACTGTCAGACATAGCGACCGAACTGTGGGAGTTCTGTCTTCAGCTCCACCTGTTCGTGTCAGCCCAATTTATACCAGGGCTCTCCAACTATGTAGCGGACTGGAATTCCCGCTACCTGGAGGACAGTGGCGATTTGCGCCTCCTCCCGTTAGTATTCCTTCCAGGCCCTCCTGGATCTCTGGGGGCCCCTCCAGTTAGACCTATTTGCGTCTCGCCTCAACAGTCAACTTCCAGCATTCTACAGCTGGTGACCGGACCCGGATACGTTGGCCTTGGATGCTCTGCATCAGGGTTGGCCTCCAGGCAGGCATTGCGCATTCCCTCCGTCGTTACGTCTCTTGTGCAAGGTGTTGTCTCCCGTTCGGGTTCAACAAGCAGCGGTTGTGTTAGTGGCTCCGTTTTGGCAGACCCAGGCGTGGTTTCCGGGACTTCTGGAGATGGCGGACTTTCCACGCGTCCTGCCCATACGAGACGACCTGCTGTCGGACCCAGCGGGGCTTCCTCATCCTCTATTACTCGACAGGCGTCTGACTCTGCTGGCGTGGTCGGTTTCCGGCTCTCCTGGCAGGCTGCAGGAGTTTCGGAATGGACTGTGGAATTGCTGCGCCTATCCTGGGCCCCCGGTACAAGGGGGGGCGTATGCATCAGCATGGGGCCATTGGCACCACTGGTGTTTGGGAAGGGACCGTGATTCCCTTACTGCCCCTGTATCCTCAGTGATGGATTTCCTCTCCTCCCTCTTCGACTTCGGGTTGGCCTTCTGAACGATTAATGTGTATCTCTCGGCAGCTCACACCGGCTTCGATGGGGTTCCAGTTGGTCACCACCCATTGGTTTGCCGTCTGCTTCGGGGTGTACGTTTGTCTCGTCCTCCGCTGCCCAGATACTCGTCGACCTGGGACGTTACTATGGTCCTCCGTTTCCTTTCAAATTGGCCTGACGACGATTTGTCCCTGAAACAGCTCTCGGCAAAACTGTTGGTTTGGTTTTGATTTCTTGTAAGAGAGTTAGTGATGTTCGCGCTCTGGACTTCCAGGTCCGCTCTTTTACCCCGGAGGGGGTGTGCTTTAATGTCTCTCGATGCACTAAGATCAGTTTTCTTCCTTCCCGAATGATCCCCGTCTGTGTCCGGTTCGTTGTCTCTGTTCTTACGAGGCGCGTACGCTCTCCCTCCGTAGCGGTGCGGTGTCTCTGCTTTTTGTCTCGTTCCATGCACCTCACGCCCCGGTGACCTCCACTACCCTCGCCTGCTGGGCTCGCTGGCTCCTGGGCTCTGCGGGTGTGCATACCACTATCTTTGGCGCTCATTCCATGAGAGGGACTGCGGCCTCCTCTGCCATGGCGGCCGGTTCTAGATTAGAGGATATCATGAAGGCGGCAGATTGGTCTAGAGAATCAATCTTCTGCATGTTCTATTTTAAACCAGTTGTTCACATGACGGATTCTTTGGTGCGTTGAACTTGCAAATATGAAGCCTCCGAGCTCCTGTGTTAAAATTCCCAAATATTGCTATCACCGGACGGAAAGTTTGGATTTTAATAAGGACGTGGAGGCGAGTATTTCCTGCCTCTCCCTCCCGGATTGGTGACTGTCTTTTGGCTCTCCTGTTGTGGTGCTCTGTTTATGACACTTTGTTGTTTTCTGTAGCCTATGTGCAGCGCCTACTTCGTCGTTCGTTCCCTCTGGTCCTCCCCTTTTGGGTGGATGTTAGCTTAGGGTTCTGTGGATGTTATCTTAGGGTTCTGTGGTTGGGTTACGTGGCTTCCTGAAGTGGCCCACTCCCTAATCTGCGGTTCTTGTTCTGTGCTTCCTTTTCAGCCCAGTGATATGTTCCGCTTTGATGGCCGTTTCCAGTTTGCCCTCTCCGCTCTTTTCGTTGCCTGTACCGGGCGTGTTTGTTCGCCTGAAGAAAGAGGGTTTTGCCGCGCCTGACCGGTTCTCTTATGGACTTTGGACAGCCCACTGTTGAGGGAGGGGGATCCTTGTGTTGGGAGGAAAAGGGTTATACCAAGTTTTTTTCTATGTGTTTCTTCTGCTGCTGCGGGAGTATTAAAGAGAAATGCAAATACTCGCCTCCGAGTCCTTATTAAAATCCAAACTTTCCGTCCGGTGAGAGGGAAAATTTGGGAATTTTTACTTATCTGATTAAAAGTGACGTTTAATTCTTGGACTGCTTGTTCACAAATGAAGCAAAGAAATGGGACGACCTGATCCCGATGTATGGCTGCCCTCCCCCCACAACAACCCAATCCTGTGACGTGTGCCAGGAAGTCCCAGCCCCTGGCTTACCGGAATAACATTGACGACGTTGGAGATGAGGTCCCGGGAAGTGACGTGACGCGTCTGATCCTCGTTGCATCGGACATCCAGTTTAAATTCCACAGAACACTCTGCGCAGAAATCGTCACAGGTGCAATCCTGCGGGATACGGGGGGGGGGGGGGGGAGAGAGAGAGGCTGGAGTATTGACTCGTTACGCAGGGTCGCCTGCACTTGGCATGGTAACAGGATTTAGCTCCCATGATGCTCAGCCAGCCTGACAGTTACTGACGCACCAGGGAACATGAGGTGTGGCATGTACAGCGTATTTTATCACCTGATGGGCAGCACCTCACCTGCGGCTAAACACTCACCCTGGAGTACTGCAGCCGGTCCACCACGTCGTCACTGGTCAGGGGGATGAGACCTGTCAAGATCAGAGGAAAACATTAAACTCTGATGGCACTGTGCGGCGACACGACGCTGCGAGGTGACCCTTACCCACTCTGTGTGCGATGAATTCATCATGAAGAACCGACGAGTTGGCATCGATCTGCACCCAGTCAATGGCTGGAGGAGAGAACAAAGAACCAGCGTCACATGGTGATCACCAGAGGAACTCGCCCAGACCTGAACCTCAGCATGACCGAGCTTCTAATGTACCCCAAAATCCCGCAATGATCCCGGCACGCACAGCGGTGGGGGGGGGGGGGGGGGGGGGTTGGGGGTTGGCACGCTCCGGTCACTGCCCGGCACGCACACCATGCCCATGAGAGCGCTAAACCCCCATACACCCCACACACACACACCCCATGTCCATGAGAGCGCTAAACCCCCATACACCCCATGTCCATGAGCGCTAAACCCCCATACACCCCATGTCCATGAGCGCTAAACCCCCATACACCACCACCACACACACACACCCCATGTTCATGAGAGCGCTAAACCCCCCATACACCACACACACCCCATGTTCATGAGAGCGCTAAACCCCCCATACACCACACACACACCCCATGTTCATGAGAGCGCTAAACCCCCCATACACCACACACACCCCATGTTCATGAGAGCGCTAAACCCCCCATACACCACACACACCCCATGTTCATGAGAGTGCTAAACCCCCCATACACCACACACACCCCATGTTCATGAGAGTGCTAAACCCCCCATACACCACACACACCCCATGTTCATGAGAGTGCTAAACCCCCCATACACCACACACACACCCCATGTTCATGAGAGTGCTAAACCCCCATACACCACACACACCCCATGTTCATGAGAGTGCTAAACCCCCCATACACCACACACACACCCCATGTTCATGAGAGTGCTAAACCCCCCATACACCACACACACCCCATGTTCATGAGAGCGCTAAACCCCCCATACACCACACACACACCCCATGTCCATGAGAGCGCTAAACCCCCATACACCACACCACACCCCATGTTCATGAGAGTGCTAAACCCCCCATACACCACACACACACCCCATGTTCATGAGAGTGCTAAACCCCCCATACACCACACACACCCCATGTTCATGAGAGCGCTAAACCCCCATACACCACACACACCCCATGTTCATGAGAGCGCTAAACCCCCCATACACCACACACACCCCATGTTCATGAGAGTGCTAAACCCCCCATACACCACACACACACCCCATGTTCATGAGAGCGCTAAACCCCCCATACACCACACACACCCCATGTTCATGAGAGTGCTAAACCCCCCATACACCACACACACACCCCATGTTCATGAGAGTGCTAACCCCCCATACACCACACACACACCCCATGTTCATGAGAGTGCTAAACCCCCATACACCACACACACACCCCATGTTCATGAGAGTGCTAAACCCCCATACACCACACACACACCATGTCCATGAGAGCGCTAAACCCCCCATACACCACACACACACACACCATGTCCACGAGAGCGCTAAACCCCCCATACACCACACACACCCCATGTTCATGAGAGTGCTAAACCCCCCATACACCACACACACACCCCATGTTCATGAGAGTGCTAAACCCCCATACACACACACACCCCATGTTCATGAGAGTGCTAAACCCCCATACACCACACACACCCCATGTTCATGAGAGTGCTAAACCCCCATACACCACACACACACCCCATGTTCATGAGAGCGCTAAACCCCCCCATACACCACACACACCCCATGTTCATGAGAGTGCTAAACCCCCCCATACACCACACACACACCATGTCCATGAGAGCGCTAAACCCCATCTCTTAGTCCTGGATTTACCTATTGTGGGCACCTCGGCTATGAACACCCTGCGGATGGAGTTTGCAATTCTGCGAAGGAAAAAAGAACAGAGCTCAGACACAGAGGTTTGTATGGGGGGGGGGGGGGTTACAGGGGTGTATTGGGGAACAGGTCACAGGAGGATGTATTGGGGTGGTTACATGGGTGTATTCAGGAGCGGGTGGTGTATTGGGGTGGCGGGGGTCGCAGGGGTCAGAGAGGGGTGTATTTGGGTGGGGGTGTCACAGAGGGGTGTATGGGGGTGTCACAGAGGGGTGTATGGGGGGTCACAGGGGGGTGTATGGGGGGTCACAGAGGGGGTGTATGGGGGGTCACAGAGGGGGTGTATTGGGGGGTCACAGAGGGGGTGTATTGGGGGGTCACAGAGGGGTGTATGGGGGGTCACAGAGGGGGTGTATGGGGGGGTCACAGGGGGGTGTATGGGGGGTCACAGGGGGTGTATGGGGGGTCACAGAGGGGGTGTATGGGGGGGGTCACAGGGGGGTGTATGGGGGGTCACAGAGGGGGTGTATGGGGGGGTCACAGGGGGGTGTATGGGGGGTCACAGGGGGGTGTATGGGGGGTCACAGAGGGGGTGTATTGGGGGGTCACAGGGGGGTGTATGGGGGGGGTCACAGGGGGGTGTATTGGGGGGTCACAGGGGGTGTATTGGGGGGTCACAGGGGGGTGTATTGGGGGGTCACAGGGGGTGTATTGGGGGGTCACAGGGGGGTGTATGGGGGGTCACAGGGGGTGTATGGGGGGTCACAGGGGGGTGTATGGGGGGTCACAGGGGGGTGTATGGGGGGTCACAGAGGGGGTGTATGGGGGGGGTCACAGAGGGGGTGTATGGGGGGTCACAGAGGGGGTGTATGGGGGGTCACAGGGGGGTGTATGGGGGGGTCACAGGGGGGTGTATGGGGGGGTCACAGGGGGGTGTATGGGGGACAGGAAGGTTCTATAGCAATAGAATGGCAGCGGCCGGTAGATGGCGGTGCTGAGCCTCACGCAAGGTCCGTATTCTCCACGATAAACTTGACGTTCTCATCCGTTAGTTCCGTGATCCGAACCGTGGGCTGATTAGCGTATGGCATTTTAAACAGGAAGCCTTTTCTGGAACCACCGGAAACCAGAACCAACAAGATGTCCGGAGGAGGATAGAAAGGCTAGAGGATGATTTGAATCTCCTAGAGGTACCGGTGACGTCACGGTGGTCATGTGACAGTTAGAGTCACATGGTATCAGAGGAAGCAGAGCGCGGGAGATTGAAATGACAAGCAGTGAGTTGGTTGTGTTGAGCTGTCAGTATACACAGAGCTGCAGCCCCTCATTATCACCTCCCTGAGCCGCACAGACACGGATTAGGACCTGGAGCTCCGACACAGAGGGGTGTATGGGGGGGGGGGGTCACAGGGGTGTATTGGGGTGGCGGGGGGGCTACAGAGAGGTGTATTGGGGTGGCGGGGGGTCACAGGGGTGGCGGGGGGTCACAGAGGGGTGTATTGGGGTGGGCTGCGCAGACATGGATTAGGACCTGTGGTTTTAAATTCTGGGGGGTCTGTGCCTGGGTATAGATGATTCTCGGGGGGGGGTCTGTGCCTGGGTATACATGATTCTCGGGGGGGGGTCTGTGCCTGGGTATAGATGATTCTCGGGGGGGGGGTCTGTGCCTGGGTATACATGATTCTCGGGGGGGTCTGTGCCTGGGTATAGATGATTCTCGGGGGGGGGTCTGTGCCTGGGTATACATGATGCTCGGGGGGGGGGTCTGTGCCTGGGTATACATGATTCTCGGGGGGGGGTCTGTGCCTGGGTATACATGATTCTCGGGGGGGTCTGTGCCTGGGTATACATGATGCTCGGGGGGGTCTGTGCCTGGGTATACATGATGCTCGGGGGGGTCTGTGCCTGGGTATACATGATGCTCGGGGGGGTCTGTGCCTGGGTATACATGATGCTCGGGGGGGTCTGTGCCTGGGTATACATGATGCTCGGGGGTGGGGTCTGTGCCTGGGTATACATGATGCTCGGGGGGGTCTGTGCCTGGGTATACATGATGCTCGGGGGGGTCTGTGCCTGGGTATACATGATGCTCGGGGGGGTCTGTGCCTGGGTATACATGATGCTCGGGGGGGTCTGTGCCTGGGTATACATGATGCTCGGGGGGGGTCTGTGCCTGGGTATACATGATGCTCGGGGGGGTCTGTGCCTGGGTATACATGATGCTCGGGGGGGTCTGTGCCTGGGTATACATGATGCTCGGGGGGTGTATATAATTTTTTTCTTCAGGTAGTGGGGGTTGTGGAATTCTTAGGTGAGTTCCCTCACTTTTTCCCCCCAAAACTTGAGCCCTGATTGAAAGGGAAGCCCAGGCAATGGCTGGCACAGAGGGGCTGCTCCTGCAGACAGCATGGAAAGGGTGCGGCTGGGGCAGCTTTACAGGGATGTAATGGGCAGCACCCAAAGTGGGCTTTTGGGTATCTGGGGGGAGGGGGTGGCTCCTGGCATGGATAGGGTTTACTATACAGATCTGTACTGGGTTCCCTATTGGACAGATGGTGCCATGTGCTCCCAGCTAGCGTGGGAGCTTGAAAGATGGGGTGCCCGGGGCTTCCCGTTGGCACAGATGGGGTGCCCTACACAAGGTATCTTGAACGGAGTGTACTGGGGTTCAGACATGGAATCAGTGCCCTGTGCTGTATGAAAGCTGTGTACTGGACTCTTGGAGGGGGGGGGGACACAAATGGGGTGCCATGTGTTCCAGGGCAGTTTGAATGGGTTGTACTTGTCAGCATATAAGGGGTTTACCCTGCATTATGAAGCTTCATGGGGGTGTATTGGGCGCCTAGGTATCTGGGTCCACTGAACTCCTGGGTGTATGTTACCAGACATCACAGACTGAGGGGGAGGATACCTTACATGGTGTAGGGGGGGGTGTCGCCCTCGAGCAGTGTAGGGGGGTGTCGCCCTCGAGCGGTGTAGGGGGGTGTCGCCCTCGAGCGGTGTAGGGGGGTGTCGCCCTTGAGCGGTGTAGGGGGGTGTCGCCCTCGAGCGGTGTAGGGGGGTGCTGCCTTTGTCCGCTGAGCAGCACGGGGGGGGGGGCGAGGGCACATTCTGGATTGCATTGAGTACTTTATTCTTCTGGAGGTTTAGAAAGTGCACGGAGTAATAATATTCCTTTATTTCAGATCACCTGGAGAGAAGCCGAGCAAAGTATATCCTAACCTCCCCGGCGCTGAAACGGCCCCGGCGCTGAAACGGCCTCGGCGCTGAAACGGCCCCGGCGCTGAAACGGCCCCGGCGCTGAAACGGCCTCGGCGCTGAAACGGCCCCGGCGCTGAAACGGCCCCGGCGCTGAAACGGCCCCGGCGCTGAAACGGCCTCGGCGCTGAAACGGCCCCGGCGCTGAAACGGCCCCGGCGCTGAAACGGCCTCGGCGCTGAAACGGCCCCGGCGCTGAAACGGCCCCGGCGCTGAAACGGCCTCGGCGCTGAAACGGCCCCGGCGCTGAAACGGCCCCGGCGCTGAAACGGCCCCGGCGCTGAAACGGCCTCGGCGCTGAAACGGCCCCGGCGCTGAAACGGCCCCGGCGAGCACAGCCCAAGCAAACCTTTTTTTTCTTTTTTTTAAACTTGGGGGTGGGGACCCCCATCCCCGGTGCTGAAATTGGTTTTCAATAGGGGGGTGGGGGTCTCATAAGAAGTCTTCAAAATGTCAGAAAGCAGGGGGGGGGCAATACAAGTCGGGGACTCGGCAGATACATTTCTGAAAAAATAAGGTGAGCTTTCAGGCGGCAAGAATCCTAAAACAAAACACTTGTAAAACAGGCAACTAGAGCGGCATTTAGTCGACCTGAAAGGGCAGCAATATCCCCAGCCGGGGTGAACCTACAGGGGCAGCTCAGGGGGTCCCATCAGCCTGTATCACAGAAAGGGGGTGCCCGCACGGCAGGCAGAGTGTCACAAGGTAGGCCGTCGTTCCAGGCACCTCGAGTACCCAGGAATAGCCGAGAACCAAGGCCGGCCCTGTCTCCCCTCAGAGCAGAGGCCCAAGACCCCCGAGCGGCGCCACCGGCACAGACAGCACAGAAAAGGCCACGGCCTTCAGCTCGGCATTCGTCATCGTAGTGGGGCCCAGACAAGCAGACCTCACAGTGACATCTCGGGGTTCAGGGTTCTTCTCTGCACACGGAGAGCTCCCGATCCCTTGCACCTTCAGGTACATCCCTGAGCACAACGCCTGGTTCCACAGCTGCCGTCTGAGCTCCACTCAGGGCATCCGCACAGTCACCGCCTCTCGGGGCTTCCATAGATCACCTCTCGTCAGCGGGCGTTCATCTCCTCCATCAGAAGGCGCTCGAGGCGCAAGAACGCCACCTCCAGGCCGAACATCGGTCAAAACATTGGGACATTATTATTATTATTATTCTTTATAAAGCGCCGGCATATTCCGCAGCGCTGTACAATAAGCACAGTATAGACAGGGTTACAATACATTGAACAACATTTGACAAATAGTACAGGAGGAGATGAGGGCCCTATTCCCGTAGGAACTCACAATCTAGGAGGGTTGGGGTTGGAAACAGGAGGAGAGGACTGTAAGGTGAGAGTGATTGATGGTTGCGTCAGTGAGTTGGGGGGTCGGCTTCCCTAAATAGGAACGTTTTAAGGGAGCGTTTGAAGGAAGAGAAGTTAGGGGAAAGTCTGACAGTACGAGGGAGAGCGTTCCAGAGAGTGGGGGCTGCGCGTGAGAAATCCTGCAGTCTATCATGGGAAGAGGTGATGCGGGGAGAAGCTAGGCGCAGGTCACTGTTTGACCTTAGGGAGCGGGCTGCCACCACGTACCTTCTCCATCCGAACCCTCCACCAGGTCCAGTGCCTTGGCCAGGAAACTGGGCCCTCCGTCGCCACAGCCCTTATCCAGGTAGGGGGTGTCAGGGTCAGCAGAGGTGCCGCGGTGTGGGGCAAGGCCCCCAAATGAGCACTGGAAGGATCCATGTTATGCTTTTTAACCCCTTCACTGCTGAGCCATTTCACCTCTGTGCGCTGAGCTCAGAGTGACCGTTTCATGCTCATCAGGTTTAAATGTCAATTGAAGTCCTATTTTATTGTACCCCCAGACAATTATTTTTTTTCCCTTTACACCAAACTTATTCAGGTTTGGTATCATGATCAGGCCTTTCCAACGATGCCAAACATGACCCTCTAGGTGCCACGCATCGGGAGATGCCCCTGCTCCACTTTGCAGCTTGGGGGTTAACTGACCAACGGACATCATCGCACATACGGTGATGATGTCAGTGGGTTGGGTGACCCGGAGGCTTGGCTGACATCTGACGGCGATGATGTCATTGCGACAGCCAGAGCCCATAAATACGTGGGTCAGGCTTCAAGCATGACAGACTGTCGCAGGACCCTGGCCAGAGAGGTGAGGAGAGGGGGGGGGGTTGTTAAAGGACCGTGACGTACATAGTACATCGATGGTCCTTAATGGGAATTTTCCCCAGGACGTACTATGTATGTCAGTGGTCCTTAAGGGGTTAAAAAAAATCTAGCTTTATTAGGGTTCTTGCTGTAGATGAAAAAAATAACGGTTGAATAAAAACAATATTTTTTTTACATTGAATCCTATGGGCCGTCAAACAGCGGCTTAACTATACAATACATCTTTTTCATGTAACTTGTACCAGATCGCCCGATAAATCCCATTCAAATGGGAAATAGCCATAGTCTGTAATTGCAAAAAATCATCTGAAGTCGTCCGGTGGAAGAGGCTGATTCACCTCCATGTTGTGGGATCGTTCGGATGATCGCACCATCGCACAAATATGGACCCAGTGGACGGCCAGCCTAAACCTCCATGGAAAGTTCTTGTTTGAGGTGTATACAGGTGATTTCGTCACAGATCTCTCCTAAGATGTTCCTCTTCTGAAATTGCAAGATCATTTTTTTTAATGTCATGAAGATTATTAAATAAAGCTGCAACAAAGTCACATCTCCATAGTGTTTCTTTACAGATGCTGCAGATCCTCTTCAATCTGATAATTTCCGTTCGGCAGGATAGATCAGGGCTATCTGTCGCCCCCCCGTTTCTGAATTACAATGCCCTTGATTCCCCGACCATCTATCACATTCAAAGAATTCTGGGACTTGTAGGCCTCAGCATCTCGGGGGCTGGAGTCTGATGTCCCTGGGATAGAGCCTCCTGTTTCTCCCGATCATGAGGGTTTATATACGGCGGCATTCGCCGAGGTGTCTTCCCTGCCGGCTCATTTGATGGTGCGCGGAGAGTCACTGGATGTTAATGAGAGCTGTGTGAAATCTGTGCTCACAGCCTTCAGCGATCTCCGTAACGCCGCCCCTACTCGCCACACACGGGCTGCACTTCCCCCGTCTAGTTATGAAAGGTGTTAGAGATTGCCAAAAGCTGCGTCACATTTCACGCTGCGTCACATTTCACGCTGCGTAGCTTTAAGTAGCAGCCAGCAGCTCTGCACACACAGCATCTTCACAGGGAAGACCCAGCATTCTGTAGCGGCCAAGTAGCCGGTGTGACCACGAGTCGTGCGGCTCAAGATTCTGTATCAGCCTATCCCGAACAACGCATGACTCGGTGGCCAATAAAGTGCATCGGGACATCCTTATTTACATAGATTTTACTGTAGGACCAAGACAAGTTATATATCATTATTTTCAGCAGTGTCATGGTTTATTATTGCATTGTGGCAGGACATGACGTATACATATAACAAAATATGTCAATCTCTAGTCGCTTTATATTTACAGAATATCGTCAAGAAAGGCTGAAAAGAATCGGTATCGGCTCGGAAAAAATGATATCGGTCTATCCCCAATGAGGGGCCCTATGCCACGCTCAGTATTAAATGCCAAGCGCTAATGGAAATCTAGTGTCGGCTAATGGGAATCTGCAGGGTTATTCAGAGAGAGGTGAAAAGCAGGAGAATGACTGGAGAATGAAAAATTCCAGGTCAAAATAGCCGATTTGGAAAGTGAGGTGAAAGGGAGAATTTTTCTGGTTTGGCTATTTTGACCTAGAATTTTTCATTCTCCAGTCATTCTCCGGCTTTTCACCTCTCTCTGAATAACCCTGCCAGTGTCGGCTAATGGGAAATCTAGTGTCGGCCGTTTTCCGTTCACGCCTGACGATTAAATATCGAGCCGCTTTCTCAGCCGTTTGTGTCATAATACTTTGCAGCCGCAACATGATAACACCGGTATCGTCCCCTTGTAACGAGAACACGTGAGGAGTCTATTATGTCATCTGTCCCTTTATAGACCCACAATCACTCATGGGACGGGTATGCAGATTCCAGGGCCCCCATTACAGAGAGTCCACACGATCCACAGCCGGCGCACTTGTTGGAGTGGGAAAATAAATGGGTTTTAGGGCAGCAAAAATATTACTTCAATAGACAATCTAAACAGAAGGATGACACGACACGTCTCACCAGGACGTCTCGAGGAGAATTGATGAAACAGAAGATCAAGCATGAACAAAGTATACATGTTACAGGGCTCTCCATCCCCTATGTTTTCCGTTCACTCACACCCCTTCTGGCATGGAACCTCATGTCCTTCAGGCCCCTGACCCAGGAGGAAGCAAAAGCCTTGCTAGTGCGTTGGGCGTCTGCCCGGGACATACCTGCACACCTCATGGAACTGTGCTCCATCTCGCAAACCAGTGGTGAGTTTGTGAACCTTTAACCAGTGATCAGACCCTACATATGTCACCCGGGCACTAAAGAAACCAATAGGGAATCCCTCTGTTTAAAGTAACCTTCCAAATCGGTGCACAAAGACCATTACAGGCCTCCAGCCATAGTGAACACATATATACATATACGGTCTGTACACATATATCTTATTTATAAAGGATTCTACCAGGACGGACACTTTGCGATTTCTCTCATTTTCAAGTATGTCCTGGGTTCAAGAACATTGACTGTCACTTTATTCAAGATATAGCAAGTTACAAAATATTAGCTGGACTTCATTACTAGGGGACAAGAGGTCCTATAGCTGGACTTCATTACTAGAGGACAAGAGGTCCTATAGCTGGACTTCATTACTAGAGGACACGAGGTCCTATAGCTGGACTTCATTACTAGAGGACACGAGGTCCTATAGCTGGACTTCATTACTAGAGGACACGAGGTCCTATAGCTGGACTTCATTACTAGAGGACACGAGGTCCTATAGCTGGACTTCATTACTAGAGGACACGAGGTCCTATAGCTGGACTTCATTACTAGAGGACACGAGGTCCTATAGCTGGACTTCATTACTAGAGGACACGAGGTCCTATAGCTGGACTTCATTACTAGAGGACACGAGGTCCTATAGCTGGACTTCATTACTAAGGGACAAGAGGTCCTATAGCTGGACTTCATTACTAGAGGACAAGAGGTCCTATAGCTGGACTTCATTACTAGAGGACACGAGGTCCTATAGCTGGACTTCATTACTAGAGGACACGAGGTCCTATAGCTGGACTTCATTACTAGAGGACAAGAGGTCCTATAGCTGGACTTCATTACTAAGGGACAAGAGGTCCTATAGCTGGACTTCATTACTAGAGGACACGAGGTCCTATAGCTGGACTTCATTACTAGAGGACACGAGGTCCTATAGCTGGACTTCATTACTAAGGGACAAGAGGTCCTATAGCTGGACTTCATTACTAGAGGACAAGAGGTCCTATAGCTGGACTTCATTACTAGAGGACAAGAGGTCCTATAGCTGGACTTCATTACTAGAGGACACGAGGTCCTATAGCTGGACTTCATTACTAGAGGACAAGAGGTCCTATAGCTGGACTTCATTACTAAGGGACAAGAGGTCCTATAGCTGGACTTCATTACTAGAGGACACGAGGTCCTATAGCTGGACTTCATTACTAGAGGACACGAGGTCCTATAGCTGGACTTCATTACTAGAGGACACGAGGTCCTATAGCTGGACTTCATTACTAGAGGACACGAGGTCCTATAGCTGGACTTCATTACTAGAGGACAAGAGGTCCTATAGCTGGACTTCATTACTAAGGACAAGAGGTCCTATAGCTGGACTTCATTACTAGAGGACAAGAGGTCCTATAGCTGGACTTCATTACTAGAGGACAAGAGGTCCTATAGCTGGACTTCATTACTAGAGGACAAGAGGTCCTATAGCTGGACTTCATTACTAGAGGACAAGAGGTCCTATAGCTGGACTTCATTACTAGAGGACAAGAGGTCCTATAGCTGGACTTCATTACTAAGGGACAAGAGGTCCTATAGCTGGACTTCATTACTAGAGGACAAGAGGTCCTATAGCTGGACTTCATTACTAGAGGACACGAGGTCCTATAGCTGGACTTCATTACTAGAGGACACGAGGTCCTATAGCTGGACTTCATTACTAGAGGACACGAGGTCCTATAGCTGGACTTCATTACTAGAGGACACGAGGTCCTATAGCTGGACTTCATTACTAGAGGACAAGAGGTCCTATAGCTGGACTTCATTACTAAGGGACAAGAGGTCCTATAGCTGGACTTCATTACTAGAGGACAAGAGGTCCTATAGCTGGACTTCATTACTAGAGGACAAGAGGTCCTATAGCTGGACTTCATTACTAGAGGACAAGAGGTCCTATAGCTGGACTTCATTACTAGAGGACAAGAGGTCCTATAGCTGGACTTCATTACTAGGGGACAAGAGGTCCTATAGCTGGACTCCATTACTGGGGGCAAAATGTCCAGTCAGTGCGGTGCGGAGAACCTGTGCGGTGCTGAATTGATTGGATTCAGTGCCACAGACCAATTACCAGCAAAATACGGTGCAGTACGGCAAACTTCAGTTTTTAGCCATGCACACCTCTAGACTGAACTACTCGGGTCAGATGGTCCTTCTAGAGGGGGTAAAAACTGCTGGCAACAGTAGGAGACCAATGTCTACCATTTCCCTGGATTACCAGGAGGCACAAGGTCCTTCGGCTTGCCTGGACTACATGGGGTTAAAAGGTCCTTGAGAGGGGAGCCAGACTAGCCTGTTCACTCTGAAAAAGCCGCCTCAGTGTGAGCTCCGGCTAGTTGTAGTCATTATGCAGGATGGGGCGTGTAAATCCTACAGTGTGACCCCGCCCCCTTCAGACTATCACAGAGCTCCACAGCAATAAAACTCAGTAATGTGCACTGTGTATGAGAGTATCAGAGCTCCGCAGCAATAAAACTCACAGTAATGTGCAGTGTGTATGAGCGTATCACAGAGCTCCACAGCAATAAAACTCACAGTAATGTGCGGTGTGTATGAGCGTATCACAGAGCTCCACAGCAATAACTCACACTCATACACACCGCACATTACTGTATCAGAGAGCTCCACAGCAATAAAACTCACAGTAATGTGCGGTGTGTATGAGCGTATCACAGAGCTCCAAAGCAATAAAACTCACCAGTAATGTGCGGTGTGTATGAGCGTATCAGAGAGCTCCACAGCAATAACTCACAGGAATGTGCACGGTGTGTGAGCGTATAGGACAGGGAAGAGGTATACAGTGCTGTCGGTGTTCGGCAAATGAGCAGGCAAGTATAAAGTATTAGGATCTTTATTAGGTATCACACAGTGTCCACTCTTCACACTAGGAGGCGCTGCATCACATGATCACAGTGTCAGCGGTGCTGCATCACATGATCACACAGTCAGCGGCGCTGCGTCACATGATCACACAGTCAGCGGCGCTGCGTCACATGATCACACAGTCAGCGGCGCTGCGTCACATGATCACACAGTCAGCGGCGCTGGTTCAATCCAGTCAGATTCTTCAACTGCAAAAGATAAGAGACAGGTTTGCAGAGATTGCTCTTTGTGTGGGTTATACAGCATTAGTAGGGTTAACTCCTTCAGGCACGAGCAGCATTAAAATGGCACATGTGGGTTTGCAGGAGACGCCATGTCCAGGAATGAAAACTGTCACATTGCCAGCATCATTTGAGGTAATGGGGGGAGGTCTGCAGGCAGAGCAGTGTTTCCTGTGCCCGTCCTCGGGAGCCTCCGCCTCGCCAGGTTTGCAGGATATGTGAAGCACAGGGGACAGGATTTACTGCTCAGTGATTGCAGGATTCAGTCTGTGTTTCCCCCAAGGTGATCCTTAAAACCTGTCCTGTTAGGGGGACCTGAGGAGCCGGGTGGAGAAACACTGAGATAGAGGGCCGTGTGGCCCCCGGGTCGAGCAGCATGGCCGTCATATACGTCATATCCCACCCACTCAGCACAGGACGGCAGAGCCCACTATGTCTTCAGTGACAGAAAGGGGGGGGGGGGATTCCACGGCTGCTTCAGGACATGTTAATCAGGAGACAGGGAAAGGGTTAAAGGTAAGATTACTCACAGTAACAGCAGCTCCCATCACTCCCTGCAGCACAGCCTCCCCCGTAGCCGTCGCCTGAAACCGAAGAAAAAAAATCATGGCACTTCTGCAGGTTTGGGGGGGGGGGGCCCGAGCAGCAACTCCCCTCCCCCAGCAGTCATTTAGAGAATAATCCCCCAATCCTGCTCGTGTCCTGCTGCACCTCCTCACTGCGTCAGACCATCCCCTGCGCACGCCACGTGGTGTGTAACTGGTCCAGAGACAGGCATGCACCTCCTCACTGCACTGGGAATGCTGTGCCGTCCCTTTAACCCATTCACAAAGTGCAACATAGGCTGCAGAAAAAGTCCCCAAACTTACAGCACGTGGAATGCATCAGGTGTGCAAATGCGAGCGTGCTCATGCCACGCTCCACCAGGAGTGACCAGCAGATGGAGCCACCTGCCTGACAAACACCGAGTGCAGAGGCCAGCGTCAGCACGTTTAGCCGCTTCTGGACATAAGGACGCCACTTGGTAGTGAAGAGGTTAATAATGCCTCTGTACAATACAGCACCAACGCACACCACTACAATATCTTCACACCACCTCAAGAACTCTCCAGGGATCAGCTCCTGTCCATGCAGGGTGACGCCCGGCTGTCTTATGCCAGTCCGTGTCACAGAATAACAAGGTGCGTGGTAATGCGCAGTATAGCGCTGCCCACAGAATACAATGCCCCCCCCCTACCTGCTTTACAGATTTCCCCATCATCACGGCCTCCGACACGCGGTTTCTTAAAAATTTCCAAGTGTCTTCAAAGTCTGGGGAGGAATCTTGGAGCATGACCAGTTCAGTGGTGTTATATATTCCTGCCAGCACCGCGCGGCGTGTGTACCAGCTGATCTGCGGGCACAGACAGGGTGAAGTGGACAGATTGCAGACATGAGACACACGGACACGTTACTCAGCTCATACTCATCCCACGCCTAGAAGAGGATTTACTCAACTCACATCTGTAGACTGGTCTCCAGCGTAATGCCAGACATCGTCCACCATGGCCGTCAGCAACTTCAAACCAGAAGGGATATTATTAGGAAGCAAGAGAAGCCCCAGCGCCTGTACGGGAAGAACAACTCAAGCTGACCGACGAACAGAGCGAGGGAATGTGACAAGAGAGGGAGGGTCTAGTCTGGAGCTTGTGTTTTTCTAAAGGAGGTTTACATGTATTTTCAGTTTAAATGTTAAAATCCTTGTTGCTATTTTAATAAATATAAGGAAAGAGACGCAATACTCGCCTCTGAGTCTTTATTATTACAATTCATACTTGAGATCTGAATGCTGGGGTCTCCCAGAGACCAATAGAAAATAGAACTTTTAATAAAGAGATATTGATTGACAATCATGTAGACATAAATAAACAATTCAGTGAGAAGTGCTCAATAACAAGGAAACGGAATAAAAACAACAAACTGGTGGTCTTGCATTAATTCATGAAGATTAGAAAACCATTCAATAGGTGACCTTCAAGGGTCGCCTCTACCATGAAAAACCGGGATGGAGCGACCACAGATAAAGCAGCTGGGCAAAGGATACACTTACCGGTATGTCCACAGTACTTAGCTAAGTTAGCTCAAAATCTGCCGCAATGGTTTAGCCAATGATTGTATCAAAAACCACTTTGGTTTGACACGGTTGCCAAAAATGGAATGGACAGTATATAGTTGGAGGATCCCTGCCTGCTGCCGCACCAGAAGATCTCATCAGAATAATTGGATTTCATTATCCCTTCAGGGGGAAACCCTTAGGTCTCTCATGATCTTTCCTAGCTTACCTTTTTCTGGTATCGTACGGTTACGCTTTTCCTTCATGGTAGTTGTAATAAGAGAGAGAGGAGGACATGAATGACAAGGAGAGGAGGACATGAATGACAAGGGGAGGAGGACATGAATGACAAGGGGAGGAGGACATGAATGACAAGGAGAGGAGGACATGAATGACAAGGAGAGGAGGACATGAATGACAAGGGGAGGAGGACATGAATGACAAGGGGAGGAGGACATGAATGACAAGGAGAGGAGGACATGAATGACAAGGGGAGGAGGACATGAATGACAAGGGAGGAGGACATGAATGACAAGGAGAGGAGGACATGAATGACAAGGAGAGGAGGACATGAATGACAAGGGGAGGAGGACATGAATGACAAGGGGAGGAGGACATGAATGACAAGGAGAGGAGGACATGAATGACAAGGGGAGGAGGACATGAATGACAAGGGGAGGAGGACATGAATGACAAGGGGAGGAGGACATGAATGACAAGGGGAGGAGGACATGAATGACAAGGGGAGGAGGACATGAATGACAAGGGGAGGAGGACATGAATGACAAGGGGAGGAGGACATGAATGACAAGGGGAGGAGGACATGAATGACAAGGGGAGGAGGACATGAGGGCTTGGATGACAAGGGGAGGAGGACATGAGGGCTTGGATGACAAGGGGAGGAGGACATGAGGGCTTGGATGACAAAGGGAGGAGGACATGAGGGCTTGGATGACAAGGGGAGGAGGACATGAGGGCTTGGATGACAAGGGGAGGAGGACATGAGGGCTTGGATGACAAGGGAGGAGGACATGAGGGCTTGGATGACAAGGGGAGGAGGACATGAGGGCTTGGATGACAAGGGGAGGAGGACATGAGGGCTTGGATGACAAGGGGAGGAGGACATGAGGGCTTGGATGACAAGGGGAGGAGGATATGAGGGTTTAAATGACAAGGGGAGGACAACATGAGGGCTTGGATGACAAGGGGAGGAGGACATGAGGGCTTGGATAACAAGGGGAGGAGGATATGAGGGTTTGGATGAGAAGGTAAGGAGGATATGAGGGCTTGGATGACAAGGTGAGGAGGATATGAGGGTTTGGATGACAAGGTGAGGAGGACATGATGGTATGGATGACAAGGGGAGGAGGACATGATGGTTTGGATGACAAGGGGAGGAGGAAATGATGGTTTGGATGACAAGGGGAGGAGGACATGATGTTTGGATGACAAGGTGAGGAGGACATGAGGGTTTGTATGACAAGGTGAGGAGGACATGATGGTTTGTATGACAAGGTGAGGAGGACATGATGGTATGGATGACAAGGGGAGGAGGACATGATGGTTTGGATGACAAGGGGAGGAGGAAATGATGGTTTGGATGACAAGGGGAGGAGGACATGATGTTTGGATGGATGACAAGGGGAGGAGGACATGATGGTTTGGATGGATGACAAGGGGAGGAGGACATGATTGTTTGGATGGATGACAAGGGGAGGAGGACATGATGGTTTGTATGACAAGGGGAGGAGGACATGAGGGTTTGGAGGACAAGGGGAGGACATGAGGGTTTAAATGACAAGGGGAGGACAACATGAGGGTTTGGATAACAAGGGGAGGAGGACATGAGGGTTTGGATAACAAGGGGAGGAGGACATGAGGGTTTGGATAACAAGGGGAGGAGGACATGAGGATTTGGATGAGAAGGTGAGGAGGACATGAGGTGATGAGGGTTTGGATGGGAAGGTGAGGAGGACATGATGGTATGGATGACAAGGGGAGGAGGACATGATGGTTTGGAGGACAAGGGGAGGACGACATGATGGTTTGGAGGACAAGGGGAGGACGACATGATGGTTTGGAGGACAAGGGGAGGACGACATGATGGTTTGGAGGACAAGGGGAGGACGACATGATGGTTTGGAGGACAAGGGGAGGACGACATGATGGTTTGGAGGACAAGGGGAGGACGACATGATGGTTTGGAGGACAAGGGGAGGACGACATGATGGTTTGGAGGACAAGGGGAGGACGACATGATGGTTTGGAGGACAAGGGGAGGACGACATGATGGTTTGGAGGACAAGGGGAGGACGACATGATGGTTTGGAGGACAAGGGGAGGACGACATGATGGTTTGGAGGACAAGGGGAGGACGACATGATGGTTTGGAGGACAAGGGGAGGACGACATGATGGTTTGGAGGACAAGGGGAGGACGACATGATGGTTTGGAGGACAAGGGGAGGACGACATGATGGTTTGGAGGACAAGGGGAGGACGACATGATGGTTTGGAGGACAAGGGGAGGAGGACATGATGGTTTGGAGGACAAGGGGAGGAGGACATGATGGTTTGGAGGACAAGGGGAGGAGGACATGATGGTTTGGAGGACAAGGGGAGGAGGACATGAGGGTTTGGATGAGAAGGGGAGGAGGACATGAGGGTTTGGGTAAGAAGGAGGAGGACATGAGGGTTTGGGTAAGAAGGAGGAGGACATGAGGGTTTGGGTAAGAAGGAGGAGGACATGAGGGCTTTGATGAGAAGGTGAGGAGGACATGAGGGTTTGGATGAGAAGGTGATAAGGACATGAGGGTTTGGATGACAAGGGAGGAGGACATGAGGGTTTGGATGACAGGGGGAGGAGGACATGAGGGTTTGGATGAGAAGGTGAGGAGGACATGAGGTGATGAGGGTTTGGATGGGAAGGTGAGGAGGACATGAGGTGATGAGGGTTTGGATGGGAAGGTGAGGAGGACATGAGGTGATGAGGGTTTGGAGGAGAAGGGGAGGAGGACGTGAGGTGCTGAGGGTTTGGATGGGAAGGTGAGGACGACATGCGGTGATGAGGGTTTGGATGGGAAGGTGAGGAGGACATGAGGTGATGAGGTACCTGTGGCCACTGTCCTATGTATGGGATATGCATCCTCAGGCGCTTTTCGATGGCGTCCCCCAGAAACTGATCCGTCGGCTTCTTTCTGTCGGAAGCCAGAGATCAGGTCAATAAATAAACCTCCATTCTCGCATGGGATTGGTCGGCCATCACAGACGGTGCGGTGACAGGACGGAGACGCGTGGGGTGGCTTTCTAGGGATTCACTGCTGGAGCAGTTTTGCAGAAGGAATACATGGAATGTAAAGCTCTCCAGACGAGTGATTGCTGTCTCCAGAATGTTGTGAGAAAGGGACGCTTTGCTGCCATCGTGAATCCACAGTTAGGCATGGTGGGCACCGTGTGCCCTCTGATCCCTCCAGCCGTCCCGGCGCGATAGGACAGCCGCCCACAGGGCAAGAGGACACCCTGCTGGCACAGCATTGCATGGCACACATGAAAGTGACACTGTCAGGTGTCCGGTGCTTGGATAATGAGAAGATTTAAAGACGCTGCGCCCCTTCCCGGTATCGGCCGAGAGAGTCCTCACACATGATACTCACTCTGCGCTGCCCAGCTGCACGTGCTTATGTTCCTCTTCCAAGATCTGCATCAAACGGGAGTTGCACTGAGACACAAAGTGCAGGGTCAGCTCGCTGCCACCATCCGCAAACATCCCAGCCGCAGCCGCAGACAGGTCCAGGGACTGCGGAGAGAAAGCAGAGAAAGCCGTCACATAGGCTGCCACATCCTGCTGAACAGAGGGGGGGCGTCACCCGGGGCCATTACAAGAATATGGGGGGGGGGGAAATCACCCGGGGCCATTACAAGAATATGGGGGGGGATCACCCGGGGCCATTACAAGAATATGGGGGGGGGAAATCACCCGGGGCCATTACAAGATATGGGGGGGGGGGGGGGAATTACAGAAAAAATCACCCGGGGCCATTACAAGAATATGGGGGGGATCACCCGGGGCCATTACAAGAATATGGGGGGGCGTCACCAGTGGCCATTACAAGAATATGGGGGGGGGGGAATCACCCGGGGCCATTACAAGAATATGGGGGGGGGGGGAAATCACCCGGGGCCATTACAAGAATATGGGGGGGGATCACCCGGGGCCATTACAAGAATATGGGGGGGGAAATCACCCAGGGCCATTACAAGAATATGGGGGGGGGAAATCACCCGGGGCCATTACAAGAATATGGGGGGGATCACCCGGGGCCATTACAAGAATATGGGGGGGGGGGAAATCACCCGGGGCCATTACAAGAATATGGGGGGGGGATCACCCGGGGCCATTACAAGAATATGGGGGGGGGAAAAATCACCCGGGGCCATTACAAGAATATGGGGGGGGGGAAATCACCCGGGGCCATTACAAGAATATGAGGGGGGATCACCCGGGGCCATTACAAGAATATGGGGGGGGATCACCCGGGGCCATTACAAGAATAGAGGGGGGAATCACCCGGGGCCATTACAAGAATATGGGGGGGATCACCCGGCCATTACAAGAATAGGGGGGAGAGAAATAACCGGGGCCATTACAAGAATATGGGGGGGGGGAAATCACCCGGGCCATTACAAGAATATGTGGGGGGGGGGGAAATCACCCGGGGCCATTACAAGAATATGGGGGGGGAAATCACCCGGGGCCATTACAAGAATATGGGGGGGGGAAATCACCCGGGGCCATTACAAGAATATGGGGGGGGGGGGAAATCACCCGGGCCATTACAAGAATATCGGGGGGGGGGGGGAAATCACCCGGGGCCATTACAAGAATATGGGGGGGGGGGGGGGAAATCACCCGGGGCCATTACAAGAATATGGGGGGGATCACCCGGGGCCATTACAAGAATATGGGGGGGGGGGGGATCACCCAGGGCCATTACAAGAATATGGGGGGGGTCACCCGGGGCCATTACAAGAATATGGGGGGGGGGAAATCACCCGGGGCCCATTATAAGAATATGGGGGGGATCACCCGGGGCCATTACAAGAATATGGGGCCACCTGGGATCGGGTTTGCTACTCAAGCCCCACGACACAGAGCGGCCCCACTAAGCTCTATACCATGCAGAGGAGGGGAACACATTTTAAGTCATTGACTCGGAGGCGAGTATTTGCTTCTCTTTTCTTGATATTTAATCACAGCAGTAAGAGAAAAAAGTGAACAAGCGTAAACCATCTAACATAACTTCCTCTTAGCCCCTCCCACTAGTCCATAATCCCCTGCGGTCCATGTCTATATATGGGCTTGATCCCGGAAATGCGTCCTCTTTTCTGCTGCTGCGGCAGGAGATAAGTATTTTCTCTCGCTCTGTTTAATATATCTATATATAATAGTATTGTACTGTATTTATTTTTTGGCAGGGCCGGTAGATATAGGGGACGCCCTACCGGCCGTCAAGGAACCAACACCAGGTCCTTTCCCAGTCCCACAGCCATCAGAATTTCAACCTACCGGTTCCTTCTTCCCATCACGCAACCCTCCTTGGCGGGCTCGGGGCTTCCGAGGCTCTAGGACCTCATTCCGTGGCAGACGACCCCCAGGTAAGACCTCTACTAATATCTCCCTCTCCAGGGATTCAGGTTGGGGGTCGGATACCTTTGTTCATAAACAGATGGCGAACCCTTACATCGGATCCATGGATCCTGGATACGGTGCAAGGGTTCAAAATTTCCTTTGTGTCAATTCCAACAACATTGCACTTCCCTCGGGAACAAGAGATACTGATGGACAAGGAGGTACAAGAATTATTGGACAAAGGGGCCATACAATTAGCCATCATTCGATGTCTGGCCCCCCGCCATGTCAACAGGCTTTGTAAGCAACTTGTTTCTGGTCGCAAAGAAGGGAGGCGGACTGCGACCAGCAATCAATTTGAAAGATCTAAATTTACACGTGCAATACAACCATTTCAAGATGGAAGGTATGCATTCGCTCAGGGACATTCTACTTCCGGGGGATTGGATGGTGAAAAAGCAACTTAAAAGACACCTCAATCCACAAATCCTCGAGATTACCTTCAGTTCGAATGGAAAAGAAAGATGTGGAGGTTCAAATGTCTCCCTTTCGGACTATCCTCAGCCCCGTGGGTTTACAAAATTGCTAAAACCGGTGGTGACATCTCTTCGAGAACGCGGAATTCGCCTGGTTATATACCTAGACGATATCCTGTTGATGGCAGATACCGAAACTATTCTACTGTCCCACCTACAATGGACGGTAGACATTTTTCAAGGACTCGGGTTCCTCATCAATACGGAGAAGTCCCACACGACACCTACACGGAACTTCAAGTTCCTCAGATTGATGGTAGATTCTACTTCAATGACCCTTCATCTACCACTTCAGAAGATGGTTTCAATCCCAAAGGAAACACACGCTCTGCTCCAGAGAGAACACCTCACGCTTCTATGTCTGGCCCGAGTGATCGGCCTGCTTGCAGCCACTCGTCTGGCAGTACCTCCGGCTCCATTGTACTACATGGCCCTCCAACGCTTGGAGGCCCGTTTTCTCCGCAAAGGTCTTCAATACTCTGCTCAGGTGACTCTCACAGACGAGGCCCGTTCGGATCTGTCATGGTGGATCGAGAACCTCCAATATTGGAACGGGAAACCATTGGTGCCACCTGCTCCAACGATCATCCTAGAATCGGATGCTTGCCGCACCAGATGCGGAGTCCGACAGGGTCCCCTGGAGACAGGAGGTCGTTGGTCCACATTAGAATCATCTCTCCACATAAATTGTCTAGAATTATTGGCAGGACTGTTCGCACTACAGTGTTTCACAAAGGGTCAACACGATCGATCCATCCTCCTAAAATTGGACAACCTGTCAGCAGTACGAAGTATCAATTGCCTAGGGAGCCTGAGATCGGAACCCCTCTAATAGCAAAGAAGTTTTGGTCCCATTGCTTCACCCACAAACTGACCATTCTAGCTCAATTTATTCCGGGCATGACAAATTTAGTGGCAGATTGGAGACTGCACTCCTCGATGTTTGCAGCACTTGTCGCTCGTTGGGGTCTCTTGGACATAGACCTCTTTGCCTCAAGATTCAACACTCAAGGGCCACGCTTCTTCAGTTGGCGTCCAGATCCAGAGGCATTAGTGACAGACGCCTTCCTACAGAATTGGGTGGGACCACGACATTATGCGTTTCCTCCGTTTACCATGATAGCGAGAACGTTAACACTCATTCGCTTCCAACGAGTTACAGTGGTGTTGATAACGCCCCTCTGGAGGAGTCAACCATGGTTCCCGTCCCTGTTAGACTTCCCACAGATGTTTCCGGTATGCTCGGATTTCTTACCGAATCCGGAGGAACAACCTCACCCGCTGTTCCATCTGGGTCATTGCAGACTAGTGGCATGGTTGGTCTCGGGGGACTTGGACCTCTCCATGGCATTTCGGAACAGACTCGCTCCCTGCTCTTGGAAGCTTGGGCTCCGGGGACCCGTTCCGCTTACAACTCAGCATGGCAAAACTGGTTTAGCTGGGGTGTGGAAAGACAGCTGGATCCATTTTCAGCCCCTGTGAATTGTTTATTAGACTTTCTTTCGGAGCTGTTTCATGAGGGTCGAGCATATCGTTCAAGGTTACCAGGTCGGCTATTTCGGCTTCCCATATAGGTTCTCACGGGGCACCTATAGGTCACCATCCGTTAGTGTGCCGTTTGTTAAGGGCCATTCGTTTATCACGCCCCCCAGTTCCGCGTTATACCTCGACCTGGGAGGTCACAGTGATCCTCCAATTTTTGTCAGGTTGGCCTTCTAATGAAGTTCTGTCCATCCGTCAATTGTCAGCTAAATTGTTCATGTCTCTTCTCCTGTAAACGAGTTAGAGATGTACGTGCTTTAGATGTTCCATAACGTTCTTTTGGTCCTGACGGGGTTGCATTTGATATTACCCGTCGTACAAAAACAGCCATAACCGCTGTTTTTTATCCATATCTTACAGATCACCCACTTTATTTGCCCTATAAGGTGTTTGCAGGAGTACAAATCTTGTACGGGTCAGTTTTGCCCTAGTGGTAATTCCCCTCTGTTTTTGTCACTTAAGTCTCCTCATAATCCAGTATCATCAGCATCCCTGGCCCGTTGGTTTATGTCGGAGGCAGATATTGAGGTCTCATGTTTCGGCGCTCACTCTGTTAGGAGTACTATGGTTTCGTCCGCTTTCTCTTTGGGATGTCGTTTAGAGGATTTGATGCGGGCCGCAGATTGGTCCTGAGAAACCACGTTACGCACCATTTAAAACCGGTATTGCATTGGTCTACCCCGATTCTAGACGAACTTTAAACTAAGCAAATACTTGCCTCCGAGTCAATGACTTAAAAATTACTAATTTTCATATTTCCATGACGGGAAGTTAGAATTTTAATAATGACTCGGAGGCGAGTATTTCCTTCCTCTCCCACCCATAAGACTACGTTTTCTATTTTTATTGCATGCATTCTTAATAAACAATTTTCAATAAACATTTGTTACTGGGAGTGGCCTGACCGAGCTCGAAGATGGCTGCGTGAACCTTGAGCTCTAACGCTGTTTAAAACGCATTTAATTCTGCTGATCTGCGGGTGATGGTGAAAGGAAGAGGCAGGAGGCTGACCACCTCGAATCCAGGAACCCAACACCCATTACCGGGAACCATGGAGCCTTTCTAGTATGTGCCGGCCACGCACTCTTCCGGGCCTAGCCAGGCATCCTCGATTTCTCTCGAACCATCAGAGGCCTCGCAGCTGGAAGACCACTCTCGCATGCGGCGGCTGGAGGCACTGATCGCGGCCCTGCCAACTAAACGGGACCTGCAGGATTTGGCTACTTCCCTCGGGAATTCACTGAAAGGTGAGGTCTCCGAAATGAGGTCCGACCTTAAGGCCCTAGGAGGAGCGGGTTACTCACCTCGAATCCGCGGAGGGGGCCCCGCCGCTAACACCCGGCCTAGGCCAGAACACTAAAGCGCTAACCACCTTATTACGTCGGATGGACGACCTCGAAGATAGATCCCGCCGTCACAATCTAAGGATTAGGGGGGGTCAAAGAGGAAGAACTGGACATTCAGAACTATTTAAACAGACGGTTTTGTTTCCTACTCCCGGAGGGGAAATTTCAGCTTTCAGACGTTGACAGGGCCCACCGTATTTTTCGTTTCACACGCTCCTCTGCTCAAAATCGACCGAGAGATATTATATGTCACATGCCAAACTTCGTGCTTAAAGAACGTTTAAAGCTGCGCAGGCGAAGAGATCTTGGGAGTTCGAAGGAGGCGCGATTGAAATTTACGCTGACCTAAGTTTACACTCTCGGGTAGGAGGGCTCTCCGGCCGCTTTCTACAGAGTTGAGGAAAGCAGATATCCCATATCGGTGGGGATACCCATTTTCCCTGATGGTACTCCGAAACGGGACTATGATCACGATCAACAAGCCGAGTGATGTTCCGGCCTTTACCCAACGCCTTCAGATCCCGGATGTGGCAATATCAGTTTGGGAGCAGATGCACCTAGAAGATCAGACGCCATCTTTGTCTGAACCCCGTCCGCAGCGACCCTTTGGGCCTGGAGACAGCAGGAAGCAATGCCGCACTAAAGGAGCCTGACGCCCGTCCTCAAGATTGAACTCGACACCCCTCCTTTCAGTTCCTTAGATGAACGTCTTTCCTGGATATGCCCACACCCTGTGAGCAAAGAAAATGTTGCTTTTTTCGCATATTAGGGTAATAATAGAGAATAATAGAGAAATAACTACTTCGGTCACAAGCTGCTTCGGCTTATCTATGACGGATATAATGCATGGGATGTCAGGGGCCAGAATCCGAAACATGCAGAACGGGGTCGGGTTGACAGGGAGGATAGGAAATGACGGGTAATTGACAGGCGATAATACCCTTAGTCTGAGATGATAAAGGTTTCCTTAGTGTAGTGCGTAAGATCGGCGGCGGCGTTAATATACGATGGTTTGACCTGGCTGCTGCAAGTTCGGATTTCAATAAGCGGATGCCGGTAGATCAGCGGACACTTTACCTGAACTGGGTTTTTGGTTACTTATTGCATGATTTTTCTCTGAACGTTATCTGAGCTTTGCTACGGTAACTTGTGAATACACTTAGGGACATTGTCCAGCGAGTCCGCTCCTGTGATAGTGTGCTTGACAGACGTTTTCGCCTCACTGCTGCGTGTTTGTTTTTTATGTTCCCCTTTTTTATCTGTCCTCGCCGTACTTCACTCTTCTTTCGTGCATTTCTCTCCTTTCCCCCTTTGCCCTGTAGTACCCTCCCACCCCTATCCCCACCCCCTATCCCCTCCCACCCACCCCTATCCCCACCCACATCCCCCCACCCACCCCTATCCCCACACCACCCCTATCCCCTCCCACCCCTATACCCACCCACCCACCCCTATACCCACCCCTATCCCCTCCCACCCACCCCTATCCCCACCCCTATCCCCTCCCACCCACCCCTATCCCCTCCCACCCCTATCCCCACCCACATCCCCCCCCCACCCACCCCTATCCCCACCCACCCACCCCTATCCCCACCTTTGATAGGCATGGCTGCAGGGATGGACGGGACCCGGGGGGCTGGGGGGGGGGGGTCGGCCTTTCAGCCCCGGCGGTTTCTTACAATGTTAAGAGCCTGAACATCCCAGAGAAAAGAAGTCGCCTGTATGAGAGAACTGCTCTCTCTTCGGACGGCGATAGTCTTTCTCCAAGACACATTTCCGAGCGGGGGACCCACCCCGACTCATTTCGAGGGCTTCTCCCACGGGATTCTTTAGCGACTATGTAAATGTGAAATCCAGGAGGTACGGCTATACTCCTCTCGAAAGACCTTCCTTTCCAGCAGATCAACTGCCAGACGTAGAGGGCCGCTAGGTTCTTGTTAAAGGCACTGTTATGGATACGCCCTACACATTTGCTTCCATCTCTCTGCCAAATACGAACCAACACAAAAGCCTAGCACGGATCCTAAAACAACTTGCTCAATTTACTAATGGCATTTTCATTTTGGCAGGGGACTTTAATGTCCCGCTGGATCCCAAATGGGATACCTCTAGACGCTGCGCATCTATTCCCTCCAGTACTCGGAGACCTATTAAGCGATCCCGAGACAACATGAGACGGGTGGGTGTCTGGCGTGCCTTTAACGCAGGTGCTAGGGATTACTCTTCGTGCACGATTCGTCCTCGAGACTGGATTACCTTTTTGTCCAGCAACATCAACTACCCTTAATCTCGGATAACACTATCGGTATTCGATCTTGGTCGGATCACTCACCGGTCTGGATGTCAATGAATTCTCCCCTTGTTCGCCCTAGGGAACGGACATGGCGATTGAATGTTACCTTACTTAACCCGGATTCTGTATCTGAGATCTCTGAACATCTGACAAGCGATTTTCACGATATTCGTGAGGGGGAGGGTGTCCCGGTTGCGACGGTCTGGGAAGCACATAAGGCAGTGGTTCGAGGACGATTAGTAAAGCTACTGCGCGGAAGAAAGCACATTCATCGGAAATAACGGCTTTGCTGAAACGAATCGGTAGATTGCAGTCTTTTTCAGACGCCGAACCGACCGACCGACCTTGAACTGGCGGAGGCCATGCAATTGAGACGCCAACGACATTTTGAATGGCAGCCTGCGCCTTGATGCTGCAAAAGCTAAATGTATATTTGCCCTCCGTGAAAATAAGCCGGGCAGGCTGTTAGCCACTTTGAGACAACGACGACAACTGGACTAGGTCTAAAATTAGATTGTCCTCTGGCCACTGTACTCCACACCCAGACGAGATTACGAATGCCTTTGCGTCGTACTATCAGGGCCTGTATGACTTGGATTCGTCAGAGGGCGTGGGGCCCTCCGCGGAGGCCTTGTCGGCGTACCTTGGAAATAGACTGCATACCATTCTATCCCCAGATGCTAAAGAGGCATTGGCCAGCCCCATTACAGGACCGGAGTTGGCCTCGACTCTGAAAATGATGAAGAATGGGAAGAGTCTGGGGCCGGATGGGCTCCCCTCAGAATACTAGAAGCATTTCTCCCAGGTGTTGTTACCTAACTTGCTGCGAGGATTTCAAAAGATAGGGCCTAACAATGGCTTTCATACAGCTACGTTAGCGGCTACGATAAGCCGGACTGAGTGGACTGCAAAAAATACAGACCGATCTTTCAGCTAAACGCAGATACAAAGATTCTGGCCAAGCTCCTCGCAGAAAGACTGAAGGTCTTCCTACCTGCCCTGATAAAACCGGACCAAGTTGGATTTGTTCCTGGCAGAGAAGCCAAGGATGCTACAACAAGAGTCTTAAACGCGCTTACCTTGGCCCATAGCTCCAAGAGGGAGTTACGGTTCTTCTCGGCAGATGCCGAGAAGGCGTTTGATAAGGTCAGATGGTCAGACTTATTTGCAGTTTTACGCCAAATGGGTATCCCTGAGGGGTTCCTGCGATTGGTCGCAGCTCTGTATTCCTCGCCGACTGCTCGGGTCCGTGTCAATGGTGCCTTGTCTCACCCCATCCGGATTTGCAGCAGGACGAGACCGGGCTGCCCACTCACCACGCTATTATTCGCCCTTTACCTAGCGCCCCTCCTCGAGACTATTCGTAGAGACCAAGTCATACAGGGTGTCAGAGGTCATAGATCGATGCATGTTGTATCGGCATATGCGGACGACCTCATGTTTATGTTGTCTGATGCTGAAGCCTCGTTACCAGAGGTACTTCGCTTGCTTGAAGAAAATGGTTGATTTTCAGGTTTTCGGATTAATCCGGACAAGTCAGACCTACTCCCTATAAAACTTCCCTGCCCCCGCTACTCCGCCGCATGCAAACAACTGACCCCTTTACTTGGTGTAAAGACAAATTGAAGTATTTGGGGATCTGGGTACCATCCATCCACCTGAGACTGTATGATTACGATTATAGACCCATTCTGGACTCCTTTGTGAAAGACCTAGCTGGATGGACGAGTCAATGTGATTAAAATGAAGATTATGCCACGCTTACTTTATATCATGCAGACCGTTCCCATCCAGATGCCGACGCGGTTCCTCTCACTTTTTCGTTCTTTGGTGCGGAAATTTGTTTGGCCTAAGAGTAGGCCTCGAGTCAAATACGACACACTGTGCCGCCGTAAGACACCTGGTGGACTGGCGTTACCTGATGCTAAATTATATGCCTATGCTATACACCTGACCCGCCTGTTGGATTGGTCATCAGCATCCCCACACAAACTATGGCTGGACTTAGAAGAAATCATGAATCTCCCATTGTGGTCGGCCCCGTGGATCCGACCGAGGGATTTACCGGATCACCTCCTCCCGTGTAGTCTTCTCCTTGAGTCCTTGAGGGTCTGGAGAAAGGTACGTTTTTCACATACCCTGACCTCAGCTATCTCACCACTTCTGCCTCTCCGGCACAACCTAGGGTTCATCCCAGGTATATGTCCGGCTTTGACTTACCTGATAGTCATAGACCGTAAGTCTATCTAGATGATGGGCACCCTCCTCCGCTCCATGCATCTGATTTGAGCCCACCTGTTGCAGGATCAGCCTCACGCGTCCCCTTACACCCTTCGAGAACTTTTTCAGATTGGGACTTCCGTTGTCCAACAGTATATTGACTCTTTATAATATGCTATTAAATGCGATCGATGACCCACCCAATTTTCGGGGCAAATGGCAGACACTTCTTGACATCCCGGACACGGATGAAGCGTGGACCATGACCTACATTTTGGCCCAGAAAAGCTCATCTGCGTTACGATGTGCTGAGAATGCTTATAAGGGTCTCTCTTTCTGGTACTGGACACCAGATCGGATACACCGTATCGGCCCCCGCCGCCAGAAGAGCTGCACGGTGCGGCCGGCCCCCACCGCCAGATGAGCCGCACGGTGCGGCCGGCCCCCGCCACCAGATGAGATGCACGGTGCGGCCGGCCCCCGCCGCCAGATGAGATGCAGGGCTTACAAGCATCATATGGCATAAAGGTTTTACGAGTCTCACCTTGGCTCCCTCAGCGATGGCTTCTGATGACCATCCATAGTCTGGAACAAATTGCAGAGCTTCAGTCAGGATCTGCTGCTGGAGCTGCTCCTCACTCTCATAGCCCTCCGACTCCGCTCCTCCCTGATCTGTATACCTGGAGGGCAAGACATGCTACCATGAGATAGACGGACATGTACAGCTGTGCAGGGAAAGCCTCACGAGCCGACCTGAGATTTATCCTGACCTGGACCCATAGCTGCGCGCATGCCAGGTAGATCCCCGCGCACGCCATGTCTCGATCCTTCCATGCAGCACTCGCTCGGATTAACCCTCGAGGTAAGCAGAGAGTGATGGGGATGTGGGGCGGCTCTGTAGGCCTCATGGCTGAGCGTTATCGCTGGTTAGGTGCTACCAAGTCACCTGGTAAACCACAATCCAAACCCTCACCACAAAAAGGAGGTCACCAAAAACAGGATATGAACGCAGGAGTCAGGGGCTTCAGATTTTGCTTTTCTGTATTTTTGCTGTGAGGAATTTCAGTACGGAGAATGGGGGCGCAACGAACCCCAAACAGCATATTGCCGCATGAACACACTGTATCCCTTTTACTGCTCAACCAATAACAGCCCGGGGTAACATTACACCCAAAAACTGAACTTCCCGTCTCCCCTCCCTCTAAAAGCAACATTCCTGCACCCGTTTCCATTCAGGTGAGTGATGTCACCACTACTTCTACCACTCAGGCAAGAATGTTTATTGTAAATATCTGACATAATGTAATTAGAGACTTTAGATACATGTTCACCATTTGGTATGAAAATTATAACTGAAGAGGACCTGAAGGAAACCTGCAGTGGTCTTGAAACCAACCAATCAGAACGGTTGGGATGGGTGGGAAGTTTGAATGTGCATTGCTGTATTTTGTATAAATATCCGGTGAAATCTTCCGTAAAGCGAGAGAATCCTGTTGGAACATACAGCTCGCCTGGTGTCTCCTTCAGCTACGCTCCACTAAACTACACTCAACCTCAGAAGGCACACAGCGTCCTTCTGGAAATGCAAAGAGGCTCCAAGACAGAGGTTCAGATCAAGCAGATCTGGAGCTACAGATCAGGCTGCTCGATGCACTGAGCTCCAAGCAACTCAGAGGCCGGGCTGATCTTGGAAAGGGGGTGTCTGGAGAGCCAGGGACAGGCGGAAGAGAACGGTTCTGTCACATTGGCTGGCAGCGGTGTGGATAGAGGCTCTCCAACACCAAGACACCCTAAGATGGCCAACTATGCAGCCTGCAAGCGAGACACCCTGAGGGACCTGCTGGAGAGCCGTGGATGGGACAGATACTGAAGTAAGGGTCAAAGGCACAAGTGTGGTGCAACCCGGAGCGAGATGGAAACCCTCAAGGAGGTAAAAAGACGCCTCAAGCAATATGGTCCAAACCCTAGCCTGGACCTGTTCCAGAGCGTTTGGAATGAGGTCTGTTTATTGCAGAAAGGGGAAGCTGTGCGGGATCAGGAAGATTTTAACCCTCTGCATGGGGAATACAATAAATACAAGGTCCCACTCTGGATTGAGCCAGGGGACATTCGTAGCCAGGAGAACTGTCTGGCAACTACACCACACACCCAGAGGGTGCCTACAGACTTGGATTGGCAGAGACCAGGTATTTTGGAAGCATCGGCTTCTGCCAACGCCAAGACCCAAACAAAATATGGCTCCGCACCACCCGTGACCGTCAACCCACCCTCAAGTAAGGCTAAAAAGAAGCGGAGAGGTGGACGGGTGAAAGAAATGGAGGTGTTGGATCCAGAATGCAAATTTTGTGACCCGTTTCGAAGGGAGGTAGAGACATTGAAAGGGCAACTAGAAGCTGCCATCCAGAGCGAGAAAGAGACTGGCCTGCAATTGCACCGGCTACAGGATCAGCTGCAAGATGGCCAGAGAGCTGGATGAGGTGAGACTATCCAGAGATGCTGCGGAGGTGAATGTACAGCGCCTGGAGATGGAAATCACTGGCTTACGGGACTTACAGCTGCTGAGCGAGCAAAGGATAACGCTGCTCGGGAGCGAGAAGAGGCCATGTCCATTGGTGTTTTAAAAGTCCAGGCAGCCTTGGGGGAAAAGTGTCTCCTGTAATCACAGATAATGGCCCTGACAGAGACATTACAGAACCATCAAAATGATCTGTGAGCTGTCACGGTGGATAGAGATGGTCGCTGCATGGAAGTGCAAGAACAGGCAGCCCCCATACATCAATTGTCGGCCCAGCTGCAGGCCTGTGAGGACTCTACCCTAAACCTACACACGGAGCTCAGTGGTGCTCAGGCGCAGATAGCGGAGCTGGAGCGCGGCTCCCATGTAATGATCGAGCAGCTGGAGGCTGAGCGGCGAACTGGAGCTGCTCTACACATAGAAATGACAGCTTTTAAAATTCACCTGGAGAACTGCGAGCAGGAATTAGAGCATACACAGCTCTCCCGGGACACTATTCAGGCACGGGCCTGGGAGCAGGAGGAGGAAATACAGCTGCTCCAGAACCAACTCCAGCTGTGCCAACACCAGCTACTAGAAGCAGACGCAGCTCGGAAGGAGAGCCTTGCTCAAACCAAGGCAAACGAGATGGAGGTGAGCCGTCTGACACACCAACTAGGTGTATTGGAGCAGGAGCACCAGGGCACTGTCAGCCACCTGCAGGCTGAGCTTGAAGGACATGAGCACAGTGCCAACAGCTCCAACATGAGTTGTCCCTGGTACAAGCTGACAGCACCCATGTGCCCACCACGGAGGGGAGCAGCACAACAGGGAGTCAAGTCATTGCCCCTGTTATATTTTGCATAGAGGAGCAATTGTACCCAGTGTTGCTGGAGGTGGATGCTGTGCTGGCATCAGAGTGTGCCTTGTCCCCAACGAAGATGGAGACCTCCCAGCACTCCACCCCTATGACCCAAGGTGCTACCAGAGAGGGGACCTCTTCTTACCTGCCTAGAAGACCAGCAGAATCGGTGACTACCCTGAGAGACTACCAAGTTCCTGGTCCCAGGAAGAATTGTGCCCTTTTGGGATTGTGGGGATTGTCGTGGGCTGGGCCCCTGCTAAATGTTCAGGAGGGGGGCAACAGCAGAAGGAGAGACGGAGGACTTGGATTGCTGTGTTCTGGTCCTGGGTCCGCAGAGGGGCCCTGGAGACAGAAAGATGTGGGGGCGGGATTCCAGTGTGCCCACTAGAAAACGTTTCGTGTCTGGACTGTGGTGGCCTGTTGCCTGGCAGACACTACTGCGGTGAGTCCTTGGGAGCACTGGACAAGAGGGTTGGCTTGCCTCTTACCCCGGGACTATGGACCCACACCCAGGCATACCCTGTGGCGACAGTCAGATCCCGCTGACTTTGCTTATGTGCCCACAACCTGGAACTTTGAAGATGGCGCAGAAAAGGGGCAAAGTGAGAGGTCTCGTCAGTGGCAAGTGATCCGTTTGGGATCTAAGCTTGCCCTGCCGTTCTGGAAGGGGCGACATATGTCATGGAACTGACGTAGCGCTCTACGCATCAAACCCCAAGAGACTTTATGTTCAATTATATTGTGTGATTTTAAATATATTTTACATTGTTTGGTTTTAGTTTAAATTAGTTTAGTGTTTACTACTGTGTAATTTATGCAACAGGGCTTTTCCCCTTATCTGGCTGCATGTTTGATTCAAGAAGTCTGGAATAGTGTTTGTCTTTAATCTGATGTGTTAGAACAATAGATTATGTAAAGGTGTGAGCTAAAGGCTAAAGAATGTTTATTGTAAATATCTGACATAATGTAATTAGAGACTTTAGGTACATGTTCACCATTTGGTATGCAAATTGTAACTGAAGAGGACCTGAAGGAAACCTGTAGTGGTCTTGGAACCAACCAATCAGAACGGTTGGGATGGGAAGTTTGAATGTGCATTGCTGTATTTTGTATAAATATCCGGTGAAATCTTCCACAAGAGAGAGAGAGAATCCTGTTGGAACATACAGCTAGTCTGGTGTTTCATTCAGCTACGCTACACTCAACCTCAGAAGGCACAGAGCGGCCTTCTGGAAATGCAAAGAGGCTCCAAGGCAGAGGTTGAGATCAAGCAGATCTGGAGCTGCAGATCAGGCTGCTCGAAGCACTGAGCTCCAAGCAACTCAGAGGCCGGGCTGATCTTGGAAAGGGGGTGTCTGGAGAGCCAGGGACAGGCGGAAGAGAACGGTTCCGTCACAGGGGTCCCCTCTCTTAGATTGCAAACTCTGGGGCAGGGTCCCCGCTCTGCTTAAAGTGTAAGCTCTGCAGCAGGGTCTCCTCTCCTCTTAGATTGTAAGCTCTTGAGCAGGGTCACTTCTATTCTGTGCGTTTAACGTGTATGTAGATTTGTTGTTCTGCCTCCCATTGTACAACGCTATGGAACTTGTTAGCACTTTATAAAAACCTGTAACTGGAACGGTGTCCCTTCTTCACAAACTGGGGTTTCTGGTTTAACGAGTCCATACTGCCCCCTACTACGAACAGGAATTCCTGGGGTTCATGGTCCACTCACCATTAATGGAGGTTGAGGCTTCCATATGCCAATATCAGGAAACGTGCTCCTTGTTGGGAAAGCGTCAGTTTCCGCTGCGATCACTAGCTCAGGTTGTAGGTCTCTGGCTGCGTCGGTTCCTGCAACTCCTCTGCATGATCAGGTAGCACAGGGTCTGCTGTTACGAGGCCATATTCTCTCCACGTAGATGCCTGGAACAGGAAATCCATGGCTTTACCAGATTTGGAGGCCTTCAAAGACCCTAGGCTAGGGTGCGAGTTGCGGAGCTCTGACAAAAGTGAAAGTGTGGTCCCATCAGGAACTGCAGATCAATGTCCTCGAGAGGCTTGCGGGTCAACCTGTCCTTGTTACGGGGTCCTTTTCACCTCCTGCCTCAATATCCAACCACAGACCTTTTCAGTTGGCGCCCAGACACGGACACACTCGCAACAGACATGTTCACTCAGGACTGGTCATGGGGCCTTCAACATGCTTTCCCATGATATAGCGTACGATACACTAGATTGTGGTCCTAAAATCACCCTTATTGGCCGACCCATGTCTGCTGGAGCTTTCAAAAGACATTTCCAGGTTGCTTCTGGAAAGCTCACACCAATTGGTGGACCCGGAAGATCAACCTCATCTGCTCTTGTTGCCTGGCTGGTTTCAGGGATCCCTGCGGCGCCTCTCGATTTTCAGAACACACTTCCAAGCTCTTTCAGTTTAGCAGGATCCGGGCACCCTGCAAGCACTTCATTCCGCTTGGAGGCTGTGGGAGCGCTGCTGCATGGAACGGCATTTCCTTCCAGCTTTAGCATCTGCGACAGCAATTATGGATATCCTGGTGAACACGTTTTCAGATGGCCAAGCGTATGGTTTCCACCATTTCTGCAGGTCCTGCTGGGCTGGATGGGTGCCAGTGGGACATTCATGGGTTTGCGGTCTCACGGCAGGCATTAAACATTATCCACCACCCTGGCACACAGTTCTGTGGGACATGAATTGGGGCTTGATTTTCTTGCACAATGTCCTTCCATATCACCTGCTTTTAATCCGGTGGTTTCTGTGGCGCCAGATTTGTCCTGTTTTCTGTGTCCAGGAATATGACCACTTTACCCCTTTGTGCCCCTGGGGTAAATCTGCGATGCATTCCTGTTAGGAAGCCACACTTGCCGGTGTCGCCCTCTTTGCTGCAGCCGGTCACAGGTGGGAATTGAGGTTTCGGTTTTCAGGAAGCAAGATCTTCTGCAGCCAAACCTGCCAGAGCTAGAAAGGAGGACATTGCGCTCCAGGGAGTCCACGTTTCGTGACTTCTGCTCCTCTCCGGTAAATATGAAGCCTCAGAGTCTCCGTTTAACATTTTTTGGAAAGTCAGGATTTTAAAGGACTCGGAGGCGAATATTTTCCCACCTGGAGTTATTACTTCCTGCACTGAACTTTCATATTACTATGCTGAGAGGGGACTGGCCGGAGGGTCGGTCATACACCCGCTACTGGTTTTTCTGCCAGTCACAGCTTCGGTATCTTTGCCGAGAGGAATTTCAGTAAAAAGTGAAAAGCAAAATATGAAGCTTCAGAATCCCGACTTTCCATCGAGGAAAATGTGGAACTAATGAGTTGGTGACATGACAGCGATCCACTCCCTGCCTCCCATTCACACAGCGCAATGCGGCGGCTGCCGGACACGATCCACTCCCTGCCTCCCATTCACACAGCGCAATGCGGCGGCTGCCGGACACGATCCACTCCCTGCCTCCCATTCACACAGCGCAATGCGGCGGCTGCCGGACACGATCCACTCCCTGCCTCCCATTCACACAGCGCATTGCGGCGGTGGCTGCCGGACACGATCCACTCCCTGCCTCCCATTCACACAGCGCAATGCGGCGGCTGCCGGACACGATCCACTCCCTGCCTCCCATTCACACAGCGCAATGCGGCGGCTGCCGGACACGATCCACTCCCTGCCTCCCATTCACACAGCGCATTGCGGCGGCTGCCGGACACGATCCACTCCCTGCCTCCCATTCACACAGCGCAATGCGGCGGCTGCCGGACACGATCCACTCCCTGCCTCCCATTCACACAGCGCAATGCGGCGGCTGCCGGACACGATCCACTCCCTGCCTCCCATTCACACAGCGCATTGCGGCGGTGGCTGCCGGACACGATCCACTCCCTGCCTCCCATTCACACAGCGCATTGCGGCAGCTGCCGGACACGATCCACTCCCTGCCTCCCATTCACACAGCGCATTGCGGCAGCTGCCGGACACGATCCACTCCCTGCCTCCCATTCACACAGCGCATTGCGGCGGCTGCCGGACACGATCCACTCCCTGCCTCCCATTCACACAGCGCATTGCGGCAGCTGCCGGACACGATCCACTCCCTGCCTCCCATTCACACAGCGCATTGCGGCGGCTGCCGGACATGATCCACTCCCTGCCTCCCATTCACACAGCGCATTGCGGCGGCTGCCGGACATGATCCACTCCCTGCCTCCCAGTCACACAGCGCATTGCGGCGGCGGCTGCCGGACACGATCCACTCCCTGCCTCCCATTCACACAGCGCATTGCGGCGGCGGCTGCCGGACACGATCCACTCCCTGCCTCCCATTCACACAGCGCATTGCGGCGGCGGCTGCCGGACACGATCCACTCCCTGCCTCCCATTCACACAGCGCATTGCGGCGGCTGCAGGACATGATCCACTCCCTGCCTCCCATTCACACAGCGCATTGCGGCGGCTGCTGGACACGATCCACTCCCTGCCTCCCATTCACACAGCGCATTGCGGCGGCGGCTGCCGGACACGATCCACTCCCTGCCTCCCATTCACACAGCGCATTGCAGCGGCGGCTGCCCGGTTCCGGATAGTTACCGGTGGACAGGAGGACACTGCTGACTCCTTGCAGCTTCTTCTGCGGGATGGGATGTGCCGGACGCTTGCCTGGGATCCTCGGCGTATCGCGGAGACGAGCTGCACACGCTTCTGGTCGCCGCACTGCGCCGCGCATCTGGAAAAGGAGATGGAGGTCAGGAGTAAAGGACAGAGGAGGAAAGATGGCGGCGCCCGGCGCTGGAAGCAGCTGTGGGTGCCGTAATGACCAGGAGGGGATAACGTGCGCCAGGGGAATCCGCCCAGGAGGGGACAAGGTGCGCCAGGGGAATCCGCCCAGGAGGGGACAAGGTGCGGCAGGGGAATCCGCCCAGGAGGGGACAAGGTGCGCCAGGGGAATCCGCCCAGGAGGGGACAAGGTGCGCCAGGGGAATCCGCCCAGGAGGGGACAAGGTGCGCCAGGGGAATCCGCCCAGGAGGGGACAAGGTGCGCCAGGGGAATCCGCCCAGGAGGGGACAAGGTGCGCCAGGGGAATCCGCCCAGGAGGGGACAAGGTGCGCCAGGGGAATCCGCCCAGGAGGGGACAAGGTGCGCCAGGGGAATCCGCCCAGGAGGGGACAAGGTGCGCCAGGGGAATCCGCCCAGGAGGGGACAAGGTGCGGCAGGAGAATCCGCCCAGGAGGGGACAAGGTGCGCCAGGGGAATCCGCCCAGGAGGGGACAAGGTGCGCCAGGGGAATCCGCCCAGGAGGGGACAAGGTGCGCCAGGGGAATCCGCCCAGGAGAGGATAACGTGCGCCAGGGGAATCCGCCCAGGAGGGGACAAGGTGCGCCAGGGGAATCCGCCCAGGAGGGGACAAGGTGCGCCAGGGAAATCCGCCCAGGAGGGGACAAGGTGCGCCAGGGGAATCCGCCCAGGAGGGGACAAGGTGCGCCAGGGGAATCCGCCCAGGAGGGGACAAGGTGCGCCAGGGGAATCCGCCCAGGAGGGGACAAGGTGCGCCAGGGGAATCCGCCCAGGAGGGGACAAGGTGCGCCAGGGGAATCCGCCCAGGAGGGGACAAGGTGCGGCAGGGGAATCCGCCCAGGAGGGGACAAGGTGCGGCAGGGGAATCCGCCCAGGAGGGGACAAGGTGCGCCAGGGGAATCCGCCCAGGAGGGGACAAGGTGCGCCAGGGGAATCCGCCCAGGAGGGGACAAGGTGCGCCAGGGGAATCCGCCCAGGAGGGGACAAGGTGCGCCAGGGGAATCCGCCCAGGAGGGGACAAGGTGCGCCAGGGGAATCCGCCCAGGAGGGGACAAGGTGCGCCAGGGGAATCCGCCCAGGAGGACAAGGTGCGGCAGGGGAATCCGCCCAGGAGGGGATAACGTGTGCCAGGGGAATCCGCCCAGGAGGGGACAAGGTGCGCCAGGGGAATCCGCCCAGGAGGGGACAAGGTGCGCCAGGGGAATCCGCCCAGGAGGGGATAACGTGTGCCAGGGGAATCCGCCCAGGAGGGGACAAGGTGCGCCAGGGGAATCCGCCAACAGGGGACAAGGTGTGCCAGGGGAATCCGCCCAGGAGGGGACAAGGTGCGCCAGGGGAATCCGCCCAGGAGGGGACAAGGTGCGCCAGGGGAATCCGCCCAGGAGGGGACAAGGTGCGCCAGGGAAATCCGCCCAGGAGGGGACAAGGTGCGCCAGGGGAATCCGCCCAGGAGGGGACAAGGTGCGCCAGGGGAATCCGCCCAGGAGGGGACAAGGTGCGCCAGGGGAATCCGCCCAGGAGGGGACAAGGTGCGCCAGGGGAATCCGCCCAGGAGGGGACAAGGTGCGCCAGGGGAATCCGCCCAGGAGGGGACAAGGTGCGCCAGGGGAATCCGCCCAGAGGGGACAAGGTGCGCCAGGGGAATCCGCCCAGGAGGGGACAAGGTGCGCCAGGGGAATCCGCCCAGGAGGGGACAAGGTGCGCCAGGGGAATCCGCCCAGGAGGGGACAAGGTGCGCCAGGGGAATCCGCCCAGGAGGGGACAAGGTGCGCCAGGGGAATCCGCCCAGGAGGGGACAAGGTGCGCCAGGGGAATCCGCCCAGGAGGGGACAGGGTGCGCCAGGGGAATCCGCCCAGGAGGGGACAGGGTGCGCCAGGGGAATCCGCCCAGGAGGGGACAAGGTGCGCCAGGGGAATCCGCCCAGGAGGGGACAAGGTGCGCCAGGGGAATCCGCCCAGGAGGGGACAAGGTGCGCCAGGGGAATCCGCCCAGGAGGGGACAAGGTGCGCCAGGGGAATCCGCCCAGGAGGGGACAAGGTGCGCCAGGGGAATCCGCCCAGGAGGGGATAACGTGTGCCAGGGGAATCCGCCCAGGAGGGGACAAGGTGCGCCAGGGGAATCCGCCCAACAGGGGACAAGGTGTGCCAGGGGAATCCGCCCAGGAGGGGACAAGGTGCGCCAGGGGAATCCGCCCAGGAGGGGACAAGGTGCGCCAGGGGAATCCGCCCAGGAGGGGACAAGGTGCGCCAGGGGAATCCGCCCAGGAGGGGACAGGGTGCGCCAGGGGAATCCGCCCAGGAGGGGACAGGGTGCGCCAGGGGAATCCGCCCAGGAGGGGACAAGGTGCGCCAGGGGAATCCGCCCAGGAGGGGACAAGGTGCGCCAGGGGAATCCGCCCAGGAGGGGACAAGGTGCGCCAGGGGAATCCGCCCAGGAGGGGACAAGGTGCGCCAGGGGAATCCGCCCAGGAGGGACAAGGTGCGCCAGGGGAATCCGCCCAGGAGGGGACAAGGTGCGCCAGGGGAATCCGCCCAGGAGGGGACAAGGTGCGCCAGGGGAATCCGCCCAGGAGGGGACAAGGTGCGCCAGGGGAATCCGCCCAGGAGGGGACAACGTGCGCCAGGGGAATCCGCCCAGGAGGGGACAAGGTGCGCCAGGGGAATCCGCCCAGGAGGGGACAAGGTGCGCCAGGGGAATCCGCCCAGGAGGGGACAAGGTGCGCCAGGGGAATCCGCCCAGGAGGGGACAAGGTGCGCCAGGGGAATCCGCCCAGGAGGGGACAAGGTGCGCCAGGGGAATCCGCCCAGGAGGGGACAAGGTGCGCCAGGGGAATCCGCCCAGGAGGGGACAAGGTGCGCCAGGGGAATCCGCCCAGGAGGGGACAAGGTGCGCCAGGGGAATCCGCCCAGGAGGGGACAAGGTGCGCCAGGGGAATCCGCCCAGGAGGGGATAACGTGTGCCAGGGGAATCCGCCCAGGAGGGGACAAGGTGCGCCAGGGGAATCCGCCCAGGAGGGGACAAGGTGCGCCAGGGGAATCCGCCCAGGAGGGGACAAGGTGCGCCAGGGGAATCCGCCCAGGAGGGGACAAGGTGCGGCAGGGGAATCCGCCCAGGAGGGGACAAGGTGCGGCAGGGGAATCCGCCCAGGAGGGGATAACGTGTGGCCGCGCTGAGGAGCTCCAGGTTTTCCAGGAGGGAGAAGTGCTGCCCTGCAACACGTATAATCTGCTCACCGGCGAGGGTATGGATTATACAGGTTACAGGGCGGCATTTTTCATGAATAAACTATACATGTGCAGGAAAACGCCGCGTGACAGAGGGGAGCGGGCAGGCGCGCACCGCGGGGGCGGGGTTTAGGGATCAGTAGGAGGTCAGTGAATTATCAGTGTGACAGAACCAGCACCGCATCACACGGGGTGATAGATCCCCTCCCCCCCTCCTCACCCGGCCACCGCTTGCAGCACAGGATCACAGCCCTCCGCCCGCCCGCTGCTCCCAATGCCCTTGCTGCTAACGCCGCCATCTTGGAACCTGGCAGCTGCGGGCGGGGCTTGAAGACGACAGACAGGCGCAAGGCGTGTCTAAGAGGGAGGGGCTTGTCTTTCGGGTGCAGTTTGAAGCATATCCGGGGCGGGGCTTGCGTTCACGTGACCGGAAGTGTTGACAGGTGAGAGTGCTTTGTCGTAGTTTACGTTGCTCTGCCGGTGTGTGTCCGGGGCAGACCTGACAGCAGCCATGGCGCAGCATGGAGAGGGGATCCCCGGGGAGGCTGACAGGGCGGCCCCGCAATCTGTATAACCCATACACTGCGGGTAAGGAATCCCAGCTCACCTGCCATACCCCCCCCCCAGGACATAGATTATACATGTTACAGGGCAGCACTTTCCCCTTGCATGAAATGGTAATGTCTACAAAAACATGGGGGGGTCACATGTCCATGGATGCGGGATATGGGGGGGGGGAGGCGTTGCGGGATATCGGGGGAGGCATTGCGGGAAATCGGGGGCGTTGCGGGATATCGGTGGGAGGGGTTGCGGGATTTCGGGGGGGGGCGTTGCGGGATATCGGAGGAGGGCGTTGCGTGATTTCGGAGGGGGGCGTTGCGGGATATCGGAGGGGGGCATTGCGGGATATCGGAGGGGGGCGTTGCGGGATATCGGAGGAGGGGTTGCGGGATATCGGAGGGCGTTGCGGGATTTTGGGGGGGAGGCGTTGCAGGATATCGGATCGGAGGGGGGTGTTGCGGGTTTTCGGAGGGGGCGTTGCGGGATTTCGGAGGGGGGTGTTGCGGGATATCGGAGGGGGCGTTGCGGGATATCGGAGGGGGCGTTGCGGGATATCGGAGGGCGGGCGTTGCGGGATATCGGAGGAGGGCGTTGCGGGATATCGGAGGAGGGCGTTGCGGGATATCGGAGGAGGGCGTTGCGGGATATCGGAGGAAGGCGTTGCGGGATATCGGAGGGGGCGTTGCGGGATTTTGGGGGGGAGGCGTTGCAGGATATCGGAGGAGGGCGTTGCAGGATATCGGAGGGGTTGCGGGGTTGCGTGATATCGGATGGGAGGCGTTGCGTGATATCGGAGGGGAGGCGTTGCGGGAAATCGGGGGCGTTGTGGGATATCGGTGGGGAGGGTTGTGGGATATCGGTGGGAGGGGTGTGGGATATCGGTGGGAGGGGTTGCGGGATTTCGGGTGGGAGGGGTTGCGGGATTTCAGGGGGAGGGGTTGCGGGATTTCGGGGGGAGGCGTTGCGGGATATCGGAGAGGGGGCGTTGCGGGATATCGAAGAGGGGCGTTGCGGGATATCCGGGGGAGGGGTTGCGGAATTTCGGGGGGTTGCGGGATTTCGGGGGGGAGGGGTTGCGGGATTTCAGAGAGGGGGCGTTGTGGGATATCAGGGAGGGGGCGTTGTGGGATATCGGAGAGGGGGTGTTGCGGGATTTCGGAGGGGGGGTGTTGCGGGATATCGGAGGGGGCGTTGTGGGATATCGGAGGGGGCGTTGCGGGATATCGGAGGGGGCGTTGCGGGATATCGGAGGGGGCGTTGTGGGATATCGGAGGGTAGATGGCAGGGGGTGGCGGGACACAAGGCTTTATAGAGGATGGCAATAGATGCCAGGGGCTGTTTTTTGTGAAGGGCTGCAATTGGCTGGGGGCCGCTGCCTTCCGTTTTCGTGTGCTAATAATCTGTCTGTGGCACAGGATGGACAGCCTTGGAGTGGTATGTGGCAACCATGTGGCTTTGACATGGGACGGCAGCGTGAGCCCTGTGGCCTTGGAGCAGTTGGTGTTGCGGGTGCAGGAAGCCGTGTCTGCTGGCGGGAAGGTCTCGGTGGAGCATGTGGAGCGCCTGCTGCTTTGTGAGTCCCTTTTCTGAGCTTGACGCAGCACACTCTGAATTCTGATCCAGTAACTGGAACTTCCATGTGTCCTCAGCGTCTCTCCCCCACTCCAGCTTCCACGTGGTGCTGCTCGGCCTGGCCGCGGGCAGCGTGTGCGTTCACAGCTCTGATGTGTTGGCAGAGGCCGCTCGGATCCTCAAACCAGGAGGGACTTTGCTCATCCAAGAGCCGGTAGCCCCTGCATCTGGTAAGTGCTTGGTGCTGGCCGTGGGCGGGGCGCTTGGTGCTGGCCGCGGGCGGGGCGCTTGGTGCTGGGTGGGGCGCTTGGTGCTGGCCGCGGGCAGCGCGCTTGGTGCTGGCCGCGGGCGGGGCGCTTGGTGCTGGCCGCGGGCGGGGTGCTGGGTGGGGCGCTTGGTGCTGGCCGCGGGCTTTGCGCTTGGTGCTGGCCGCGGGCAGGGCGCTTGGTGCTGGGTGGGGCACTTGGTGCTGGCTGCGGGCGGGGCGCTTGGTGCTGGGTGGGGCGCTTGGTGCTGGCTGCGGGCGGGGCGCTTGGTGCTGGGTGGGGCGCTTGGTGCTGGCTGCGGGCGGGGCGCTTGGTGCTGGGTGGGGCGCTTGGTGCTGGCTGCGGGCGGCGCGCTTGGTGCTGGGTGGGGCGCTTGGTGCTGGCTGCGGGCGGCGCGCTTGGTGCTGGCTGCGGGCGGCGCGCTTGGTGCTGGCCGCGGGCGGCGCGCTTGGTGCTGGCCGCGGGCGGCGCGCTTGGTGCTGGCCGCCCGCGGCCACGTTTTTATAATTTGACGCCTCTCTCCTAGATAAAGGGGGGTCTCTGCGGACGCCGGCTCGGCTCTCCTCTGCTCTCAGGCTCTCGGGTCTCACGGAAGTGACTCAGGTATGTGGTCAGACCTCACCTGCTGTAGCTTCCCTTTATATGTGGGGTGGTGATCCTGTCCCCTGGGGTGGTGATCCTGTCCCCTGGGGTGGTGATCCTGGCCCCTGGGGTGGTGATCCTGGCCCCTGGGGTGGTGATCCTGTCCCCTGGGGTGGTGATCCTGGCCGCTGGGGTGGTGACCCTGTTGAGGTCCTTATCATACGTTTCAGAATGCCCAGACCGTACGTTGGTGCAGTTGTGGGATTAATTTTATTCTGTCCAGCTCTTCCGGGAGCCGCTCAGCCCCCAGCAGGTCCAGGCGCTGGCAGACACACCGGGGGGCGATGCAAAGGATGTGTCCTTTGTCCGAATCCTTGGAAAGAAACCACATTTTGAAGTGGGGTCTTCACAGCCCCTGTCGTTCGCAAATCGTACAGTGCCAAGTAAAGGTGAGACGGAGGAAGTGAGCGAGAGTGTCTGTGATGGTGAGGGGTGGGGTGGTCTGCACGGGGAGGAGGAGAAGGGGTGGGGTGGTTTGCATGGGGGGTCAGGGTGAGGTGTCCCGCACGGGGAGGAGGGGTGTCGGGGTGAGGTGACCCGCACGTGGAGGAAGGAGAGGAGGGGGTCGGGTGAGGTGCCCGCACGGGGAGGAAGGAGAGGGGGGGGTCGGGTGAGGTGGCCCGCACGGGGAGGAGGAGAGGGGGGGGTCGGGTGAGGTGGCCCGCACGGGGAGGAAGGAGAGGGGGAGTCGGGTGATGTGGCCGGCACGAGGAGGAAGGAGAGGGGGGTCGGGTGAGGTGGCCCGCACGGGGAGGAAGGAGAGGGGGGGGTCGGGTGAGGTGGCCCGCACGGGGAGGAAGGAGAGGGGGGGTCGGGTGAGGTGGCCCGCATGGGAGGAAGGAGAGGGGGGTTGGGTGAGGTGGCCCGCACGGGGAGAAAGGAGAGGGGGGGTCGGGTGAGGTGGCCCGCATGGGGAGAGGGGGAGGAGTGAGAGGGGGGTCAGGGTGAGGTGTCCCGCATGGGGAGAGGGGGAGGAGTGAGAGGGGGGGTCAGGGTGAGGTGTCCCGCATGGGGAGAGGGGGAGTAGTGAGAGGGGGGGTCAGGGTGAGGTGTCCCGCATGGGTAGAGGGGGAGGAGTGAGAGGGGGGGTCAGGGTGAGGTGTCCCGCATGGGTAGAGGGGGAGGAGTGAGAGGGGGGGTCAGGGTGAGGTGTCCTGCATGGGTAGAGGGGGAGGAGTGAGAGGGGGGGTCAGGGTGAGGTGTCCCGCATGGGTAGAGGGGGAGGAGTGAGAGGGGGGGTCAGGGTGAGGTGTCCCGCATGGGTAGAGGGGGAGGAGTGAGAGGGGGGGTCAGGGTGAGGTGTCCCGCACGGGACGGAGGGGAGTCGGGTGAGGTGGCCCGGCACGGGGAGGAGGGGGGGTCGGGTCGAGGTGGGCATTGTCTGCATGTCATTGTATGTGCTGGAGCTTCTTTTCGCTTGTTTTGCCAGTGAAACCCTCCATGGATCCAGTTGCCGTGAAGCTGTGGACTCTGTCAGCCAGTGATATGAATGATGACGACTTGGTCAGTTGGTTTCGCTCTGAGGTTTTCTTGTCTGTAAAGTCACTGTGATTTTGTCCCTTGAGGAAGGCCGCCTCTCCTGCCGATACATCGCCCCTTAGTCCCGAGCTTTATGCTCTGAAAGGCTTATTCACAAAGCAATGGCATTTCGGTGCTTTCCGGTTCGGCGCACTTTGGCAGTTATGGAATTTTCCTATTCCATGACTGAAAGTTAGAATTTTAATGACTCGGAGGCGAGTATTTGCTTCTCTCTTACAATTTATTAACAGCAGCAAGAAAAGTGGTCACTTTTATTTTAACAGAAAATACACCTATCAAGTCCATAATCCTTTGCGGTCTTCTTCTATGTCAGTGAGAACCGGAAGTATCCCTCTCCCTTGACTGCAGAACTGGCCAAAATCAGATGAGGAAACACTTGAATCGAAGGACGAAAACCAAACGTATTCCATTCAGACGAAGGGGAAAAAGAAGTCGCTCAGAAAGCTGAAAGAAATCAGAAACCGGAGCGAAGCATTAAAAGAGGTTCCGTTACTGTTGTCCATAACAGAGGATGAAACAAAATCACTGAGTCAATGAGACTAGGGTAACGTCTATATTGAGTAATCATGGAGACAAAATACAACAGAATATGTGGATATATTGTGGAATCTTCCTATTTCATGACGGAAAGTTCGTATTTTAATAAGGACTCGGAGGCGAGTATTTGCTTCTTTTTCATTTATTTTCCTCAGCAGCAAAAATATATTAACATATTTGAAGTACAACAAACAAAAAACTTCCCCCACAACAGGGGTTAACCCAGGATCCTCACTGTCCCCCACCCCCACGGTCCAGGTAGCTTCGCCCCTAGGGTAGCTCCTCCTCTTTTCTTGATGAACCAAGCCAATACATCCTATAGGTACTCGTAGAAATCCCAACGGGGAGGAGACGGAGGAAACAAAGTAATCCAATGTTGAAAACTGAAGAAACGTGCAACCAAGGGATCATCATGCTGAAAGAAAGCAAAGACCCGAAAAGGTGATTAGACCCTGAGCCATAACTATGTGCATAAAACACTTCTAGCGCCAGATGAACCACAGTAGTCGAAGACAAACAAAACAAAGTTTATTGAGAATATGCAAAACAAAGAACAAACCGTAATGAAGCATCGCTTGCACATAAATAACAAAGACACAAATGATTGAATGACACAAAACCAAGAAGTACATCAAAGGGAGGGAGAATACGGGCGGGAAATACTCGCCTCCGAGTCCTTATCAAAATTCTAACTTTCCGTCATGAAATAGAAAAATTCCACAATTTTATCACAGGACTCGGAGGCTCGTATTTGCCAATTCAAAGCTAATCAAAGTAGAGGCCAGTAGTGGCCTCTCACCACCTAAAGATTAACATGTCAAAGTGTAACGGGGAGCCCCCTATAGGGTGAGGGGGAACCCCCAATCTGCAGAGATGAAGCCTTAAGGACAGGTATACAGCTTCCAGGGAACAAACCAAGATATTAACAGAACTTAGAAAGATCCCTAAGCCCTGACTGAGATCCTTGAAAGATGGTCTCGAAATACTAGCTAGGCTAGGTTTGCAAGATGAATAAAACATAAACCAGACAGACAATAAATGCAGGTATACAGATTCCAGGGAACAAAGCAAGATATTAACAGAAACTAGAAAGATCCCTAAGCCCTGACTGAGATCCTTGAAAGGTGGTCTCGAAATACTAGCTAGGCTAGGTTTGCAAGACGAACAAAACATAAACCAGACAGACAATAAATGCAGGTATACAGGTTCCAGGGAACAAAGCAAGATATTAACAGAAACTAGAAAGATCCCTAAGCCCTGACTGAGATCCTTGAAAGGTGGTCTCGAAATACTAACTAGACTAGGTTTGCAAGACGAACAAAACATAAACCAGACAGACAATAAATGCAAGCATACAGATTCCAAAGCACGGTACAGTACAGGGGACAGACAGAAGAGAGATCCAAATACAAGAGCCAAAGGTCATACACGGAATATCATACTAGAGGGGTCAGGCAAGAGAGGGATCCTAAATACATGAGCCAGAGGTCATACACAGCAAATCAAAGTAAACCAGCATACAGGGACTAGGTATGAAAGACTATCCTGGTCCAAGGATCAAGGGGAGTCCTGGTCGTACTTATAGGGCAGAACAGGTCATGTGACCGCAGGCCAATCAGCCCAACATATGGCCTGCAGGCTGAAAACAAAAATAAACAGGAATCCCTGCTACCACCAGCAGGGGGCAAGGCCGAGACGTGACATAACCCCCTCCCTTACGGGTGACCTCCTGGGCACCCAAGAAAGAAAACATGGATGGCATGAAAACGGATAAGACCAGTCACCAGTACCCATTGGAATCCCACTCAGACTCAGAGTAGTCAGTTTGTGCCTGAGCAAGCAAAGCTCTTTCATAAACCTCCAAGTCCTCTCTGCAGATCACTGCACCATTAGAGGCCCGTACACAACCCTCGGCAACCGGGCTAGGGTCTCGTACCTGAGGGTCCGACGGCATGAGTACCTTGGACCTTGAACGGAGTGAATCATCAGTCCCCAGTTGTTTATGGTTAGTCCTCTTGCGTCTCCTGGACCGTGATCTAGGAGTTCCGTCCACACCATGGCACATAGAGGCAATAGAGGTACTGCCAGATCCAGTGACAGTAGTCTTGCCCTGAGATTGTATATTACAACTCACAGTGGAACCACAAGACACAGTGGACTTACTGTCTACCCCAGAGACAATGACCTTGCCATTAAACGTGGCCCCGACCAATACAGTACAGGGTGTGTGCATGACTGGTAAACACTCGGGATATGGGACATCACCAGGACATGGTACGGTTGGCGCCACAACAGTCTTACACCTCTCCCCAGGAGGAGGATATTGTGGATCATCTGAATCAGAGTCTTCCAACAGCCCTTTCAGAATGTCAGGGTGTCTCTGGAGCACTACCCAGTGCCTCTCACGCATCCAAAAGCCAGAAGGCGTCCGTATATATTCCGTGGGAACACAATGTGATTTAGGGATCTCAATACCCTTTAAACCACCAGCTTGCTGAATTTCCCTGATTACTGTGCGGAGTAAGGCAACCTCGGACTCAGAGGGTGTAGTATCAATGGAACCAGAACAAAGTGTGGCAGTTTCAGAACCAGATTGGCTAGGGTTGATCACCTTTTCTTGTCTTCTCTTAGAGCAAGACATAGACTTTGTGACCACCTCACAAGGCTTGACAATGGTGGGGACAACACTGGACTCACTGTGGGGCAAGGGCACAGTGGTCTCATGTGCCAATCCAGGCACATCGGCCTCATAACAAAACGTGGTCACAGCTGTCTCGTCTAACCTGGGTGCAGCTGTCATTGCTGACATACAGCTTGTCCCGGACACCACTGGCAAGGTACCAGCCTCAGGCATCACAAATGACATATTGTCAGTACCCGACATGGCTGGCTTCTCATTACCAGTACCCGACATGGCTGGCTTTGTGTCAGGGGAAGCAGACGTGGCTGGCTTCGTGCCAGGGGAAGCAGACATGGCTGGCTTCGTGCCAGGGGAAGCAGACATGGCTGGCTTCGTGCCAGGGGAAGCAGACATGGCTGGCTTCGTGCCAGGGGAAGCAGACATGGCTGGCATCGTGCCAGTGGGAACAGACATGGTTGGCATCGTGCCAGTGGGAACAGACATGGCTGGCAGCGTGCCAGTGGATACAGACATAGCTGGCTTCGTGCCAATAGATACAGACATGGCTGGTTTCATGCCAGTAGATACAGACATGGCTGGCTTTTTGCCAGGGGAAGCGGACATGGCTGGCTTTTCATTGCCAGTGGGAACAGACATGGCTGGCTTCGTGCCAGTAGCTACAGACATGGCTGGCATTTCATTACCAGTAAGAACAGGCATGGCTGGCAGCGTGCCAGTGGATACAGACATAGCTGGCTTCGTGCCAGTAGATACAAACATGGCTGGCTTTGTGTCAGTGGATACAGACATGGCTGGCTTCGTGCCAGTGGATGCAGACATGGCTGGCTTCGTGCCAGTAGATACAGACATGGCTGGCATCGTGCCAGTGGATGCAGACATGGCTGGCTTCGTGCCGGTAGACACAGACATGGCTGGCATCTCATTGCCAGTGGGAACAGGCATAGCTGGCTTTTCATTACCAGTGATAACAGGCATGGCTGGCAGCGTGCCAGTGGATACAGACATGGCTGGCATTTCACCGCCAGTGGGAACAGGCATGGCTGGCTTTTCATTACCAGTGATAACAGGCATGGCTGGCATCGTGCCGGTGGATACAGACATGACTGGCTTCGTGCCAGTAGATACAGACATGGCTGGCATCGTGCCAGTAGATACAGACATGGCTGGCATCTCATTGCCAGTGGGAACAGGCATGGCTGGCTTTTCATTACCAGTAAGAACAGGCATGGCTGGCATCGTGCCAATAGATACAGACATGGCTGGCATCTCATTGCCAGTGGGAACAGGCATGGCTGGCTTTTCATTACCAGTAAGAACAGGCATGGCTGGCAGCGTGCCAGTGGATACAGACATGGCTGGCATTTCATTGCCAGTGGGAACAGGCATGGCTGGCTTTTCATTACCAGTGAGAACAGGCATGGCTGGCTTTTCATTACCAGTGAGAACAGGCATGGCTGGCAGCGTGCCAGTGGATACAGACATGGCTGGCATCATGCCAGTGGATACAGACATGGCTGGCATCGTGCCAGTAGATACAGACATGGCTGGCATCGTGCCAATAGATACAGATATGGCTGGCATTTCATTGCCAGTGGGAACAGGCATGGCTGGCAGCGTGCCAGTAGATACAGACATGGCTGGCATTTCATTGCCAGTGGAAACAGGCATGGCTGGCAGCGTGCCAGTGGATACAGACATGGCTGGCAGCGTGCCAGTGGATACAGACATGGCTGGCAGCAAGCCAGTGGATACAGACATGGCTGGCATCGTGCCAGTGGATACAGACATGGCTGACATCGTGCCAGGGGAAGCAGACATGGCTGGCATCGTGCCAGGGGAAGCAGACATGACTGGCATTGTGTCAGTAGATATAGACCTGGCTGGCAGTGTTCCAGTGGATATAGACATGGCTGGCAGCGTGCCAGTGGATACAAACGTGGCTGGCAGCGTGCCAGTGGATACAGACATAGCTGGTAGCGTGCCAGCGGATACAGGCATGGCTGGCAGCGTGCCAGTGGATACAGACATGGCTGGCAGCGTACTAGTGGATACAGACATGGCTAGCATAGCATTCCCAACCGGAGACACTGAAACCTCACTGGGAGACGAGGGCATAGTGATCCCATGATTCACCAGATTTGAGGTGGCTATTCTGCCAGTCTGGATGCCTATGGAGGACACACCAGTACCTCCATAGCGATACCTGGATATATGGTTCCCCTGCCATTGCTTAACAGGTTTTAATACACAATGTTCAATAGTGTGATTTGGATCTGCACAATAAAAACAGAGACCATACAACCTGCGTCTTTCCTTCTCATACATGGATTTGCAAGTAGTGCAGGGTGGTGCTGCATCGTTAGCTGCAGCAGGTGATAGGCTCAGAGCCTCCATTAACCTCTGCAGCTCTTTCAGCATAGCAAGCACCAAGTTCAATACAGCTTCATACATATGAGACATACCTGCCAGCTTCTATTCTGGGACCAGGATAATGTAACGGGGAGCCCCCTATAGGGTGAGGGGGAACCCCCAATCTGCAGAGATGAAGCCTTAAGGACAGGTATACAGCTTCCAGGGAACAAACCAAGATATTAACAGAAACTAGAACGATCCCTAAGCCCTGACTGAGATCCTTGAAAAGATGGTCTCGAAATACTAACTAGGCTAGGTTTGCAAGACGAACAAAACATAAACCAGACAGACAATAAATGCAAGCATACAGATTCCAAAGCACGGTACAGTACAGGGGACAGACAGAAGAGAGATCCAAATACAAGAGCCAAAGGTCATACACGGAATATCATACTAGAGGGGTCAGGCAAGAGAGGGATCCTAAATACATGAGCCAGAGGTCGTACACAGCAAATCAAAGTAAACCAGCATACAGGGACTAGGTATGAAAGACTATCCTGGTCCAAGGATCAAGGGGAGTCCTGGTCGTACTTATAGGGCAGAACAGGTCATGTGACCGCAGGCCAATCAGCCCAACATATGGCCTGCAGGCTGAAAACAAAAATAAACAGGAATCCCTGCTACCACCAGCAGGGGGCAAGGCCGAGACGTGACACAAAGACTGAGCTCCTACTAATTCCTCCTCCTAATGCCTCCCCACCTCCTGACTTTTCTATCAAGGTGGAGGGTATCACTATCTCCCCATCTAACCAGGTTCACGGTCTTGGAGTTACACTTAAATCTGCTCTTTCCTTCATCCCCCACATCCAGTCTCTTTCCTCCTCCTGCTGCAACGTCCTGTAGGAGGTCCCGCGATGTGGGAGCATTCTAGGGCAGTTGATCGCCAACTCCAGCAGGGATGGAAACCATGGTTGAGTTGGCCAAAATGGAGTTACAATAACAATCGTCGCCTCTTGTTTCTGAACCTGGGAAATCGTCCGTGTGATAAGATCAAATGGAGGAAAAGCATAATGGTGAGCCCCAGACCAGTTCTGGAGAAAGGCATCTGTAGCCAACGCTTCAGGATCCGGTTTCCAACTGCAGAAGAGAGGAAGTTGAGTATTCAACCTGGACGCGAATAAATCCCACTTCAGGGGTCCCCACAGAGAATGGATATCCGAGAAAACCGATGACCGAATGCGCCAATCTCCCGAGTCTAACAGATGTCTGGAATTCCAATTCGCGGTCTGTTTGGAAAGACCCGGGATGAATTGAGCCTGGACCCAGATATCAGCGTGGAGACAAAAATCCCTAAAGGCGGTTGCCATGCTGGCCAGGGATTCCGACCTGGGGCCCTCCATGGCGTTAATATAATGCACTGCCAGAAAATTGTCGAGGCGAAGAAGAATGTAACGATGGAGAGTTCCTGGTGAAACATTGTAGAGCAAACAGACCCGCTAACAATTCCAAGGTATTGATATGGAGAATGCGTTCTGAGTTGGACCATCGACCACCCGTCTCAAAACCATCACAATGAGCTCCCCAGCCCAATCCGCTGGCTTTGAATCAATAACGAGGGTTGGATGAGGAGGAACCAGATGTTTCCCATTCCAGGCTGACGTGAGCATGCCACCACTGCAGGTCTTCTCGAGCATCCTCCGATAGATGGATAGCATCTGGGTAATCCAAACCATCTCGTAGGGACGCGCTTTGAGACGTTGGGCTTGATAATGAAGTGGAGCTGAAGTGATCGCCAACTTTGCAGCCACCAAAAGACCAAACACCCTGGCCAACATCCGTAGTGTAGGAGCTGAATGACAGAGGAGAGATGAAACCTCCTTTCGGATGTCCTGCATCTTGGAAACCGGTAGGAAGAGCATCAGATTGTGCGAGTCCAAAAGATAACCCAAAAACTCTATTTGTTGTGTTGGAATGGGAAGAGATTTGTTCCTTGACAAGGAAACCCAAGTCTTGAATCGGAGTAATAGTCCATTGAAGGTGCTGCCGCCTCTCCATCCCATCTGTGATAACCCTTTATAAGCCGCACCTCCTCTCCATCCCATGCCTGATAACCCTTTATAAGCTGCACCTCCTCTCCATCCCATGCCTGATAACCCTTTATAAGCCGCGCCGCCTCTCCACCCCATGCCTGATAACCCTTTATAAGCCGCGCCGCCTCTCCACCCCATGCCTGATAACCCTTTATAAGCCGCGCCGCCTCTCCACCTGCCCATTTCATGCGTGACCCTTGTTTTGGTCCTCCTTCCTGGCTTTTTATCTGGTGGTTTTGCATTGGTAATAAATCTGAATATTTTGGTTACTGTTGCCTCACCCGGGGATCGACTCAGAGTTGGGAAACTGACTATTCGATTCTTCTTTTAGGATCTCCTGGATTCCGATGAACTTTTAGACCAGGATGACCTGAAGAAGCCATCTCCATCCTCGCTGCTTTCTGGTGGATGTGGTGAAGGAGCTGAGAAGAAGAAAGCCTGTAAGAACTGGTATGTGATGGTGATGTGTCAATGGAGCGCATGACCCTCATCATTATGTGCAGTCCTGGGGGGGGGCAGGGTCTGCAGAGTAAGGGTCCATGCGGGGCGTGTATTGGACAGGGGGACCTGCAGACATTGCTCTACACCTCTCAGAAATTATCATGGTGAAACTCTATATTCTCACACGCAGCACGTGTGGACTAGCTGAGGAGCTGCAAGGGGAGAAAGCCAAGCAGTCACCTGCCAAGCCTGCCTCATCAAGCTGCGGCAATGTGAGTATGGCCACTAGGGCAGGCCGGGCCTAGGAGAGTGTTAAGGGTTAAGAAATGGGGCCCTGGGGGGGATAACAATACAGGTGTATGAAGGGGAATTCAGGTAAAATGGGGAGAATGAGAAGATGGCATTCAAGGTGTAAGATGTGGTGGGTGGATGGCTATGGGGGGTAAAAGGATGGGAAGCAGTGGCTGGATGGCCATGGGGAAGAGGGTTAAATGATGGGAAGCAGTGTCTGGATGGCCATGGGGAAGGGTTGAAGGATGGGAAGCAGTGGCTGGATGGCCATGGGGAAGGGTTGAAGGATGGGAAGCAGTGGCTGGATGGCCATGGGGAAGGGTTGAAGGATGGAAAGCAGTGGCTGGATGGCCATGGGGAAGGGTTAAATGATGGGAAGCAGAGCCTGGATGGCCATGGGGAAGAGGGTTAAAGGATGGGAAGCAGTGGGTGGATGGCCGTGGGAAGCAGTGGGTGGATGACCGTGGGATGGGGGTAAAAGGATGGGAAGCAGTGGGTGGATGGCCGTGGGAAGCAGTGGGTGGATGGCCGTTGGAGGGGGGTAAAAGGATGGGAAGCAGTGGGTGGATGGCCGTTGGAGGGGGGTAAAAGGATGGGAAGCAGTGGGTGGATGGCCGTTGGAGGGGGGGTAAAAGGATGGGAAGCAGTGGGTGGATGGCCGTGGGAAGCAGTGGGTGGATGACCGTGGGATGGGGGTAAAAGGATGGGAAGCAGTGGGTGGATGGCTGTGGGAAGCAGTGGGTGGATGACCGTGGGAAGCAGTGGGTGGATGACCGTGGGAAGGGGGTAAAAGGATGGGAAGCTGTGGGTGGATGGCCGTGGGAAGCAGTGGGTGGATGGCCGTGGGAGGGGGATAAAAGGATGGGAAGCAGTGGGTGGATGACCGTGGGATGGGGGTAAAAGGATGGGAAGCTGTGGGTGGATGGCCGTGGGAAGCAGTGGGTGGATGGCCGTAGGAGGGGGTAAAAGGATGGGAAGCAGTGGGTGGATGGCCGTTGGAGGGGGCGTAAAAGGATGGGAAGCAGTGGGTGGGTGGATGGCCGTGGGAAGCAGTGGGTGGGTGGATGGCCGTGGGAAGCAGTGGGTGGATGGCCGTTGGAGGGGGGTAAAAGGATGGGAAGCAGTGGTGGATGGCCGTTGGGGGGTAAAAGGATGGGAAGCAGTGGGTGGATGGCCGTTGGAGGGGGGATAAAAGGATGGGAAGCAGTGGGTGGATGGCCGTGGGAAGCAGTGGGTGGGTGGATGGCCATGGGAAGCAGTGGGTGGGTGGATGGCCATGGGAAGCAGTGGGTGGGTGGATGGCCGTGGGAAGCAGTGGGTGGGTGGATGGCCGTGGGAAGCAGTGGGTGGGTGGATGGCCGTGGGAAGCAGTGGGTGGGTGGATGGCCGTGGGAAGCAGTGGGTGGATGGCCGTTGGAGGGGGGTAAAAGGATGGGAAGCAGTGGGTGGATGGCCGTGGGAAGCGGTGGGTGGATGGCCGTGGGAAGCGGTGGGTGGATGGCTGTGGGAAGCAGTGGGTGGGTGGATGGCCGTTGGAGAGGGGGGGAATAGGATGGGAAGCAGTGGGTGGATGGCCGTGGGACGCAGTGAGTGGGTGGATGGCCGTGGGACGCAGTGGGTGGGTGGATGGCCGTGGGAAGCAGTGGGTGGGTGGATGGCCGTGGGAAGCAGTGGGTGGATGGCCGTTGGAGGGGGGGTAAAAGGATGGGAAGCAGTGGGTGGATGGCCGTGGGAAGCAGTGGGTGGATGGCCGTTGGAGGGGGGGGGAATAGGATGGGAAGCAGTGGGTGGATGGCTGTTGGAGGGGGGGGGGTAAAAGGATGGGAAGCGGTGGGTGGATGGCTGTTGGAGGGGGGGTAAAAGGATGGGAAGCAGTGGGTGGATGGCCGTGGGACGCAGTGGGTGGATGGACGTTGGGGGGGGGTAAAAGGATGGGAAGCAGTGGGTGGATGGCCGTTGGAGGGGGGGTAATAGGATGGGAAGCAGTGGGTGGACGGCCGTGGAAGCAGTAGGTGGATGGCCGTTGAGGGGGGGGGGTAATAGGATGGGAAGCAGTGGGTGGACGGCCGTGGGAAGCAGTAGGTGGATGGCCATACTGGTTATTGGTTGTAGCCTTGATCTCTTCCTGTTTCTTAGTGTTATTTAGGTGACGCTTTCCGCTGTGCCAGTTGTCCGTATCTTGGAATGCCGGCATTCAAACCCGGGGAGAAAGTTGTCCTGAATCCGGCTCGGCTGCAGGATGCTTAGCGGCACAATCGAGTGCACACTTGCTCCGAGTCGGGCACAACCTTTGCACGGACTGGTCTTACACCCCAGGCATGTAAGGAGGCTCGTTGAGCAGACGGATATCTGGGTCCATTCCTGTAATAATCCTTCCCGGGATTTGCTTGCGGATGCTCGGGGTCTGCTGGATAAACTCGCCCTGCCTTCCATTAAAGTCGTTAATTTATTCCTCATTGTCTTGGTGTTTTTATCTTCTCTTATCTCTTGATTTTCAAGGGGCTGCAACAGGCACCCCAGCAGAACGGCAGGCATCAGTCTATCTCCAGACCCGGAGGGGGGAGAAGAATATCCCTCCCGTTTGTAGGATCAGAGGTCCACGATCCACCAACGGAGATCCCTCCGGGTGTCCTCTGTTAACACCATCAGGTACTGGTAATGCTTCCCCTCTCGGAGGAAATGGGCCTTCTTTCGCTGGAGGGCCCGATAATGTAGGGGAGCAGGAAGGACTCCCAATCTCGTCGCCGACAAGAGGCCCACCATGCGGGATAATGGCCATAGAGAACAGTGGGGTTTTCGTAGCAAGACACCTGCCTCCTATGTCATGGTCACAATTTTTGCGTTTGGAAGGCTCAATCGCAGGGAGACAGTCCAGCCACAGGCCCAGGAACTCCAGGACCTGGGTGGGAATCCGTATTGATTTTTCATAGTTTAAGTCGAGGGCCCATTGGAGATGAGCCGCAGAAGGTGCCATCAACAGGACATTGTCCAGGTAAATGATCAGTTTTACCCCCTTGGCGCGCAAGGCAGTGACCACCGGCTTCAGTAGTTTTGTGAAGCACCACGGTGCGGAGGAGAGTCCTAAACGGCAGACTGGAGAAGCGCCAAAGATGACCTCTTCATTTGAACTGCAGGAAGACCCTGCATTTGCGCGCCACAGGAATCAAGAGATAGGGAGTCCTTTAGATCGTTTTTTTTTTTTTTTTTTTCCTCCCCACCCCCAACCAATTGCTGTGGTGAATTAAGTCTGAGACGGGACACCCTCCATTTTGAAGTGGCGACAAACAATGAATGTATTTAGATTGATCGCGGGTTGAGAATCTTCCCCTTTTTTGTGGCCAGGAAGATGTGGCACCTTTTTTGATATGAGTTCCTGGATCTTGTGATCCACCGGTCCGGACTCTGAGAGGTGAAAGGAGATGGGTGGGTGAGATTGTACGGGGGGGTGGAGACAAATTCTAAGACCCAAGGGTAGTTTGTCGGCGTCTCCCTATTGCCACTATTGCAAGCAACCCATTGAATGCATCTCCCTCCCACGAGTAACTGGGATCCTCACCATGGTAGGAGGGTTGGGTCTGGGAAGGGGGGCTGTGTGAGACAGAGCCTGAATGCCCGCAAGAGTGCCCTCTACCGGCTTGGCCGAAAACCCGACCTTTAAAAGACCTCCATAGCGGTGAAGGTGCTGGTGTAAGCACCCGTGTTTTTGACATATCCTTTGCCAAATAGGAGGCCCTTTGCGGTAGCTCCCAAATCGGAGTCAGCCAGCTCGATCAGTTGGCTGTCGACATTCATTCGTATAGAGCGGCGCCTCTCAGGTGGGAGCGCCACATATGCGTTGCTGATAAAACAAATGGCTCTCTGTAGCCTCTGACCATGCCAGGGTTAAAGGTCGCCCCTTTTAGATTTAGCGTCCTCTGCTATGTCAAATAATTTTCTCAGTGGGCCCATCGAGTCGGAGATTATTCTGACAGGATTTAAAGGCGCTATCTTCACCATTTTGCGGATCAGCCGTAGGAAGTAACACATTTTTGAATGGAGAGGTCCACAATGGGTGTGAGGCAGGTGTTGCCCTGCGTGGTCGGACGGGGGAATTCAGTACGCAGTTTTGTGCGTGTGTCTTTTGTCTAGTGAGCATTTCAGTCTGGCGTCTAGACATTTTTCAACATGGGGTTTTGGGGACCGTGGGTGTGTAAGGTCTTCAGGGTAAAATAAGGTCCCCCTGAGGGTCGCAGATGACGTCATCAGCTCCGGGGTCAGAGACAAAAGCCAAATCCTACATTTCAAAGAGGTTGTCGGTGGCTGCATGCAAAACCTCCTGTGACCACAAAACCGTCTTGGTTTACCATCACTTTCGCCTCCTGAGGAGGGGGACTTTTCAGCCCGTTTTGGTTTTTTAGAATTAGTGCTTTTTGGCACCCTGGAGGCAGGGGTCCTCTTAAGAGGCAGTCATCGTTTAGGCTTTGGCAGTGATCCAGGATGCCAGCCCCTCGAGTCTGGTGCTTTAGTTTGTGCACAGACTTTTTGCGTAACATGGTGAGTGGCAAATCAGAGTTGGGGCTGCTCAAAGGCCTCTGCCAGGTGCACAGAACTCGTGCCCGAGGCAGAGGTCTCGGATGGGGAGGGAGACCGGAGTTTTAGTTTAGATTTTGCGTGCATATTTGCGGAGCGTGTAGGCCGAGTGAGTGAAGCATGCAGCGTTTGGGACCTAATGCGAAAAACCCGTGCAGGCACATGCTGAGAGTCCTCTGCGGACGAACGAAGATCCAGCTGCGACGGAAAGGGAAGGTGGGGTCCGCACGGTTGGCCCCACAAGCGCAAACACAATGTAAGAAAGTAGAAACCGGGTGAACTCCGCTGCCGATTGGACTCCCTAAGGCCGAAACCAGGACGTCTAGAGCAGCAGAGTAAGGCAATAATAGTGCAATACCTAGCTCGTCTACGCAGCAGCAAAGAAAGAGGACTTCCTTCTGGGAACTGGGGGTTTTATGCCAATGGAAGGATGCTGGGATAAGAGGGTGAGGAGAAGGTTTTTTTTTTTTTTCCCGCTTTGGTTTAAATAAACGTTTTTTTGTCTGTGCTGCAGTTTAAATAAATTCCTGAAAGAGATGCAAATAATCACCTCTGAGTCACTGTATTAGAATTACAAGAATCTTTATAACAATAGAACAAACGTGCGTACAGATTCGTCACTGTAATACATATAATATTATGTACAAATGCAATTAGAACAATGTGTCAGTGGATGATCGTGGTATATTATTGCAATCTACACTATCTGCATCTCTCCCTCCCTCCTCTCGTCCCACATGATGGCCTCACATGAGCTCCTTTGTTTCCTCAGAACATGGTCTCCCTCTAACTCTCGTGCTGCCAATCACTCCCACTCCCACAAATCCCATTCCCACCTTCTCTTTCTCACCCTTCTGCTGTTACTCTATTCAGGTGACATATCCCCTAACCCTGGCCCCACAACACATCCTATACTTCCCTCTCATCCTATCTCCATCGCACATAAATCACCTCCCTGCAAGCCCAGCAACCTCATTCCCATCATCCCTCAGCGCCTGTCCTCTTTCTCCTGCGCCCTCTGGAACGCTCGCTCTGTGTGCAACAAACTCACAGCCGTCCATGACCTCTTCCTTTCAAACTCCTTCAACCTCCTAGCTTTAACTGAAACCTGGCTAACTCCCTCTGACACGGCCTCCGTTGCTGCTCTCTCACATGGCGGTCTACACTTGAGCCATACCCCCAGACCGGGTGAAAGAAATGGTGGAGGGGTCGGACTCCTGCTCTCTCCCACCTGCACCTACCAGCATCTCCCTCCACCCCCATCCCTCTCCTCCTTCGAGACACACTGCATCCGCCTGTTCTCTCCTCTGGCTCTCAGGTTGGCAGTCATCTACTGCCCACCTGGACCAACCTCCCAGTTCTTTGACCACTTTGCTACCTGCCTTTCTCACTTCCTGTCTTCTAATCTTCCATGCCTAATTCTCGGGGACTTCAACATTCCCATTGACGATCCTTCCGCCCCTGCTGCCTCCAAACTTCTTTCACTCACGTCCTCCCTTGGACTCACACAATCCTCCCTCCTCCCTACCCACCGCGATGGTCACGCTATTGACCTTGTCTTTTCCAACCTCTGCTCCATTTCTGAGTTCAAATGTCGCCCTTTCCCCATCTCTGACCACCACCTTCTCTCTTTCAACCTATCTGGACTTCCTAAACACCCTGCTCCCCCACCCCGCACACACACTCACAGAAATCTACATGCTGTGGACCCCCATCAATTCTCCAACCTACTTCACCTCCCTCACGCCTCATCCTTCACAGTAGAAGTGGTAGAGGCCAAAACAGTAATTGAATTTAAGCAGGCATGGGATAGGCATAAGGCTATACTAAACAAAAGATAAATCCAGGTAAAGTATCCATGTAATTGGGCGACTAAATGGGCCGAAAGGTTCTTATCTGCCGACATTTTTCTATGTTTCTATGTTTCACCTGCCCTGATGTTGCCACTAATCACTACAACACTACTCTTATCTCTGCTCTAGACACTCTTGCTCCACTCGACTCTGTAAGGCCCCACGCCGCCAGCTTCAGCCCTGGCACACCCTCCAGACTCGCTACCTGCAAAGATGCTCCCGCACCGCAGAGCGTGCCTGGAGGAAATCCCGCTCTGAAGCTGATTTTGTTCACTTCAAGTTTATTCTCCGGTCATACACCTCTGCCCTCCACTTGGCCAAACAATCCTTCTTCTCATCTCTTATATCTACGCTGTCCTCCAACCCTAAACGGCTCTGGTCCACCTTCAACACCCTCCTCTACCCACCTGCACCTCCCCCCTCAGCTGCCTTCAGCGCTCAAGACCTGGCAGACTACTTCCTCAGTAAAACTCTAACTATCAGAAGCAACATCCCAACACAAGATAGTTATCTGCCACCTCCACTCCCACAGGTCCCCTCTGCCACCCTCTGCCGCTTCCTCCCAGCCACTGAGGAGGAAGTCAATTCCTTATTGTCCTCCTCACATCTCACCACGTGCCCGCTCGACCCCATTCCCTCACAACTAATTCCTCCCCTCTCCTCCTCCCTCACCCCTGCTCTCACACACATCTTCAACCTATCTCTCTCCACTGGCTCCTTTCCATCCGCCTTCAAACACGCGCTAGTTACCCCTTTACTAAAGAAACCATCCCTAGACCCCAACTCTCCATCCAACTACCGCCCTGTATCCCTGCTTCCCTTCACATCAAAGCTCTTAGAAAAACTAGTCTTCAACCGCCTCTCCCTCTTCCTGTCCTCCAATTCCCTACTTGACCCCCTGCAATCTGGCTTCCGTCCCCTACACTCAACTGAAACTGCCCTCACCAAAGTCACCAACGACCTCCTAACTGCTAAAAAACACGGCCACTATTCTATTCTCATCCTGCTTGACCTCATGGCTGCTTTTGACACTGTTGACCACCCCTTCCTTCTACAGACCCTCAACTCTCTGGGTCTCGGTGACACTGCACTTGCTTGGGTTGACTCCTATTTATCCAACAGGTCCTTCTGTGTGTCCTTTGCTGGTAACTCCTCCTCCTCATTGCCTCTATCTCAAGGCTCTGTCCTTGGTCCTCTGCTCTTTTCCATCTACACCTCCTCCCTGGGCAAAATCATCAACAGCTTTGGCTTTAATTACCACCTCTACGCTGATGACACTCAGATCTACCTCTCTACCCCTGATCTCTCTCCCCCTGTCCTCTCAAAAGTCAGTGACTGTTTATCTGGCATCTCCTCCTGGATGGCCTCCCACCACCTAAAGATCAACATGTCAAAGACTGAACTCCTACTTATTCCTTCCTCCAATGCCTCCCCACCTCCTGACTTCTCTATCACGGTGGAGGGTATCACCATCTCCCCATCAAACCAAGTTCGCTGCCTTGGAGTTACAATTGACTCTGCTCTTTCCTTCATCCCCCACATCACGTCGCTTTCCTCCTCCTGCGTAATATTTCCAGAATTCGGCCATTTCTTACCGCTGTCACCACAAAACAACTCATACACGCCCTGGTAATCTCCCGACTCGACTATTGCAATAATCTCTTATCTGGCCTCCCTCTGTCCCGCCTCTCCCCCCTACAATCCATCCTGAACGCCTCCGCCAGGCTAATTCACCTCACCCGCCGCTCTGTCTCTGCCGCTCCCCTCTGCGAGTCCCGTCACTGGCTCCCCATCCACTGCAGAATTAAGTTCAAAATCCTTATCCTTACCTACAAAACCCTCACTAACTCAGCTCCCCACTACCTGTCCTCACTAATCACCAAATACACCCCAGCCCGCTCCCTAAGGTCAAACAGTGACCTGCGCCTAGCTTCTCCCCGCATCACCTCTTCCCATGATAGACTGCAGGATTTCTCACACGCAGCCCCCACTCTCTGGAACGCTCTCCCTCGTACTGTCAGACTTTCCCCTAACTTCTCTTCCTTCAAACGCTCCCTTAAAAAGTTCCTATTTAGGGAAGCCTACCCCCCCCAACTCACTGACGCAACCATCAATCACTCTCACCTTACAGTCCTCTCCTCCTGTTTCCAACCCCAACCCTCCCAGATTGTGAGTTCCTACAGGAATAGGGCCCTCATCTCCTCCTGTACTGTTTGTCAAATGTTGTTCAATGTATTGTAACCCGTCTATACTGTGTTTATTGTACAGCGCTGCGGAATATGCTGGCGCTTTATAAATAAAGAATAATAATAATCTAGTGGCCAAAAACTTTTAAGAGTATTAAAATAAAAAAAATCTTTGTAGAAAAAGAACTCGTTACGTTTTTCTCTTCGATTAGTAGTTGTGGACCTCCTTCCTTCTGCGTGATGGTAGCTGGGGGCGGGGAGGGGGGTTAATTCCTATTCCTGGAGTGTATTCCTCAAAAAAAAGGGTCGACCCACAATGGTGCAAATTATACTCGGTTAATCCCGAAAATTTGTACAAATGGAATGTTGCTTATATTTTGCAGTGTCTATACCCAGACACCAGTGTATGGGCGGCCATTGTCATAAGGGAGCACCGGATCTCCTCAGTTTCCCCCTTCACGATGAATAATCAGGACAGGAGCAAGAAACATAAAAATACATGTGCTTTTATTAATAAAAAAAAAATGTATAAAATAAATGTACAGAGACATGTTTCGCCGATGTCCTATTGCCCTCCTCAGTCAGATAGGACATCGACGAAATGCCTGTTGATGGCAATAGAGCTTTGAACATATACCACGATCATCCAGGACACATTTTTCTATCGGCGTTTGCACCAAATGTTTGTATTACAGTGATAAATCTGTATGCATGTTTGCTTTATTGTCTTATACAATCTCGTAATTATTACCACATATGATGCTTTCACCATCTTAATACTACGGTGCCATATGGGAGTTCTTTCCTTGTTTGCTAAAGCATAGGAAGAGTTATATTACGGTGAGAACAATAAAGCTGTGGAATTCCCAGATTCCCCTATTATCGTGACGGGGAATCATAATTATAATAAAGACACGGAGGTGAGTATTATGCTATCTTTTCTTTACTTAAGCCGAGAGCAGCAAAGAACAATCTCTCAAATACAACAACAAAGAGAACAATACAGTTTAACAACACATAACAATAGCAGGTAATGGTACAGTCCAGCTCCCTGCTGCCCAATCGTCCGGTAGACCGCTCCATAAATTCCCTTGTAACCCTTGGCTCCTCCTCTTTTCTTGATGCGAGACGGGCTAACCTCTTCCTCAGTAACATGAAGCTCAAGCTCTTCTCCAATGAACAGAACAACGGAAGAACTCTTCATCATCCAAAGAAAGCTTCAACATGAAGTTTAGGCTGTCGGAAAATAAATGTATTAAAGATCACCAAGAGATTATAATAAGGTTTGAAAAAAATCCGTAATGACTACTGAAACATCAAAACCTAATAACCAAATATAAAGGGTGGGAATAACCCAATTATCGGGTGGGATAATAATCGCCTCCGTGTCTTTATTATAATTATGATTCCCCGTCATGATAATAGGGGAATCTGGGAATTATCCCACAAGACACGGAGGCTCATATTATGCTAGTTCAAAGCCTAATTAATTAGTGATAGTGACATGTGACACACTGGTTTAAAATAACACTCCCTAAAGGTGGATTCTCTGGACCAGTCTGCTGTTTTAAGATGTCTACAAGACGACATCCACGGAAGAAAAAACCTCGGAAACAGAAGCACTCCGGGATGAAAGAGCTCCGAACATGGAGACGTCTACATCAGCTCCTGACATGATCCATTTAACCCACCCAGCGAGTGTGGTGGAAGTTACAGAATTGTATGGTTTGCGTAAGGATATGAATAACCGTTGGGATTGGAGTGACCTGTTAGGGGCAGAAACTCTTCCATATTCTTTAAAACAATGGGTAAAGGATAGGACGCTGCGGCAAAACTGGATAGAAGACCTCTGACAGTGAAGTCTTTGTCCTAAAGGAAAATGTAACATTTCTCCCCGTGTCGGGTAAAACTTCTTCCCGTTAAGTTTAGGGCTCGAACGTGTGAGACTCTATTGCAGGAAATCAAGCAAAGTAAAATGGCCAATTTCACAGAAATCAGTTTAATAGACAGAGTTTCATTCTCGGCCACTTATCCAGAAAATTAACTAGAATGACATCCCAGATGTTAGAATAACGGGAACGAGGGGTCGTTACACTGTATACCCTTTAATAACCTACATGTAATGGGGTGCTTCCTGGGAGGAATACCAACAAAACCCTGATGTGAAGCAGGTGTCGCCGATCTGAGGTTATTAATCGTGCGATACGCTTTACTATCCCCAAATAGATGTGTGAAGAAACTAAACAAGTTACTCAAGGAACTGATATGGGATCAACTTGATGTTCCATGCACCAACAACCCCATGAGGTCCATGCGGTACCATATCTCCTCCTAGTAGAAGGGCCCAGGAATTCGACACAAAGGAGGCAGATGCATCCGGACTGTATATTGAAGGTCAGTGACCCCTGATATTTTTTAAGCTGTTAAGTGTAATGAGTGAAGACTCAAATATTTCTGAATTGTTCCCTCCGGGTCTCCCAGGGTGGACGAAGGGCCACGAATTATCCTGGGAATGTCCACAGACAGCTTCAGGAGGTACGGGAACCATGGTTGATAAGGGTGCTATAAGCACTATTGTAGCTAATTGTACTTGTACTAGTCTTATTACTGTCGAAATGAGAATGAATAGAGGGAAAGCGTAAAGCATCCCTAGCGTCCAGGTCTGGACCAGATCATCCGTGGCCAAAGCCATGGGTCTGGTCTCCAACAGTAGTATTATGGTAAAGGAATATTAAGGCTAGAAGGCAACAAATCTATAGAGAAGGGACCCCAGAGGGATGACAAACTGGCAAATACCCTGGTGTCTAATCTCCAATTGCTGGAGTCTATCAGATACCTTGAATTCCAGTCCACCATTACATTGCTGAACCCTGGAATGTATTGGTCTGGACTGAGATATTGTGAGACCGGTAAAATCCTCAAAAGATTTTGCTGTCTCTGCCAACTGTTTAGACCTGGTGCCCCCTATAAGGTTGATATGACGCACAGCGGACAGGTTATTCATCTTTAGGAGTATGGAACTTGCCTAGAAGTGCTTGATAAAACTTGAATAGCAAACAATCCTGCAAGGAGTTCTAAACACTTTATATACAATCCTATCTCTGTGGAAACCCAACTGACACCTGTGGAAAGAGATCCTCAGCACGCTCCAGCCAGATCTGCTGGCGTCTGTCTCTTTGACCAATTCTGGAGTTGGATGGATGATGGCTTTGCCGTTCCATGACTCTAAATGATTTAGCCACCACTGCATCTCCAATTTCGACTCGTCGTCCAGAGAGATGCAATCTGGATAAAGCCATCCCCTCTGCAGAAATCGAGCTTTCAGACGTGGAAGAGCTCGACAATAAAGCGGTCCTGGAAAGACCACTTGTATTGCTGCGGAGAGTAGGCCCAGGAGGTGAGCTAACCATCTCAGAGAGAATTCTTCTGCAGATAGAAGACATCTGATTTCTCTGTGAATCAGCTTAATTTTGGCTGAAGGCAGAGAAAGAGACATCTCCATCGTAGTTACGGTGACACCTAGAAATTCGACAGACTGTGTTGGTGTAAGGACCGATATTTTGTAGTTTATCGGGATTGTCAGATAAGCGTCTTTCAGATTTATTTTGACCATCCAATCTGGCGGAGATAAAACTCTTTTTAATTATGGAATGTCTTCCATTTTGAAATGATTGTACACAACGCACTCGTTTAGGTGTTCTTTTTAAAATTTATACTGGGCAGAATTCTCCACCTTGGGATGTTGGTGTGAAATTATACTCACCAAAAATCCTGATCTTCTCGAATCCCTGTAACCACTTTGACGGTCAAATTCTGGTCCATTGTGGAATAAAAGGTGGGGTCCTTTTGGGGCTCTAGTTAGGAGGATTTAAAGGAGCCTCTTGAGGTGGAATAAGGAATGACGAAAAACCAATTCGAGAATACCTTCCTGACATTAGCCTTCATCTTACCTGTGGTCAAGAAGGACCTTCTATATTTGGTCATCTCCTTGAAGATGCCTTCTCCAAATAAGGCCCCTGGCACACGAGCGTTATTTTTGCGTCCGTCTGTGTGCAAAATTTGACGTCCGTTGTAGATTTTCAAAGAAGTCAATCTGAACACCACACGATGCACTTGCGCACTGTTTCACGCACGGCATTCGCGTACTGCTACGGACGTCAAAATGGCATGGACGTAAAAAAGCTAGACGGACGCGGGAAATACGTGCTGCTTCCTGTGGGCGTAAACAATTGCGCAAGTGCGAAGGCCGACATGCTGCAGCATCTGCGTCCATCTTCTCACCTTCTCCTCACTGTTGTCCTTGTGGGACCCTGTGTGGCTTGTCCTGTTGGAGCCTGTGAGACCCTGTGGGAGCCAGACCCTGTGGGAGCCTGTAAAGACACTATGGGAGCCTGTAAAGACCCTGTGAGACCCTGTGGGAGCCTGTGAGACCCTGTAGGAGCCTCCCAAGATGACCATCGATGTCGAAGAGCTCATCCATTTGGTACAGCAACACCCACAATTGTGGGACACCGCGGATCAAGATTATAAAGAAAAGGTGAAAAAAGGAAATGCCTGGTGTGTTGTCACCAAACATCTATTTCCAGAGTATGACTCCTGGAGTGAAAGTCAACAAAAAAATCAAGGTATGAACAAAGTGTATCTATCTATACATATAGAAACAATTCCCACTCGGTCTTGGTGTAAACATTTCCGCCTCCAGCGCCCAGCATACGCAAATTTCCACACGGCAGGCTAAAGCTTCTATAACATAAAACGATAAGGGCTGGCGTGTCCGTCGCCAAAAAAACGGACTGCGCATGCGCGCACAACCTGCGGTGGTTGGCTGTGCGCGCATCCAACGGCTGCGGCACGCGCAACGGCCGGCGTGCGTGAGGGACAAAACAAATTCGATCCATTGGAGAGGCGCACAGCACAGCGCCTCTCCAATGGATCGGATTTGTTTATCTCCTCAGTGCCCGGCCTCCATATTCTCAAGCCCGGCCTCCATCTCCTCAAGCCCGGCCTCCATCTCCTCAGTGCCCGGTCTGCCAGCCATGTTACCAGTCTGCCATGCACAATACCAGTCTGCCATGCACATTGCCATGCACATTACCAGTCTGCCATGCACAATACCAGTCTGCCATGCACATTGCCATGCACAGTACCAGTCTGCCATGCACAATACCAGTCTGCCATGCACAATGCCAGTCTGCCATGCCTAATACCAGTCTGCCAGCCATATTACCAGTCTGCCATGCATAATACCAGTGTCTCATAATACCAGTGTGCCTAAACACCAGCCTGCCATGCCATGCATACCACGTGCCATTAAATATCCACATAATGTATACGCTACAAAAAAAATGCCCGCCCAAGCCCAACACAATCTAAGGGGCCCCATGAGCTTACAATCTAAGGGGCCCCATGAATTTACAATCTAAGGGGTCCCACGAGTGTATTATATAAAAGAAAAACACAATAGAATGCAAATGAAAACTCAGGTTAACTACATACATTTTAATTAACAAGTATTTGCAATGAAAATTTTAGAACAAAACACACAGTATTTACATTAGATCCTCCCCATCTGCCATGCTACTTGACCACCATCCGACATAAAAAATTCGGCCAACATGTCCCGAAAACGAAAGTTGGCTCTATTTACATTCTGAGGTGCGGTGCTCTCACAGTCCTCGAAACCAGCAAAATTTAAAGAGTCTTCAAAAATGTAGCCGTCTCGCCTTCTGACAAAGTTGTGTAATACACAACAGCATTTTACAATATCTACTGCAAAATCCACATTTACACACAATGGGCGATGAAAAATGCGCCATTTATTACTCAGGATACCAAAGGAGCATTCCACATAGCGTCTAGCTCTGGACAGACGATAATTGAACACACATTTTTTCTCGTTCAACTGTGTTCCAGAATATGGACGCAGTAAATTAGGGGACAGTCCAAATGCCTCGTCCCCCACAAAGGCAAATGGTACAGAAGTGTCTGTGCCAGGTAACTTTTTTGGGAGAGGTATGCTCAGGTTCCGCCTCTGAATTTGGTCACAGAGGGTCGAGTTTCGAAACACTGTGGAGTCCGAGTCCTTTCCATATGATCCTATATCCACATATGTGAAGCAGTAATTTGAGTCGGCTACAGCCAGTAGTCCGATAGAAAAAAAATGTTTGTAATTCATGTAAAGGGAACCACTATGCTCAGGCTTTATAACTCTAATATGTTTCCCGTCCACCGCTCCAAGGCAGTTGGGGAATTGAGCTCTTCGCTCGAAACCCTGCGCAATTTCGGCCCATGTGTCCTCTGTGGGTGTCGGAATACATTCGTCCTTTAGTGTGTCCCATATCGTCTGGCAGACTTTCCGGATCAGTTTACCCGCTGTCGACCTTCCAATACGGAAGATGTAATGAATATCCTGCAAACTGCATCCACTTGCAAGATACCTGCAAAAACAAAATAAAAGATTTTAGGTTATGAGTACATTAACTCACTTTACTTATGTCATTCTTGTTATGTTTTTTAGTACAAGAAGTAATGGTGAAATGGAGAACAGTGAGAGACAACTATATACGCAGCATGAAGAATCGTCACGATCAGGATCAGGGGCCAAGAAGGTCCGCACCTATCTTCATGCTAATCAGCTGTCTTTTCTTAGAAAAAGTATAGAGCCAAGAATCACAGTTAGCAGTGTTGAGGCGACACCTTCAACCTCCAAAGAACCGGCACAGCCAAGACCATCTGGCTCAATGGAAACTGGTCCATCGATCGTTATACCACCAAGCCAAACGATGAGCACTGATGTGGACCCAGAGCAGGAGCTTGAGATGCACCCGAAGAAGGAGGTGATCAAGCAAGCCCTGTTCCTACATCTGCTGCGGGGAAAAAAACACCAAGGCGCAAAAGGGGATCAGCAACCATGGATGAGGAACTTCTTAAATTTATGCAAACACACCAGACAAGACCATCTAAGATTGAGGAGGATCATGATGTGGCGTTTCTTTATTCATTGATTCCAATAATTAAAAAATTAACACAGCAGCAGAATTCACAGTTCCGGGTACACATTGTCCAAACACTTAATCGCATGGTGTATCCACCCTCAAACCCCCCCTGTGCCGCCTGCTGTAGTACCTCCATCCCAGACATCATCATCTGGCAGTGGTTACTATAGTAAATACCTGGCAGAACCATTAGACCCTGAAGAGCCAAAAATTTTCACTGCAGTTCAGTGTCTCTGAATATATTAACCATTGCTTCTCTATGGGGGATTTCACTGCCCTCAAACAGGCACTGTATGTGCTGGCAGTTGGCAAAAATTTGGGGAACTGCCTGCTCTCCGAATGGCCAGGAAATGTCACCATACGCTGAAAATCAGCGTTCATTTATATTACGAGGCCTGATCGGCTCTCTTTATAACCGGTTGCATATGTTGTGAGGTCTTTGTGTGGGTAGGAAACTACAGAGTTCATTTCCTACTGTAATGTGAGGACCAGCAACTCCTCTGGTGATATGGCGGTCCTCATGTTGGTGTCCATCTTCATCAACGGCTCTCTCACAGTGGCCAACAGCTCGTCGAATGATGTTATTGACATGCGGAGGTAATTGAAGAACTTTACCGGGTCTTCCTCACGAAGTGGCCTGTACAGCGTCTGGAACGCACCATGGCGGTGTCGGACCGAGTTGATAGGATGCACCCACTACTTTAGTCTCTTTTTTCTTCAAATAAATATATGTTGCGATAGCAAACGCCACAGCCTCTCCTGCATCCATCTTGCTCCAAACTCCAAACACCAAAATACTTATTTTTTTCACTTTCCCTCTTTTTTTTTTCAATTTCCCTCTTTTTTTTTCAACGTCCGTAATTATTAACTTGGTCTGTTTGAACACAATATCTCCCGTCAAAAATTACGTCCGTAACGGACGCACTGTGCGCAGTACCTATACGCTCGTGTGCCGGGGGCCTAACAGACCCTCAGCGTTGGGACCAGGCTCCTTATTATTATTATTATTATTATCATTTATATAGCGCCAACAGTTTATTATGCGCTAAGGTCGCCACTTTAGGGTGGATCCTGAGGAGAATTGAGCGTCTCCTTTTCGCTTGATAATGCCGTGTTATGTTACCAAAAACACAGACTAATCTCTGTACTCGGCCCCTGTGTTCAAACAGGACTGGTTTTCATTAGTGAGGAAAAACCTCAACCGAATCCATTAATTTTTGCCAATGGACCTACAAAATCAAACAATTTATCATGACACCCCTTAAGGTGGCCTCTACTCCCGGTTTTCGGGACCAATTTGACTGGTTAAGGATGTGAATAATTTCGGGATCTAACTCGGGGTTACATTAAGCTTATGTGACAAAGTTGGGGCTGGACACTCAGCCCTCAAATTACTTCTGGTTTGTTTATCCATTGACATACGGATATGCTGTTCTATATAACCAGCCACATGCTCTATGTGTGTCCATTCCACTGACCGGGGATGTTTTAATTGCTCTGGTACAAACATTGAATTTCTTACAGCATCTACCGGATCAATAAGCGGTTTTTAGAATCAGTGGAATCAGGTGAGGAAACTGAATGTGAGGCCTCAGGAGAGGAGACCGGATCGTACTCCGGCTCAGAGGAATTCACCTCAGAATCTGACATTGCTTCCTCTCTAGAATGTTCTGAGGAGCTGCCGGTATCTTTGCGTCTCTAGCGCGCTTCCACTTTCTTTGTCAGCCGGAGTTAACTGGCTCCTTTTTTCGTCACAGTGATGTGCTGTGGAAATTCATTACAAGTACGGGTAGACGTAGGTTTTATGAGGGATATTTTTTGGGAGTTGCTTTTCTCCCTCATTGAAGTCTCAGGGACCTCATTATCCTGTCAGGAATCACTAGATAAAAATCTATCTGAAGTCGGGGAAATTATAAATGAACGTCTGGCTGAGAGATTCTCTAGACATTTTAATCCATATACAGTTGTGTTCAAAATTATTCAACCCCCAATGCTGTAAAGGGTTTTAGGGAACTTAGTGACATTTGTAATTGTATTCAGAATGAAATCCTACAAGGACTTTTTAAAGAACCATATGCAACTAAAATGACATCAATTGGTTTTGTAATACAGTAGTAAATGTTTCTTTTGTGAATTCTTCATTGACACAATTATTCAACCCCTTAAAGACTACCACTCTGAAGAACAGAGGTTCATTCAAGTGTTTTCAATCAGGTATTGAAAACACCTGTGGATGTCACGGAGCAGCAATAAAGCATAATAAGCACCAATTAGGCAGCTTTAAAATGACTGTGATACTCAGCTCCTTCTAGACATTTACTGGTGTGGTTACAAACATGGTGAAGTCAAGAGAATGGTCCAGGAAGACAAGAGAAGAGGTGATTACTCTTCACAGGAAGGGCAATGGCTATAAGAAGATTGCAAAGACGTTAAACATACCAAGAGAGACCATAGGAAGCATCATTCGCAAATTCAAGGCAAAGGGCACTGTTGAAACGCTACCTGGTCGTGGCAGAAAGAAGATGCTGACTTCGAGTGCTGTGCGCTACCTGAAGCGTAGAGTGGAGAAAAGTCCCCGTGTGACTGCTGAGGAACTGAGAAAAGATTTGTCAGATGTGGGTACTGAAGTTTCAGCTCAGACAATACGGCGCACACTGCGTAATGAAGGCCTCCATGCCAGAACTCCCAGGCGCACCCCCTTGCTGTCTCCAAAGAATAAGAAGAGTCGACTGCAGTATGCCAAAAGTCATGTGGACAAACCACAGAAGTTTTGAGATAGTGTTCTGTGGACTGATTAAACAAAATTAGAACTGTTTGGGCCCATGGATCAACGCTATGTTTGGAGGAGGAAGAACAAGGCCTATGAAGAAAAGAACACCTTGCCTACTGTGAAGCATGGCGGGGGGGTCAATCATGCTTTGGGGCTGTTTTGCTTCTGCAGGTACAGGGAAGCTTCAGCGTGTGCAAGGTACCATGAATTCTCTTCAGTACCAGGAGATATTGGATGACAATGTGATGCAGTCCGTCACAAACCTGAGGCTTGGGAGACGTTGGACCTTTCAACAGGACACTGATCCCAAGCATACCTCCAAGTCCACTAGAGCATTTATTATTATTATTATTCTTTATTTATAAAGCGCCAGCATATTCCGCAGCGCTGACAATAAGCACAGTATAGACAGGGTTACAATACATTGAACAACATTTGACAAACAGTACAGGAGGAGATGAGGGCCCTATTCCCGTAGGAACTCACAATCTGGGAGGGTTGGGGTTGGAAACAGGAGGAGAGGACTGTAAGGTGAGAGTGATTGATGGTTGCGTCAGTGAGTTGGGGGGTCGGCTTCCCTAAATAGGAATGTTTTAAGGGAGCGTTTGAAGGAAGAGAAGTTAGGGGAAAGTCTGACAGTACGAGGGAGAGCGTTCCAGAGAGTGGGGGCTGCGCGTGAAAAATCCTGCAGTCTATCATGGGAAGAGGTGATGCGGGGAGAAGCTAGGCGCAGGTCACTGTTTGACCTTAGGGAGCGGGCTGGGGTGTATTTGGTGATTAGTGAGGACAGGTAGTGGGGCGCTGAGTTAGTGAGGGTTTTGTAGGTAAGGATTTTGAACTTAATTCTGCAGTGGATGGGGAGCCAGTGAAGGGACTCGCAGAGGGGAGCGGCAGAGACAGAGCGGCGGGTGAGGTGAATTAGCCTGGCAGAGGCGTTCAGGATGGATTGTAGGGGGGAGAGGCGGGACAGAGGGAGGCCAGATAAGAGATTATTGCAGTAGTCGAGTCGGGAGATTACCAGGGCGTGTAGGAGTTGTTTTGTGGTGACAGCGGTAAGAAATGGCCGAATTCTGGAAATATTACGCAGTTGGTATCGGCAGGAGGAGGAAAGAGACTAGATGTGGGGGATGAAGGAAAGAGCAGAGTCAAGTGTAACTCCAAGACAGCGAACTTGGTTTGATGGGGAGATGGTGATACCCTCCACCGTGATAGAGAAGTCAGGAAGTGGGGAGGCATTGGAGGGAGGAATAAGTAGGAGTTCAGTCTTTGACATGTTGATCTTTAGGTGGTGGGAGGCCATCCAGGAGGAGATGCCAGATAAACAGTCACTGACTTTTGAGAGGACAGGGGGAGAGAGATCAGGGGTAGAGAGGTAGATCTGAGTGTCATCAGCGTAGAGGTGGTAATTAAAGCCAAAGCTGTTGATGATTTTGCCCAGGGAGGAGGTGTAGATGGAAAAGAGCAGAGGACCTAGGACAGAGCCTTGAGGTACACCAGCTGATAAAGGCATTGAAAAGGAGGCGTTACCAGCAAATGACACAAAGAATGACCTGTTAGACAGACAAGAGTGAATCCAAGCGAGTGCAGTGTCACAGAGACCAAGAGATCCGAGAGTCTGTAGAAGGAGGGGGTGGTCGACAGTGTCAAAAGCAGTAGAGAGGTCAAGCAGGATGAGAATAGAATAGTGGCCGTGGTTTTTAGCAGTTAGGAGGTCGTTGGTGACTTTGGTGAGGGCAGTTTCAGTTGAGTGTAGGGGATGAAAGTCAGATTGCAGGGGGTCAAGTAGGGAATTAGAGGACAGGAAGAGGCGGTTGAAATTTTTTTTTCCCAAGAGCTTAGAGGTGAATGGAAGCAGAGATACAGGACGGTAGTTGGATGGAGAGTTGGGATCGAGGGAGGGTTTCTTTAGTATAGGGGTAACCTGTGCATGTTTGAAGGCGGATGGGAAGGAGCCGGTGGAGAGAGTTAGGTTGAAGATGTGTGTGAGAGCAGGGGTGAGGGATGAGGAGAGTGGAGGTATTAGATGTGAGGGAATGGGGTCAAGCGGGCACGTGGTGAGATGAGAAAAGGAAAGTAAGGAAATTACTTCCTCTTCAGTGGCTGGGAGTAAGCGGCAGAGGGGTCTTCTGGGATTGGAGGTGGATTATTGGTTTGTGTTGGGATGTTGCGTCTGATAGTGAGAGTTTTATTTAAGAATTAATCTGCCAGTTCCTGAGCGCTAAAGGCAGATGAGGGGGGAGGTGCAGGTGGGTAGAGGAGAAAGTTGAAAGTGGACCATAGTCGTTTAGGGTTGGAGGACTGAGTGGATATAGGAGATGAGAAGAAGGATTGTTTGGCCAAGTGAAGGGCCGAGGTGTATGACCGGAGAATAAACTTGAAATGAGTAAAATCAGCTTCAGAGCGGGAGCATCTTTGCAGGTAGTGTGTCTGGGGTGTGTGCCACGGCTGAAGCTGGATACGTGGGACCTTAGAGTTGAGGAGGAGCAAGTATGTCTAGAGCAGAGATAAGTGTAGCGTTATAGTGGTCTGTGGCAGCGTCAGGGCAGGTGAGGGTTGAGGTGTGAGGGAGATGTTGAAGTAGATTGGAGAATTGATGGGGATCCACAGCCTGTAGATTTCTGCGAGTGCGTGTGCGGGGTGGGGGAGCAGGGTGTTTAGGAGGTTCAGATAGGTTGAAGGAGAGAAGGTGGTGGTCAGAGATGGGGAAGGGGCGACAAGTGAAGTCAGAGATGGAGCAAAGGTTGGAAAAACAGGGTCAATAGAGTGACCTTCAGTGTGTGTATTCGCTGTGTGATCCTGATGTGTTGCATTCAGTGTGTATTCGCCGTGTGATCCTGTTGTCTTGCATTCAGTGTATTCGTGTTTGTCGTGTGATCCTGTTGTGTTGCATTCAGTGTATACGTGTTTGCCGTGTGATCCTGTTGTGTTGCATTCAGCGTATTTATCGTGTGATCCTGTTGTGTTGCATTCAGTGTATTTGTGTGTTCGTTGCGTGATCCTGTTGTGTTGCATTCAGTGTATTCGTGTGTTCACTGCGTGATCCTGCTGTGTTGCATTCCGTGTATATGTGTGTTCGCCTTGTGATCCTGTTGGGTTGCATTCAGTGTATTCGTGTGTTTGCCGTGTGATCCTGTTGTGTTGCATTCAGTGTATTTGTGTGTTCGTTGCATGATCCTGTTGTGTTGCATTCAGTGTGTTCGCCTTGTGATCCTATGGTGTTGCATTCAGTATATTTGTGGGGTTGCCATGTGATCCTGTTGGGTTGCATTAAGTGTATTTGTGTGTTCGTTGTGTGATCCTGTTGTGTTGCATTCAGTGTATATGTGTGTTTGCCGCGTGATCCTGTTGCGTTGCATTCAGTGTATTCCTGACTTCACTGCGTGAATCTTGTTGTGTTGCATTCAGTGTATTTGTGAGTTGGCTGCGTGAATCTTGTTGTGTTGCATTCAGTATATTTGTGTGTTCGCCTTGTTACATAGTTACATAGTTACATAGGCTGAAAAAAGACATGCGTCCATCGGGTTCAGCCTCTCCCACATCACCTACTGCTGTTGATCCAAAAGAAGGCAAAAAACCCAGTCTGAATATGCAACATACTGGGAAAAAATTCCTTCTTGACCCCAGAATGGCGTCAGATTTCTCCTTGGATCAAGAAGCTTTTACCCACATATTAAATATTATAACCCTTAATATTCTGTGTCTGCAGGAAGTCATCCAGTCGCTTTTTAAAAGTCTGTACAGACTCTGACCCAACCACCTCAACAGGCAGAGAATTCCACAGCTTTATTGTTCTCACCGTAAAATAACCCTTCCTATGCTTTAAGCTAAATTTTCTTTCTTCCAGTCTAAATAGATGACCCCTTGTCCTATGTATAGTCCTGTTAATGAATAGGTTATCAGACAATGGTTGATAATGGCCCCGTATATATTTATATAAGGTTATCAGATCCCCTCTAAGGCGCCTTTTCTCTAAACTAAACAGGTTTAAGCTTGTTAGTCTTTCCTCATAACTTAACCCTTCAATTCCCCTTATTAATTTAGTTGCCCGTCTCTGCAATTTTTCTAGCGATATAATATCTTTTTTTTAAGACAGGTGCCCAAAATCACACGGCATATTCAAGGTGCGGCCTGACCATTGATTTATACAGAGGCAAAATTATGTTTTCATCCCGTGAGTGAACTCCCCTTTTAATGCCGATACTTTGCTGGCCTTGGCGGCTGCTGTTTGACATTGCACATTGTTACTTAGTTTGAAGTCTATGATTATTCCCAAATCCTTCTCCTGCTTGGATTTCCCTAACTCCGTACCATTTAGGGTATAAATTACTTGTGTGTTCTTCACTCCAAAGTGCATAACTTTGCATTTATCTAGATTAAATTTCATCTGCCATTTAAGTGCCCAGTCCCCCAATCTATCTAAATCCCTCTGCAGCGAAGTAACATCCTGCTCACATTGTATTACTTTTCCTAGCTTTGTGTCATCTGCAAACACTGATACATGACTTTCAATGCCTATCTCAAGGTCATTTATAAATAAATTGAATAGTATTGGTCCTATAACACACCCCTGAGGGACACCGCTTACCACTGGTGTCCATCTTGAAAATGTACCATTTATGACCACTCTCTGTACCCTATCTTTTAGCCAGTTTTCTATCCAAGAACAAGTATTTTCATCTAGACCATTTTTTCTTAATTTAAATAGTAACCTTTTGTGTGGAACTGTGTCGAAAGCTTTGGCAAAATCTAAGTAAATCACATCCACTGCGACCCCCTGATCTATACTTCTACTTACTTCCTCATAGAACGTAATTAGGTTAGTCTGACATGATCTGTGTTTCATGAAACCATGCTGATTTTTGCCAATTACATTATACCTCCCAATAAATTCCTGAATATTATCCCTTAGTAACCCCTCAAATACTTTCCCAGCCACAGATGTTAAGCTCACAGGTCTATAATTCCCAGGCACAAATTTTAAACCTTTCTTAAATATAGGGACCACGTCAGCTTTTCTCCAATCCTCTGGTACTATTCCTGAAATAAAAGAATCTTGAAACATTAAGAACAGAGGTTTACATATTTCAACACATAGCTCTCTCAGTACTCGCGGGTGAATTCCATCTGGTGATCCTGTTGTGTTGCATTCAGTGTATATGTGTGTTCGCCTTGTGATCCTGTTGGGTTGCATTCAGTGTATTCGTGTGTTTGCCGTGTGATCCTGTTGTGTTGCATTCAGTGTATTCGTGTGTTCGCTGCGTGATCCTGCTGTGTTGCATTCAGTGTATATGTGTGTTCGCCTTGTGATCCTGTTGGGTTGCATTCAGTGTATTCGTGTGTTTGCCGTGTGATCCTGTTGTGTTGCATTCAGTGTATTTGTGTGTTCGTTGCGTGATCCTGTTGTGTTGCATTCAGTGTATTCGCTGCGAGATCCTGTTGTGTTGCATTCATTGTATTTGTGTGTTCGCGGCGTGATCCAGTTGTGTTGCATTCATTGTATTCGTGTTTGCTGTGTGATCCTGTTGCGTTGCACTCAGTGTAATGGTGTGTTCGTGGCGTGATCCAGTTGTGTTGCATTCATTGTATTCGTGTGTTCAGTTGTGTTGCATTCAGAATATTTGTGTGTTCGCTGCGTGATCTAGTTGTGTTGCATTCATTGTATTCGTGTGTTTGCTGTGTGATCCTGTTGCGTTGCACTCAGTGTAATGGTGTGTTCATGGCGTGATCCAGTTGTGTTGCATTCATTGTATTCGTGTGTTCAGTTGTGTTGCATTCAGAATATTTGTGTGTTCGCTGCGTGATCCTGTTGTGTTGCATTCAGTGTATACGTGTGTTCGCTGCATGATCCTCTTGTGTTGCATTCAGTGTATACGTGTGTTTGCCGTGTGATCCTGTTGTGTTGCATTCAGTGTATACGTGTGTTCGCTGCATGATCCTCTTGTGTTGCATTCAGTGTATTTATTGCGTGATCCTGTTGTGTTGCATTCAGTGTATTTGTGTGTTCGCTGTGTGATCCTGTTGTGTTGCATTCAGTGTATACGTGTGTTCACCTTGTGATCCTGTTGTGTTGCATTCAGTATATTCTGTATATTCTTGTGTTCGCTGCGTGATCCTGTTGTGTTGCATTCAGTGTATACGTGTGTTCGCCTTGTGATCCTGTTGTGTTGCATTCAGTGTATTTATTGCGTGATCCTGTTGTGTTGCATTCAGTGTATACGTGTGTTCACTGCGTGATCCTCTTGTGTTGCATTCAGTGTATATGTGTGTTTGCCGCATGATCCTGTTGTGTTGCATTCAGTGTATACGTGTTTGCCGCGTGATCCTGTTGTGTTGCATTCAGTGTTTTTGTGTGTTCGCTGCGTGATCCTGTTGTGTTGCATTCAGTGTATTCGTGTGTTGGCTGCGTGATCCTGTTGTGTTGCATTCAGTATATTCGTGTGTTCACTGCGTGATCCTCTTGTGTTGCATTCAGTGTATATGTGTGTTTGCCGCATGATCCTGTTGTGTTGCATTCAGTGTATACGTGTTTGCCGCGTGATCCTGTTGTGTTGCATTCAGTGTTTTTGTGTGTTCGCTGCGTGATCCTGTTGTGTTGCATTCAGTGTATTCGTGTGTTGGCTGCGTGATCCTGTTGTGTTGCATTCAGTGTATATGTGTGTTTGCCGCGTGATCCTGTTGTGTTGCATTCAGTGTATTTGTGTGTTCGCTGCGTGATCCTGTTGTGTTGCATTCAGTGTATACGCGTGTTCGCCGTGTGATCCTGTTGTGTTGCATTCAGTGTATATGTGTGTTCGCTGCATGATCCTCTTGTGTTGCATTCAGTGTATACGTGTTTGCTGTGTGATCCTGTTGTGTTGCATTCAGTGTATTTATCGCGTGATCCTGTTGTGTTGCATTCAGTGTATACGTGTTTGCCGTGTGATCCTGTTGTGTTGCATTCAGTATATTCGTATGTTCGCTGTGTGATCCTGTTGTGTTGCATTCAGTGTATATGTGTGTTCACTGCGTGATCCTCTTGTGTTGCATTCAGTGTATATGTGTGTTTGCCGCGTGATCCTGTTGTGTTGCATTCAGTGTATACGTGTTTGCCGCGTGATCCTGTTGTGTTGCATTCAGTGTTTTTGTGTGTTCGCTGCGTGATCCTGTTGTGTTGCATTCAGTGTATTCGTGTGTTGGCTGCGTGATCCTGTTGTGTTGCATTCAGTGTATATGTGTGTTTGCCGCGTGATCCTGTTGTGTTGCATTCAGTGTATTTGTGTGTTCGCTGCGTGATCCTGTTGTGTTGCATTCAGTGTATACGCGTGTTCGCCGTGTGATCCTGTTGTGTTGCATTCAGTGTATACGTGTGATCGCTGCATGATCCTCTTGTGTTGCATTCAGTGTATACGTGTGTTTGCCGTGTGATCCTGTTGTGTTGCATTCAGTGTATACGTGTGTTTGCCGTGTGATCCTGTTGTGTTGCATTCAGTGTATACGTGTGTTCGCTGCATGATCCTGTTGTGTTGCATTCAGCGTATTCGTGTGTTCGCTGTGTGATCCTGTTGTGTTGCATTCAGTGTATACGCGTTTGCCGTGTGATCCTGTTGTGTTGCATTCAGTGTATACGCGTTTGCCGTGTGATCCTGTTGTGTTGCATTCAGTAGATTTGTGTGTTCGCTGCGTGATCCTGTTGTGTTGCATTCAGTGTATACGTGTGTTCGCCTTGTGATCCTGTTGTGTTGCATTCAGTGTATACGCGTGTTCGCCTTGTGATCCTGTTGTGCTGCATTCAGTGTATACGCGTTTGCCGTGTGATCCTGTTGTGTTGCATTCAGTGTATACACGTTTGCCGTGTGATCCTGTTGTGTTGCATTCTGTATATTCGTGTGCTTGCCGTGTGACCGTTGTGTTGCACTCAGTGTATTTGTGTGCTTGCCGTGTGATCCTGTTGTGATGCATTCAGTGTATTTATCGCGTGATCCTGTTGTGTTGCATTCAGTGTATACGTGTTTGCCGCGTGATCCTGTTGTGTTGCATTCAGTGTTGTTGTGTGTTCGCTGCGTGATCCTGTTGTGTTGCATTCAGTGTATTCGTGTGTTGGCTGCGTGATCCTGTTGTGTTGCATTCAGTGTATATGTGTTTGCCGCGTGATCCTGTTGTGTTGCATTCAGTGTATTTGTGTGTTCGCTGCGTGATCCTGTTGTGTTGCATTCAGTGTATTCGTGTGTTGGCTGCGTGAATCTTCTTGTGTTGCATTCAGTGTGTTCGCTGCGTGATCCTGTTGTGTTGCATTCAGTGTATACGTGTGTTCGCTGCGTGATCTTGTTGTGTTGCATTCAGTGTGTTTGCCGTGTGATCCTGTTGTGTTGCATTCAGTATATTTGTGTGTTCGCTGCGTGATCCTATTGTGTTGCATTCAGTGTGTTCGCTGCGTAATCTGTTGTGTTGCATTCTGTATATTCGTGTGCTTGCCATGTGATCCTGTTGTGTTGCATTCAGTGTATTTATCTCGTGATCCTGTTGTGTTGCATTCAGTATATTTGTGTTTGCCGTGTGATCCTGTTGTGTTGCATTCAGTGTATAAGTGTGTTCGCTGCATGATCCTGTTGTGTTGCATTCGGTGTGTTCGCTGCGTGATCCTGTTGTGTTGCATTCGGTGTGTTCGCTGCGTGATCCTGTTGGGTTGCATTCAGTGTATTTGTGTGTTCACTGCGTGATCCTGTTGTGTTGGATTCAGTGTGTTCGCTGCGTGATCCTGTTGTGTTGCATTCAGTGTGTTCGCTGCGTGATCCTGTTGGGTTGCATTCAATGTGTTCACCGTGTGATCCTGTTGTGTTGCATTCAGTGTGTTCGCCGCGTTATCCTGTTGGGTTGCATTCAGTGTATAAGTGTATTCGCCGCATGATCCTGTTGGGTTGCATTCAGTGTATACGTGTATTCGCCGCATGATCCTGTTGTGTTGCATTCAGTGTGTTCGCCGCGTGATCCTGTTGCGTTGCATTCAGTGTATTCGCCGCATGATCCTGTTGTGTTGCATTCAGTGTGTTCGCCGTGTGATAATGTTGTGTTGCATTCGGTGTGTTCGCTGCGCGATCCTGTTGGGTTGCATTCAGTGTATTCGCCGCATGATCCTGTTGTGTTGCATTCAGTGTGTTCGCCGCGCGATCCTGTTGGGTTGCATTCAGTGTGTTCGCCGCGTGATCCTGTTGGGTTGCATTCAGTGTGTTCGCCGTGTGATCCTGTTGGGTTGCATTCAGTGTGTTCGCCGTGTGATCCTGTTGTGTTGCATTCAGTGTATACGTGTGTTCGCTGCGTGATCCTGTTGTGTTGCATTCAGTGTGTTCGCCGTGTGATCCTGTTAGGTTGCATTCAGTGCGTTCGCCGTGTGATCCTGTTGTGTTGCATTCAGTGTGTTCGCCGTATGCTGGAGTGAGGGAATACTCCAGATCAGGGATCTCGGTGTTTTCGGTGCAATCAGTCGTCCCTTATCTCGCGGTTGAAAGGTTACCTGGTTAGTCATTAGGTTGTGGCACGCCTTCACCCAGTACCAGAGTGTCCTCTCTCGGCTGAGATACGGAGGAGAAAACCAAACCCTGCGTCTCCAAATAGGTCTGTGTACGGTCTTGGTGGGTCACAGGGTGGGCAGATTCCGGGGTTTTAGTGTACCGTGGTGGGTAAGGAATACCAGTTGTTTGTTAGTTGCTGGTTTTTTTGGGGGGGTCCTGGGGCCGTTTCAGAGCTCCAATTTCTGTCGTAGTCAGTGTCTGGAGCAGTTTTTGCCAGGTACCATGATGGGTAGCATCCTGTGGTATGTAATGAATGCCCTCTTCCATGGTAGGCTGTACATGGTGCCAGTTACAGAGTGCACTATGAAGCTAGAGTTACCTGCTGGGGATACTTTGATGCAGTGCCCGTGCTGGCTGGTACCGGAGGGTATTGGCAGCTTATTGAGGGCTCGAGTGGGTGAAGGGGCTTGAAGTAAGAGTAAATAAAGAAGGCAGCCTTGCTGCCATATTGCATGTTTTCTGATTTTTCACACACACACACACACACACGTTGGGTTCCGTTTGTGTTGGGTTCAGTTGGTCACTGGCCTTTTTCTTCTCCAGGGTCTTGGCAATTTAAATGCATGAGCTCTGGTCATGGGAGCCAGCGCCAGTTGCAGGAGGGGAAATCGCAGACAATGGAGAAGTTCCTTGCGAAATCGGGCACCGGTTTTACCAGAAAGCTGCCTGGACATTAACCAGGCCACGGAGGAAGAGCTAATGACCCTACCTGGCATAAACCGAAGCACGGCACAGAGCATCACCATGCATCGCCAGAAGCTCGGGGGCTTCCGCCGCGTGGAGGATCTGGCACTGGTGACGGAGCTCGGAGCTGAACGCATGTTGGCATTGCGTCCAGAGCTCTGTGTGGGAAAAATGGCGCCCTGCCAGACTGAGACAAATGGCTCAGGGACAAAGACCGAAGGGCAAGAGCAGGACGCGTGCCTGGCAATGGTGACAAAAGATAACTCTTTAGGCGCCCCCCTGTCCATGGGGCTTTCATCGTGACCATAGGACCCATTATTCCATGGTATGGCAGATCCATCCACAGCCGTCTGGAACAGGATTCACAAGGAACATTGGCAGCAGGAAATGTAACATGTCTGAGACTGCACAGATAACAAACCATCAGGTTTTCCAGAGGTTGGGTCAAGTTACGGTTTGTATGGGAATCATGGCAGCAATGTGTCTCCTGAAATGCCCAGGACATTTACAGTCATGTGGCTCCTGTCACACTATGCCCAGTATTACGGCTTCCAAGGAGATTTGAATAAAGAAAAAGGACAACAGCACCAGTTTGTAAAATGCCCATGAGGACGATGAAAATTCTCATTAAATTCGGGGTGAGCTGCAGTGCCCGGCTGTCCGGCGTGTCATTTCAATGTATGGTAGTCTGTCTGGTGTGTTGTTCCGATGTATGGTCGTTTGGCCGTTTTTCTGGCGTGTCGTTCCACTGTATGGCCGTTTGTCAGTGTGCCTTTCCAATGTATGGCCGTTTGTTCAGTGTGCCATTCCAATGTATGGCCGTTTGTCCGGCGTGTCTTTCCAATGTATGGTCGTTTGTCCGGCGTGTCTTTCCAATGTATGGCCGTTTGTTCAGTGTGCCATTCCAATGTATGGCCGTTTGTCCGGCGTGTCTTTCCAATGTATGGCCGTTTGTTCAGTGTGCCTTTCCAATGTATGGTCGTTTGTCCGGCGTGTCTTTCCAATGTATGGTCGTTTGTCCGGCGTGTCTTTCCAATGTATGGCCGTTTGTTCAGTGTGCCTTTCCAATGTATGGTCGTTTGTCCGGCGTGTCTTTCCAATGTATGGCCGTTTGTCCGGCGTGTCTTTCCAATGTATGGCCGTTTGTTCAGTGTGCCTTTCCAATGTATGGCCGTTTGTCCGGCGTGTCTTTCCAATGTATGGTCGTTTGTCCGGCGTGTCTTTCCAATGTATGGTCGTTTGTCCGGCGTGTCTTTCCAATGTATGGTCGTTTGTCCTGCGTGTCTTTCCAATGTATTATTATTATTTATTTATAAAGCGCCAGCATATTCCGCAGCGCTGTACAATAAGCACAGTATAGACAGAGTTACAATACATTGAACAACATTTGACAAACAGTACAGGAGGAGATGAGGCCCTATTCCCGTAGGAACTCACAATCTGGGAGGGTTGGGGTTGGAAACAGGCGGAGAGGACTGTAAGGTGAGAGTGATTGATGGTTGTGTCAGTGAGTTGGGTGGTCGCTTCCCTAAATAGGAACGTTTTAAGGGAGCGTTTGAAGGAAGAGAAGTTAGGGGAAAGTCTGACAGTACGAGGGAGAGCGTTCCAGAGAGTGGGGGCTGCGCGTGAGAAATCATGCAGTCTATCATGGGAAGAGGTGATGTATGGCCGTTTGTCCGGTGTGTTGTTCCAATATATGGCTGTTTTTCTGTCGTGTCTTTCCAATGTGTGGTCGTTTGTCCGGCATGTCTTTCCAATGTATGGTCGTTTGTCTGACGTGTCGTTCCAATGTATGGCCATATGTCCGGCGTGACGTTCCAATGTATGGCCCTTTGTCCGGCGTGACGTTCCAATATATGGCCCTTTGTCCGGCGTGACGTTCCAATATATGGCCCTTTGTCCGGCGTGACGTTCCAATATATGGCCCTTTGTCCGGCGTGACGTTCCAATATATGGCCCTTTGTCCGGCGTGACGTTCCAATATATGGCCCTTTGTCCGGCGTGTCGTTCCAATGTATGGCCCTTTGTCCGGCGTGTCGTTCCAATGTATGGCCATTTGTCCGGCGTGACGTTCCAATGTATGGCAGTTTGTCCGGTGTGACATTCCAATGTATGGCCATTTGTCCGGCGTGTCGTTCCAATGTATGGCTGTTTGGCGTGTCGTTCCAATGTATGGCTGGCTGGCCAGCGTGCCATTCCATTATACAATCATGGCCAAAAATATTGCCCCTCTCCCCTGCAGTACTGTCGGATAATGCACCACTTCGCCCAGAAAATTGGTGCAATTACAAATGTTTCGGATTCTCATGTTTATTTCTTTTGTTTGTACTGGTATTACACAAAAAGCCAAATCTGACACATTCCACCAAAACTCCAAAAATGGACAGGACAAAATTATTGGCCCCACAATTTAATATTTGTAAAAAAATAATCATAATAAATAATAATCAATGACCTCCTATGACCATAAATGAGTTTTTTCCACCTCTCTACTGGGATTTTGGACCTCTCTTCTTTCACCAATTGCCCCATGTCTCTCAAATTGGAAGGTTCCTGTTTTGAGAGCTCTCCACTGGTTTCTATGGGATGTAGATCTGGACTCACTGCTCGTCAGTTCAGTATCTCCAGTGCTATGTATTAAACCATCTATGGTGCTTTATGACGTGTGATTAGTGTCATTGTCCTGAGGTATGACCCATGAGCTCTGACGGTGACTCACCTTACTGACACTGGGCCCTACATTGCACCCAGAAATCTCTGGTAGTCTTCAGATTTCATAAGGCTGGACACACAATCCAGAGATCCAGTGCCTGAAGCAGCAAAGCAACCCCAGAACCTCCACCATGTGTGACTGTAGGGACTGGATTCATTTATTTTCTGAAAACCGTACAATGATGGGATTTACCAAAAAGTTGGAATTTTAAAACCGGAGCTCGGAGGCTCACATTCTCTTTACTTTATTACTCCTACAGCTGCAAATGAATATGTGAGGGGGGAAAAAAACTGTAAACCCCTCCCTTGACACAGGAGTCCCCTCCCATAGTCTATGGATCATCCCCTTCCCATAAAATGCCAGTGCAGGAGCGGCAAAATCCTCTTTCTTTGCTGCTCCTGCATCAGACAAGAGAAGTATTGAATCTCACACCTCACCCCTCTACAGTCTGTAATGAACACCTCTGCCAGACTCATCCACCTCACATCCTGTACCTCTCACACCTCACCCCTCTACAGTCTGTAATGAACACCTCTGCCAGACTCATCCACCTCACATCCTGTACCTCTCACACCTCAACCCCTCTACAGTCTGTAATGAACACCTCTGCCAGACTACTCCACCTCACATCTTGTACCTCTCACACCTCGCCCCTCTACAGTCTGTAATTAACACCTCTGCCAGACTCATCCACCTCACATCCTGTACCTCTCACCCTTTACAGTCTGTAATGAACGCCTCTGCCAGACTCACCCACCTCACATCCTGTACCTCACCCATCTACAGTCTGTAATGGACACCTCTGCCAGACTCATCCACCTCACATCCTGTACCCCTCACACCTCCTACAGTCTGTAATGAATACCTCTGCCAGACTCCTCCACCTCACATCTTGCACCTCACCCCTTTGTCAGTCTCTGCACTGGCTCTGTTTCTTTTTATTCTTCAATCTCTCCATAACTGCGCCCCTGCCTACATCTCTCTTATTAGCAGGCAGGTTCCATCCCGGTCACATCACTCACCCAGTGATCTGTTATTATCCTTCCCTCGTACCCGCACGCCTCACCTTCAGATTTAATCTTGAGCTGCCCCACGGTCTATGCAGCTCTCTCCCTTATAACATTTGACCCTCCCCATGCCATCAGGCCAGTCCATAACGTCCCCCCCAATTGTACCTTCCTTGTTCCAGCCCCCCTGCATCCTACTCTCATTCCCTGCCATTTACCCTCACCTTGTGTCTCCCCACTCCTTTCAGATTGTAAGCTCCAGTGTGTAGGGTCTTCTATCCCTATTCTGTGTGTGTCAGACTTATCTTAGTCCTGGCCTACCCATTGCTGTGGAATATGTTGGTGTTTTATAAAGGTTTTAATTGCATATAAACCCACATTCCTATTTCATTATTTCATTACGTAGTATACAATACACTGCACAACACCGGGCCTTCTGCTCGCATATAAAAAGCAGCTTTTATTAGAAATCCCAGAGCACAAGGGGTCATTAAACCCGTCAAACACAACCAAGCGGGGAAGAATTCCAATTGCTGTACAGTGACCTAAAATGTTACCTTTCTCCCGTTCCGGATCTGGATTGGGCAATAAATATCAGATATGGAGCAGGACTAGCACCCCCCTCTGTAAATAAAACATGGAATGCACCGAGGCCTGAAGAGGACAACCCCACCAACTGCTCCAAGGACAGGAGTAGGACCAGCTATATGGAAAATCGTTGGCAATGTTTCGGCTCTAGAGGAGCATTTCTAAGCTGCCAATTACTTCCCATGATCCTGCTGGTTTTGGAGCTGGAGGGCCGCTCCTCGGATAATAAATGGTGGGCAGCGTCAGGGATTCGTGTTCAGGCAGGGAGGACTTGTTGCAGCTCTGCGTCGCTCAGCTGGTTTGTCTCCATGATGTGTTGAAGCTGGCTGTGATACTTGTCAAGATTCTGCATGAAGTGTGGTATCCGTGTATTCTCCAGCTGCGCAAATCTCTGCAGGTCTTCAATGTCTTCATAGGACACCTGAGACCAGCAGGAACCATGCCACGTTATACCACGAGCGCCTAGATTCCCAACGCTATACTCAATCTGTCCTGTATGGGGAGCCGGCCGTCTATACAGCTCTATGATTTCCATTATTACCCCAGGGACGATCTATCCCCCAGCCCCGAGCTCTATGATTTCCATTACTCCAGGGACGATCTATCCCCCAGCTCTATGATTTCCATTATTACCCCAGGGACGTTCTATCCCCCAGCCCCGAGCTCTATGATTTCCATTATTACCCCAGGGACGTTCTATCCCCCAGCCCCGAGCTCTATGATTTCCATTATTACCCCAGGGACGTTCTATCCCCCAGCCCCGAGCTCTATGATTTCCATTATTACCCCAGGGACGTTCTATCCCCCAGGCCTGAGCTCTATGATTTCCATTATTACCCCAGGGACGATCTATCCCCCAGCTCTATGATTTCCATTATTACCCCAGGGACGATCTATCCCCAGCTCTATGATTTCCATTATTACCCAGGGACGATCTATCCCCCAGCTCTATGATTTCCATTATTACCCCAGGGACGATCTATCCCCCAGCTCTATGATTTCCATTATTACCCCAGGGACGATCTATCCCCCAGCTCTATGATTTCCATTATTACCCCAGGGACGATCTATCCCCCAGCTCTATGATTTCCACTATTACCACAGGGACGTTCTATTCCCCCAGCTCTATGATTTCCATTATTACCTCAGGGACGTTCTATTCCCCAGCCTGAGCTCTATGATTTCCATTATTACCCCAGGGACGATCTATCCCCCAGCTCTATGATTTCCATTATTACCCCAGGGACGATCTATCCCCCAGCTCTATGATTTCCATTATTACCCCAGGGACGATCTATCCCCCAGCTCTATGATTTCCACTATTACCCCAGGGACGTTCTATTCCCCCAGCCCCGAGCTCTATGATTTCCATTATTACCTCAGGGACGTTCTATCCCCCAGCCCCGAGCTCTATGATTTCCATTATTACCCCAGGGACATTCTATCCCCCAGCCCCGAGCTCTAGGATTTCCATTATTACCCCAGGGACGTTCTATCCCCCAGCCCCGAGCTCTATGATTTCCATTATTACCCCAGGGACGTTCTATCCCCCAGCCCCGAGCTCTATGATTTCCATTATTACCCCAGGGACGTTCTATCCCCCAGCTCTATGATTTCCATTATTACCCCAGGGACGATCTATCCCCCAGCTCTATGATTTCCATTATTACCCGGGACGTTCTATCCCCCAGCCCCGAGCTCTATGATTTCCATTATTACCCCAGGGACGATCTATCCCCCCGCCCGAGCTCTATGATTTCCATCATTACCCCACGGACGATCTATCCCCCAGCCCCGAGCTCTATGATTTCCATTATTACCCCAGGGACGATCTATCCCCCAGCCCCGAGCTCTATGATTTCCATTATTACCCCAGGGACGTTCTATCCTCCAGCCCCGAGCTCTATGATTTCCATTATTACCCCAGGGACGATCTATCCCCCCGCCCCGAGCTCTATGATTTCCATTATTACCCCAGGGACGATCTATCCCCCAGCCCCGAGCTCTATGATTTCCATTATTACCCCAGGGACGATCTATCCCCCAGCCCCGAGTTCTATGATTTCCATTATTACCCCAGGGACGTTCTATCCCCCAGCCCCGAGCTCTATGATTTCCATTATTACCCAGGGACGTTTTATCCCCCAGCCCCGAGCTCTATGATTTCCATTATTACCCCAGGGACGTTCTATCCCCAGCCCCGAGCTCTATGATTTCCATTATTACCCCAGGGACGTTCTATCCTCCAGCCCCGAGCTCTATGATTTCCATTATTACCCCAGGGACGTTCTATCCTCCAGCCCCGAGCTCTATGATTTCCATTATTACCCCAGGGACGATCTATCCCCAGCCCCGAGCTCTATGATTTCCATTATTACCCCAGGGACGTTCTATCCCCAGCCCCGAGCTCTATGATTTCCATTATTACCCCAGGGACGTTCTATCCTCCAGCCCCGAGCTCTATGATTTCCATTATTACCCCAGGGACGATCTATCCCCCAGCCCCGAGCTCTATGATTTCCATTATTACCCCAGGGACGTTCTATCCCCCAGCCCCGAGCTCTATGATTTCCATTATTACCCCAGGGACGTTCTATCCTCCAGCCCCGAGCTCTATGATTTCCATTATTACCCCAGGGACGTTCTATCCTCCAGCCCCGAGCTCTATGATTTCCATTATTACCCCAGGGACGTTCTATCCTCCAGCCCCGAGCTCTATGATTTCCATTATTACCCCAGGGACGTTCTATCCCCCAGCCCCGAGCTCTATGATTTCCATTATTACCCCAGGGACGTTCTATCCTCCAGCCCCGAGCTCTATGATTTCCATTATTACCCCAGGGACGTTCTATCCTCCAGCCCCGAGCTCTATGATTTTCATATCTCCAGCCGTATGCTGTGGTGAAGTACTCTTACCTTTCCCAACAAAGTCAACAGGGGAAAGTTGATGGTCTGCCGATGCCTCAGGATATGCAGTATCCCGTCCAGGTAGACCTGATCTTTACTGAAGCAGCCTGGGGAGGGAACACACAGACTGTTGGCAGGGGGGCATGTTTGGTTGGGGTGGGGGGCAACACCGTTGCTTGACAGGTGTGCGTGTGGGGGAGGGGACTGGGCTGTTAAAAATAACCATATATGAAAAGCAGCATCGAATTTATTTTTGTGCCCGACTGCAGACTGGAAGGTGCATTATGATCTCTCAAAGCACAGATTGTATTGCTGCAGAGCTCTGTGATACGCTCATAAACACACTGCACATTACTGTGAGTTTTATTGCTGTGGAGCTCTGTGATACGCTCATAAACACACTGCACATTACTGTGAGTTTTATTGCTGTGGAGCTCTGTGATACGCTCATAAACACACTGCACATTACTGTGAGTTTTATTGCTGTGGAGCTCTGTGATACGCTCATACACACACTGCACATTACTGTGAGTTTTATTGCTGTGGAGCTCTGTGATACGCTCATAAACACACTGCACATTACTGTGAGTTTTATTGCTGTGGAGCTCTGTGATACGCTCATACACACACTGCACATTACTGTGAGTTTTATTGCTGTGGAGCTCTGTGATACGCTCAACACACACTGCACATTACTGTGAGTTTTATTGCTGTGGAGCTCTGTGATACGCTCATACACACACTGCACATTACTGTGAGTTTTATTGCTTGGAGCTCTGTGATACGCTCATACACACACTGCACATTACTGTGAGTTTTATTGCTGTGGAGCTCTGTGATACGCTCAAACACACACTGCACATTACTGTGAGTTTTATTGCTGTGGAGCTCTGTGATACGCTCATACAGTCAGTTGTTCAGGGCAGGGAAAGCACACCGGTGGCTCTCCTCATGTAGTTATTGGAGGAGGATCGCTCTCTATGTACTGTGAAGCTGTGGACTCTTACCAGGTTGTGCGGTGTCTTTCTGCCCACGTTTGGCTCGCACACAGTACTCCCAGCGCACGGACGGATCCTGGACAAACTGCCGGAGGTCATGGAATAGTTCAGAGAAACTGCCCTTTGCGGCTCGACTCACGGTGTAGTACAGCAACGCAGCCCGCCACAGGTAGGGGTGCTTCCGGAATAGCACACTGTGCAAGCTGGCCAAGCCCTCCTCCGTGGGGTTAGCTGGCCTTAATCCATACTGCTTACGTCCTTCTGAACCATGCCAAGGCTGGTGGGCATCATTCACGCTGCGCAGGTAATGGGTACCTGAGGACGGCAATGTGCTAACATGTGATAGCAAGACTTACAGTATGTAATAAATCCCATGCAATGTGCACTTTACCCACCACCTTATCGATCCATCACTCTCCCATCATGCAACTCCATCTCCAAGCAATACAGTCAGGTCCAGAAATATTGGGACATGGACACAGTTCTAACATCTTTGGCTCTGTACACCACCACAATGGGAACGGTGTAGGACTTACAGCAGTTTGCAGATGTGCTTCCCACTTGTTAAGGGACCAAAGGTAATGGGACAATTGGCTTCTCAGCTGTTCCATGGCCAGGTATGTGATATTCCCTCATTACTCCAATTACAATGTGCAGATAAAAGGCCCAGAGTTCATTTCACGTCTGCTATTTGCATTTGGAATCTGTTGCTGTCAACTCTCAAGATGAGATCCAAAGAGCTGTCACTATCAGTGAAGCAAGCCATCATTAGGCTGAAGAAACAAAACAAACCCATCAGAGAGATAGCAAGAACATTAGGCGTGGCCAAAACAACTGTTTGGAACATTCTCAAAAAGAAGGAACGCACCGGTGAGCTCAGCAACACCAAAAGACCCGGGAGACCACGGAAAACAACTGGTGGATGACCGAAGAATTCTTTCCCTGGTGAAGAAAACACCCTTCACAACAGTTGGCCAGATCAAGAACACTCTCCAGGAGGTAGGTGTATGTGTGTCAACTTCAACAATCAAGAGAAGACTTCACCAGAGTGAATACAGAGGGTTCACCACAAGATGTAAACCATTGGTGAGCCTCAAAAACAGGAAGGCCAGATTAGAGTTTGCCAAACAACACCTAACAAAGCCTTCACAGTTCTGGAACAAGATCCTATGGACAGATGAGACCAAGATCAACTTGTACCAGAGTGATGGGAAGAGAAGAGTATGGAGAAGGAAAGGAACTGCTCATGATCCTAAGCATACCACCTCATCAGTGAAGCATGGTGGTGGTAGTGTCATGCGTGGGCATGTATGGCTGCCAATGGAACTGGTTCTCTTGTATTTATTGATGATGTGACGGCTGACAAAAGCAGCAGGATGAATTCGGAAGTGTTTGGGGCAATATTATCTGCTCACATTCAGCCAAATGCTGCAGAACTCATTGGACGGCGCTTCACAGTGCAGATGGACAATGACCCAAAGCATACTGCAAAAGCAACCCAAGAGTTTCTGAAGGGACAGAAGTGGAATGTTATGCAATGGCCAAGTCAATCACCTGACCTGAATCCCATTGAGCTGCATTTCACTTGCTGAAGACAAAACTGAAGGGAAAATGCCCCAAGAACAAGCAGGAACTGAAGACCGTTGCAGTAGAGGCCTGGCAGAGCATCACCAGGGATGAAACCCAGCGTCTGGTGATGTCTATGCGTTCCAGACTTCAGGCTGTGATTGACTGCAAAGGATTTGTAACCAAGTATTAAGAAGGGAAAGTTTGATTTATGATTATTATTCTGTCCCATTACCTTTGGTCCCTTAACAAGTGGGGGCACATCTGAAAACTGCTGTAAGTCCTACACCGTTCACCTGAGTTGGATGTACATACCCTCAAATTAAAGCTGACAGTCTGCAGTTAAAGCACATTGTGTTTGTTTCATTCCAACTCCATTGTGGTGGTGTATAGAGCCAAAGATGTTACAATTGTGTCCATGTCCCAATATTTCTGCACCTGACTGTAAATATTAACCCTTTAACACCAAATACGCTGTGCGCTTCATGCCCCGGCCTCACCGTCCCTCTTCATGCCCAGCCTCCCCGTCCCTCTTCATGCCCCGGCCTCACCGTCCCTCTTCATGCCCAGCCTCCCCGTCCCTCTTCATGCCCGACCTCCCCGTCCCTCTTCATGCCCCCCCCCATGGTTAAGATATGATGGACACACCAATCTCATGGCGCAGCATCCCCTCCAGCCAGTGTTGTCTGGCCCCAAGCAGGTTAATGCTGAGAGTGGGGCGGCTGTTCTCAACGGACATGACTGCTTGAGACAACAAGTCTTCCGTGAGCTGGACCACCACCTGGACAGAGAGAAGGAGTGGGGACCATCACCATAAGACAGAGATGTGTGTCGGGTATGAGCCTGGGAGCGAGGAAAGCAGGGAAAGTTCTGGATCCGCTGGTGTGACGCGCACGGATCTCACCTCTCCGCTGCAGCACTCCTTCTGCATGTATTTACGGCAGCGGGACCAGACCTGAGACTTACTCAGGAGATTCCCTCCGGTGATCGACTCGAAGGTCTCGTAGCTGCCATATTTCCGTAAGACGCTGTTCAGTATCCGAGTGGCCTGAAAAGGAGGAGACAGAAATCAGGCTCTCACCGCCGACGCCAGGATATAACCATGAGCGGGCATGAGGATTGCTGCTGCTCCTGCATTGTGATTGGCCGTGTGGGAAAAGCATTCTGGAGAATGCATGAAGAAAGTGCACATGGAATGAAATGTAGAGGCCGGCGTATGACAAACCCTGCAGCGAGCCTGGGGCTCAGTGCCCGTCCCGCACCCACCAGTGGGAGGTCCTGACCGTGTGCTCTGAGCATTAGCCAGTGATCAGTGCCTCACTGAGCCATTGGAGAGAAAGCGTTACTGGCCCCCGAGCTTCATGGTGACAAAACACATGCCAGAACGTTACCTGGAGGAGGAACTGGTCGGACGCCTCCTTATATTTGTCCAGCACCGTGCAGGGCAGCGGCTCCTCGTACTCAAACTGAGGGTCGCAGGTGAAGTTGGAGAGGAAGAATTTGTCCCGTTCCTCCTGCACGTTGCTGGGTTTTAGAGCGACGAGAAGGCAATTCTTTCTCCGGGGAGTCCTGTGCTCCGCGCTGGCTCTGCTGATGGATGGCAGGGAACCAGCACTTCTCATTCTGCCCCTGGAGCCGCTGCTGCCGCTGTTGATGGTGCAGGAGCTCTCGCTTCGCCGCATCCAGCTACATTGCCCCATGTACGCGCTACATCCCGACGTCGCGCTACATCCCGGCGTCACGCGCCCTGCGGACTTAATACTCTGTGTCCCACGATTAGGATGTGTCGAGGATAAAGGTTTGCTGCGTGAAGGGAGGCGGCTGCTGTCCGGAGCTCGCTTCCTCTGCTGGCTGCAGCTGGGGAGACACGCGGGGTGCTGTCTGTCCGACGTCTGGAGCCCCGAGTCCAGCACCATAGCGGAGATCACAATGTGCCACCAGCAACCACCTGAGACACGAGAAAGCGAGCGGGTCAAAGCAGGCACCGAGGACCTCCCGTCCCATGACTGATCTCTTAACCCCATGGGGGGGGTCACACAGTATTTACCCCTCTGGTTGGGTTACACCCCGGGGGGGCGGGGGGGTCACACAGTATTTACCCCTCTGGTTGGGTAACACCCCGGGGGGGGGCGGGTCACACAGTATTTACACCTCTGGTTGGGTAACACCCCGGGGGGGCGGGGGGGTCACACAGTATTTACCCCTCTGGTTGGGTAACACCCCGGGGGGGCGGGGGGGTCACACAGTATTTACCCCTCTGGTTGGGTAACACCCCGGGGGGGGCGGGTCACACAGTATTTACACCTCTGGTTGGGTAACACCCGGGGGGGGGGGGGGCACACAGTATTTACCCCTCTGGTTGGGTAACACCGGGGGGGCGGGGGGGTCACACAGTATTTACCCCTCTGGTTGGGTAACACCCCGGGGGGGCGGGTCACACAGTATTTACACCTCTGGTTGGGTAACACCCCGGGGGGGGGCGGGGGGGGTCACACAGTATTTACCCCTGTGGTTGGTTACACCCCGGGGGGGGCGGGTCACACAGTATTTACCCCTCTGGTTGGGTTACACCCCGGGGGGGGCGGTCACACAGTATTTACCCTCTGGTTGGGTTACACCCCGGGGGGGGGCGGGTCACACAGTATTTACCCCTCTGGTCAGGTTAAACCCCAGGGGGGGGGTCACACAGTATTTACCCCTCTGGTTGGGTTACACCCGGGGGGGGGGGGTCACACAGTATTTACCCCTCTGGTTGGGTTACACCCGGGGGGGGCGGGGGGGTCACACAGTATTTACCCCTTGGTTGGGTTACACCCCGGGGGGGGGTCACACAGTATTTACCCCTCTGGTTGGGTTACACCCCGGGGGGGCGGGGGGGTCACACAGTATTTACCCCTCTGGTTGGGTTACACCCCGGGGGGGGCGGGGGGGTCACACAGTATTTACCCCTCTGGTTGGGTTACACCCCGGGGGGGGGTCACACAGTATTTACCCCTCTGGTTGGGTTACACCCGGGGGGGGCCGGTTAACACAGTATTTACCCCTCTGGTTGGGTTACACCCCGGGGGGGGCGGGTCACACAGTATTTACCCCTCTGGTTGGGTTACACCCCGGGGGGCGGGGGGGTCACACAGTATTTACCCCTCTGGTTGGGTTACACCCCGGGGGGTCACACAGTATTTACCCCTCTGGTTGGGTTACACCCGGGGGGGGCGGGTCACACAGTATTTACCCCTCTGGTTGGGTTACACCCCGGGGGGGGCGGGTCACACAGTATTTACCCCTCTGGTTGGGTTACACCCCGGGGGGGGGTCGGGTCACACAGTATTTACCCCTCTGGTTGGGTTACACCCGGGGGGGGGTCACACAGTATTTACCCCTCTGGTTGGGTTACACCCCGGGGGGGGCGGGTCACACAGTATTTACCCCTCTGGTTGGGTTACACCCGGGGGGGGCGGGTCACACAGTATTTACCCCTCTGGTTGGGTTACACCCCGGGGGGGCGGGTCACACAGTATTTACCCCTCTGGTTGGGTTACACCCCGGGTAGGGGGGCGGGTCACACAGTATTTACCCCTCTGGTTGGGTTACACCCCGGGGGGGCGGGTCACACAGTATTTACCCCTCTGGTTGGGTTACACCCGGGGGGGGCGGGTCACACAGTATTTACCCCTCTGGTTGGGTTACACCCGGGGGGGGGCGGGTCACACAGTATTTACCCCTCTGGTTGGGTTACACCCCGGGGGGGGGTCACACAGTATTTACCCCTCTGGTTGGGTTACACCCGGGGGGGGGGGGGTCACACAGTATTTACCCCTCTGGTTGGGTTACACCCGGGGGGGGCGGGTCACACAGTATTTACCCCTCTGATTGGGTTACCCCCGGGGGGGGCGGGTCACACAGTATTTACCCTCTGGTTGGGTTACACCCGGGGGGGGGCGGGTCACACAGTATTTACCCCTCTGGTTGGGTTACACCCCGGGGGGGGCGGTCACACAGTATTTACCCCTCTGGTTGGGTTACACCCCGGGGGGGGCGGTCACACAGTATTTACCCCTCTGGTTGGGTTACACCCGGGGGGGGCGGGTCACACAGTATTTACCCCTCTGGTTGGGTTACACCGGGGGGGGCGGGTCACACAGTATTTACCCCTCTGGTTGGGTTACACCCCGGGGGGGGCGGCGGTCACACAGTATTTACCCCTCTGGTTGGGTTACACCCCGGGGGGGGGTCACACAGTATTTACCCCTCTGGTTGGGTTACACCCCGGGGGGGGCGGGTCACACAGTATTTACCCCTCTGGTTGGGTTACACCCCGGGGGGGGGCGGGTCACACAGTATTTACCCCTCTGGTTGGGTTACACCCCGGGGGGGCGGGTCAGGCACCGCTCTGGAGCTTCCGTATACAGAGAACAAAAGGCCACGCCCCTCCTCGGTGCTTGCTGGGAAGTGATGATCTGCGTCCAATGAAAAGAGGCGGATGTAGCGACGTCTTCTCAGAAAACAGGAGTGATAAACACCAGAGACTAACTACGTGACAAGCAGCCCATGGTTACTAGCCTGGGTTATAAACAATAGAGATTCTCACCTCAGACTCTTCTAAGTCACAAACAATATAGGGTTATAAACACGCTGCTTCTGGTGATAAACACTAGAGAGTTAAAGCTTGAGGCAGCTCGGCCCAAGGCGCTTTGTGTGAATAGCACATTACAGAATGGTCTGAGGGGCGGGGCTTGTGGCGGCATTTTATGAGGGGCGGGGCTTGTGGCGGCATTTTATGAGGGGCGGGGCTTGTGGCGGCATTTTATGAGGGGCGGAATAGAGGAGAATGGGCTCTGAGGGGCGGAGCATAGAAATATGCGCGCCTGAGGGGCGGGTCACAGGAGAATGGATCAGAGGGAAGCGGGGCACTGGAGAATGCGTGTGGGGGAGGCGGGGCAAGGAGAATGCGTGTGGGGGAGGCGGGGCACTGGAGAATGCGTGTGGGGGAGGCGGGGCACTGGAGAATGCGTGTGGGGGAGGCGGGGCACTGGAGAATGCGTGTGGGGGAGGCGGGGCACAGCACAGCAGAATGTGCATTGTAGGGGCGGGGCCCCGAGCAGGTGGTTAATGCTGAGAGTGGGGCGGCTGTTCTCAACGGACATGACTGCTTGAGACAACAAGTCTTCCGTGAGCTGGACCACCACCTGGACAGAGAGAAGGAGTGAGGACCACCACCTGGACAGAGAGAAGGAGTGGGGACCATCACCTGGACAGAGAGAAGGAGTGGGGACCATCACCTGGACAGAGAGAAGGAGTGGGGACCATCACCTGGACAGAGAGAAGGAGTGGGGACCATCACCTGGACAGAGAGAAGGAGTGGGGACCATCACCTGGACAGAGAGAAGGAGTGGGGACCAGCACCTGGACAGAGAGAAGGAGTGGGGACCATCACCTGGACAGAGAGAAGGAGTGGGGACCAGCACCTGGACAGAGAGAAGGAGTGGGGACCATCACCTGGACAGAGAGAAGGAGTGGGGACCAGCACCTGGACAGTGAGAAGGAGTGGGGACCATCACCTGGACAGAGAGAAGGAGTGGGGACCATCACCTGGACAGAGAGAAGGAGTGGGGACCAGCACCTGGACAGTGAGAAGGAGTGGGGACCAGCACCTGGACAGAGAGAAGGAGTGGGGACCATCACCTGGACAGTGAGAAGGAGTGGGGACCATCACCTGGACAGAGAGAAGGAGTGGGGACCATCACCTGGACAGAGAGAAGGAGTGGGGACCATCACCTGGACAGTGAGAAGGAGTGGGGACCAGCACCTGGACAGTGAGAAGGAGTGGGGACCATCACCTGGACAGAGAGAAGGAGTGGGGACCACCACCTGGACAGAGAGAAGGAGTGAGGACCATCACCTGGACAGAGAGAAGGAGTGGGGACCATCACCTGGACAGAGAGAAGGAGTGAGGACCATCACCTGGACAGAGAGAAGGAGTGGGGACCAGCACCTGGACAGAGAGAAGGAGTGGGGACCATCACCTGGACAGAGAGAAGGAGTGGGGACCAGCACCTGGACAGAGAGAAGGAGTGGGGACCATCACCTGGACAGAGAGAAGGAGTGGGGACCATCACCTGGACAGTGAGAAGGAGTGGGGACCATCACCTGGACAGAGAGAAGGAGTGGGGACCATCACCTGGACAGAGAGAAGGAGTGGGGACCACCACCTGGACAGAGAGAAGGAGTGGGGACCATCACCTGGACAGAGAGAAGGAGTGGGGACCACCACCTGGACAGAGAGAAGGAGTGGGGACCACCACCTGGACAGAGAGAAGGAGTGGGGACCATCACCTGGACAGAGAGAAGGAGTGGGGACCATCACCTGGACAGTGAGAAGGAGTGGGGACCATCACCTGGACAGAGAGAAGGAGTGGGGACCATCACCTGGACAGAGAGAAGGAGTGGGGACCATCACCTGGACAGTGAGAAGGAGTGGGGACCATCACCTGGACAGAGAGAAGGAGTGGGGACCATCACCTGGACAGAGAGAAGGAGTGGGGACCACCACCTGGACAGAGAGAAGGAGTGGGGACCATCACCTGGACAGAGAGAAGGAGTGGGGACCATCACCTGGACAGAGAGAAGGAGTGGGGACCACCACCTGGACAGAGAGAAGGAGTGGGGACCATCACCTGGACAGAGAGAAGGAGTGGGGACCATCACCTGGACAGTGAGAAGGAGTGGGGACCATCACCTGGACAGAGAGAAGGAGTGGGGACCATCACCTGGACAGAGAGAAGGAGTGGGGACCATCACCTGGACAGAGAGAAGGAGTGGGGACCATCACCTGGACAGAGAGAAGGAGTGGGGACCACACCTGGACAGAGAGAAGGAGTGGGGACCATCACCTGGACAGTGAGAAGGAGTGGGGACCATCACCTGGACAGAGAGAAGGAGTGGGGACCATCACCTGGACAGAGAGAAGGAGTGGGGACCATCACCTGGACAGAGAGAAGGAGTGAGGACCATCACCTGGACAGAGAGAAGGAGTGAGGACCATCACCTGGACAGAGAGAAGGAGTGGGGACCACCACCTGGACAGAGAGAAGGAGTGGGGACCACCACCTGGACAGAGAGAAGGAGTGGGGACCACCACCTGGACAGAGAGAAGGAGTGGGGACCATCACCTGGACAGAGAGAAGGAGTGAGGACCATCACCTGGACAGAGAGAAGGAGTGGGGACCATCACCTGGACAGAGAGAAGGAGTGGGGACCACCACCTGGACAGAGAGAAGGAGTGGGGACCACCACCTGGACAGAGAGAAGGAGTGGGGACCATCACCTGGACAGAGAGAAGGAGTGGGGACCACCACCTGGACAGAGAGAAGGAGTGGGGACACCACCTGGACAGAGAGAAGGAGTGGGGACCACCACCTGGACAGAGAGAAGGAGTGGGGACCACCACCTGGACAGAGAGAAGGAGTGGGGACCATCACCTGGACAGAGAGAAGGAGTGGGGACCATCACCTGGACAGAGAGAAGGAGTGGGGACCATCACCTGGACAGAGAGAAGGAGTGGGGACCATCACCTGGACAGTGAGAAGGAGTGGGGACCATCACCTGGACAGAGAGAAGGAGTGGGGGACCATCACCTGGACAGAGAGAAGGAGTGGGGACCATCACCTGGACAGAGAGAAGGAGTGGGGACCAGCACCTGGACAGAGAGAAGGAGTGGGGACCACCACCTGGACAGAGAGAAGGAGTGGGGACCACCACCTGGACAGAGAGAAGGAGTGGGGACCATCACCTGGACAGAGAGAAGGAGTGGGGACCATCACCTGGACAGAGAGAAGGAGTGGGGACCATCACCTGGACAGAGAGAAGGAGTGAGGACCACCACCTGGACAGAGAGAAGGAGTGGGGACCATCACCTGGACAGTGAGAAGGAGTGGGGACCATCACCTGGACAGTGAGAAGGAGTGGGGACCAGCACCTGGACAGTGAGAAGGAGTGGGGACCATCACCTGGACAGAGAGAAGGAGTGGGGACCATCACCTGGACAGAGAGAAGGAGTGAGGACCATCACCTGGACAGAGAGAAGGAGTGGGGACCATCACCTGGACAGAGAGAAGGAGTGGGGACCATCACCTGGACAGAGAGAAGGAGTGGGGACCATCACCTGGACAGAGAGAAGGAGTGAGGACCATCACCTGGACAGAGAGAAGGAGTGGGGACCATCACCTGGACAGAGAGAAGGAGTGGGGGACCATCACCTGGACAGAGAGAAGGAGTGGGGCATCACCTGGACAGAGAGAAGGAGTGGGGACCATCACCTAGACAGAGAGAAGGAGTGGGGACCAGCACCTGGACAGAGAGAGGAGTGGGGACCATCACCTGGACAGAGAGAAGGAGTGGGGACCAGCACCTGGACAGAGAGAGGAGTGGGGACCATCACCTGGACAGAGAGAAGGAGTGGGGGACCATCACCTGGACAGTGAGAAGGAGTGGGGACCAGCACCTGGACAGAGAGAGGAGTGGGGACCATCACCTGGACAGTGAGAAGGAGTGGGGACCATCACCTGGACAGAGAGAAGGAGTGGGGACCATCACCTGGACAGAGAGAAGGAGTGGGGCATCACCTGGACAGTGAGAAGGAGTGGGGACCAGCACCTGGACAGTGAGAAGGAGTGGGGACCATCACCTGGACAGAGAGAAGGAGTGGGGACCACCACCTGGACAGAGAGAGGAGTGGGGACCATCACCTGGACAGAGAGAAGGAGTGGGGACCATCACCTGGACAGAGAGAAGGAGTGAGGACCATCACCTGGACAGAGAGAAGGAGTGGGGACCAGCACCTGGACAGAGAGAAGAGTGGGGACCATCACCTGGACAGAGAGAAGGAGTGGGGACCAGCACCTGGACAGAGAGAAGGAGTGGGGACCATCACCTGGACAGAGAGAAGGAGTGGGGACCATCACCTGGACAGTGAGAAGGAGTGGGGACCATCACCTGGACAGAGAGAAGGAGTGGGGACCATCACCTGGACAGAGAGAAGGAGTGGGGACCACCACCTGGACAGAGAGAAGGAGTGGGGACCATCACTGGACAGAGAGAAGGAGTGGGGACCACCACCTGGACAGAGAGAAGGAGTGGGGACCACCACCTGGACAGAGAGAAGGAGTGGGGACCATCACCTGGACAGAGAGAAGGAGTGGGGACCATCACCTGGACAGTGAGAAGGAGTGGGGACCATCACCTGGACAGAGAGAAGGAGTGGGGACCATCACCTGGACAGAGAGAAGGAGTGGGGCATCACCTGGACAGTGAGAAGGAGTGGGGACCATCACCTGGACAGAGAGAAGGAGTGGGGACCATCACCTGGACAGAGAGAAGGAGTGGGGACCACCACCTGGACAGAGAGAAGGAGTGGGGACCATCACCTGGACAGAGAGAAGGAGTGGGGACCATCACCTGGACAGAGAGAAGGAGTGGGGACCACCACCTGGACAGAGAGAAGGAGTGGGGACACCACCTGGACAGAGAGAAGGAGTGGGGACCATCACCTGGACAGAGAGAAGGAGTGGGGACCATCACCTGGACAGTGAGAAGGAGTGGGGACCATCACCTGGACAGAGAGAAGGAGTGGGGACCATCACCTGGACAGAGAGAAGGAGTGGGGACCATCACCTGGACAGAGAGAAGGAGTGGGGACCATCACCTGGACAGAGAGAAGGAGTGGGGACCATCACCTGGACAGAGAGAAGGAGTGGGGACCATCACCTGGACAGTGAGAAGGAGTGGGGACCATCACCTGGACAGAGAGAAGGAGTGGGGACCATCACCTGGACAGAGAGAAGGAGTGGGGACCATCACCTGGACAGAGAGAAGGAGTGAGGACCATCACCTGGACAGAGAGAAGGAGTGAGGACCATCACCTGGACAGAGAGAAGGAGTGGGGACCACCACCTGGACAGAGAGAAGGAGTGGGGACCACCACCTGGACAGAGAGAAGGAGTGGGGACCACCACCTGGACAGAGAGAAGGAGTGGGGACCATCACCTGGACAGAGAGAAGGAGTGAGGACCATCACCTGGACAGAGAGAAGGAGTGGGGACCATCACCTGGACAGAGAGAAGGAGTGGGGACCACCACCTGGACAGAGAGAAGGAGTGGGGACCACCACCTGGACAGAGAGAAGGAGTGGGGACCATCACCTGGACAGAGAGAAGGAGTGGGGACCACCACCTGGACAGAGAGAAGGAGTGGGGACCACCACCTGGACAGAAAGAAGGAGTGGGGACCACCACCTGGACAGAGAGAAGGAGTGGGGACCACCACCTGGACAGAGAGAAGGAGTGGGGACCACCACCTGGACAGAGAGAAGGAGTGGGGACCATCACCTGGACAGAGAGAAGGAGTGGGGACCATCACCTGGACAGAGAGAAGGAGTGGGGACCATCACCTGGACAGAGAGAAGGAGTGGGGACCATCACCTGGACAGTGAGAAGGAGTGGGGACCATCACCTGGACAGAGAGAAGGAGTGGGGACCATCACCTGGACAGAGAGAAGGAGTGGGGACCATCACCTGGACAGAGAGAAGGAGTGGGGACCAGCACCTGGACAGAGAGAAGGAGTGGGGACCACCACCTGGACAGAGAGAAGGAGTGGGGACCACCACCTGGACAGAGAGAAGGAGTGGGGACCATCACCTGGACAGAGAGAAGGAGTGGGGACCATCACCTGGACAGAGAGAAGGAGTGGGGACCATCACCTGGACAGAGAGAAGGAGTGGGGACCATCACCTGGACAGAGAGAAGGAGTGGGGACCATCACCTGGACAGTGAGAAGGAGTGGGGACCATCACCTGGACAGAGAGAAGGAGTGGGGACCATCACCTGGACAGTGAGAAGGAGTGGGGACCATCACCTGGACAGAGAGAAGGAGTGGGGACCATCACCTGGACAGAGAGAAGGAGTGGGGACCACCACCTGGACAGTGAGAAGGAGTGGGGACCATCACCTGGACAGAGAGAAGGAGTGGGGACCATCACCTGGACAGAGAGAAGGAGTGGGGACCACCACCTGGACAGAGAGAAGGAGTGGGGACCATCACCTGGACAGAGAGAAGGAGTGGGGACCATCACCTGGACAGAGAGAAGGAGTGGGGACCATCACCTGGACAGTGAGAAGGAGTGGGGACCATCACCTGGACAGAGAGAAGGAGTGGGGACCACCACCTGGACAGAGAGAAGGAGTGGGGACCACCACCTGGACAGAGAGAAGGAGTGGGGACCATCACCTGGACAGAGAGAAGGAGTGGGGACCACCATCTGGACAGAGAGAAGGAGTGGGGACCATCACCTGGACAGAGAGAAGGAGTGGGTGTTACCGGAGTCAATCAGGTTCACTTTCAATACGGCGTCGGACCGGACACAAGCAAGGATTGTCTGAACACGAGTCTCTTCAGGAAAGGCAAACTTTATTGTGTCGTCACACAATTGCTCACACAGGATTGAATCGCAAAGAGTGAGCCCCGTCTCCCCCCCTTGCAAGGGGTCTTATACCCAAAAATATGTAATTAGGTACATCCCAATTAGCCCACCTCCCGATGACATTTATTCCACCCCACGTGGGTTAATACCTCCCATCGTTAGTACAAAGAAATTCCACACATTAACAATAAATTGATACACTTCATGTTAGTCTGACAGTCCGTGATTTGCTGCTGTGCTCTTTCTGGGTCGTGCCCTCCTCCCTACCGGCTGTGTTTATTTGAGATAGATTGGGGCACAGTCTGTTTTCTACGATCTCTTTGTTTCTCTGCAAGTCTCCATGACCTTGCCCCATTCATTCATCTTCCTGTCTCTCCGTGCCAAGAGCTGGCCGGATTCTGCCTGGTTTTATTGCTAGTTCCCTAATCTACCACACATTCCTAAAATTCTATGTAAGCTTCGTTTTTCACATCTAAATAAAATCTATTCTATTTACTAGTGAACCAATATTCTGAACAAGATGGCCGCCTGGCTCATAGTAGCGACCATCTTTCAGCCTGATTCCACTTCATTCCCCCCTTGGCTCAAGCCTCAGGTTCTCTTCCTGATGCTTGTAGCCATCACACTCCGCTATTCTGAAATCCTTCATACTTTAGGGGACTCTTCTTTGTCGGAAACATACCCTGTGGAATTATCAGTGGTATCTTTTGAGTTTGTGTGGGTATCAGTGCTGTCTTGCACAGTGGCCATAGACATAGCCCTATGCGGTATATCAGTATCCCTATGATCAAGACCACCACTATCATGAGTATCATGGATCCAATCTGTGAAATAAATCTCAAGATGGATCCAAACCATTCTCCGATTGCTCCGAACCCACGGAGTGGATTCCAGCTCTCGGCAGCAATTCTCCTTGCTGCGTCTTGCAATTGTGCTACTTTCTCTTGGTGATCTTGAATTACCTGGTAATAGTCCGGGACTTCATGTGAAGTGTTTCTAATGAAAGTACAACATTCATAGTGCATTGTCATTTCACACAATCCATTCAGAGCCGCACTAATTTGCTCAAGTGCCATGTCATGTATCATCTGTACCTTCCGTAGCTCACACACTTCCAGATTCAGCAGCTGGATATCCATACTAGTTCTATTCAGAATTTCATCCATCAAGTTGACATAGCTATTCAATCTCTTCATCATCTCTCGTCCCCATCCAGTCCATGCTGGCAACCATGACCATATTTGATCTATCTTTGCAAACATCTCTCTTTTCGTTCTTTCAAACACCAGTGGGTACCTAGGGTGAAGTTCTGTGTCTGTGTTTGTGTCTTCTCCCCTTAATCTCTGGATTGGGACCAACTTGGCCAAGTAACACATTCCCGTTATTGTTGGTGGAACCCATGTGTAACACACTCTCCCACAACACACCTGGTATCCCTCCTCTAGCATAAATGGTGATAGGTGTAATGTTCCCCTTGCTAATTCTACCATCATTCGCCTCATTTGTCTCGTCGTTTCTTGTACACTCTGCTTCCCATCAGACTCTCTCGTAATCACTCCTTCTTGTTCATCTGTGAGTTTTCTGCACTGTATGTATAGAACATTTGACTGTTCCTTTGTGTCAATTGTATATATGTATGATGTCCAATTAAATTTACTTGAATAACACCATTCCTTTTTATGTGTGTCCCTATCTAGTCCTATTTGGAAGCACCACTCTGGGGGGTATATATACCCTATTATAGGATATCCGGACTCATACCCTTCTGGTCGTTGCATGGGTGGCCTAAAAGGGTGTATTGTGATATTCCCTGATGCAAACACACTCAGATTCATTGGAACAGAAGCAAATGGGATATGGATTGTCTCTGGGTGCATTCTGCTGCACACCCAACATGTCTTTTGTCCAGACTTCCTAGCATAGTCATATTTAAATTGCACAAGTAAATGTCCTCTTGGCAAAATTTCAGATGTCATTTCTCGTTTTTGTCTCCACATGGTACGGTTCTCCATCACTGGATGTGTACCATTCCAGATATGGGAAATATCCACTTTCCCAGCGATGCTTGTACAATTGGGGCATGCTCCACGCGAGAGTCCATAAATCAAATTAGCAAGATACAAAATCAGCACCACAAATGCCCAGAATGTCAGAATTCCTTGGGCAATTCTTTTCACAGTCACATAAACCCAATCCCTCCCCACCGGAATTTCAAAAGTAAAGAACATTTCTGGATGATCAAGGGTGGGGGCTGGGCCCCTAAAAAGCACCCTGTGGGTATCCCCCGTTGGTGGGTGGTCAGGACCTGTGCCCATCAAAACACCCACTTGTTGAACCTCTGGGTTATCTGGGTTTGGATCATTTAGGTGCTCATGGCTGCTGTGGTCTTTGTCAGTTTCAGCCTCAGCGGGTTGGTCTCGTTGGTAACGACCTTCCGTGCTGGTTCAGGACTGGCTGCAGCTGCTTTTACTCTGGAGTGGTGTATCCACGGGACCACTTCGGCAACCTTTACTGCTGTAGGGGTTGATAACAGAACAATGTAAGGACCTCTCCATTTTGGACCCAGTGGATCATTTTTCCACTCTTTTACCCATACTGAGTCACCCGGACAATACTTATGCAGTGGAGGATATGAAAAGTGAGGTATATTATCCCCCACCCAAGTGTTCAATTTCTGCATTGTTTTACCCAGCATTACAACCTGATCAGTTAACTTAGTTTCTCCCAATGCCCGAAGGTCCCCCCTTAGTCCATTAATCAAAGGGGTTGGCCGTCCAAACATAAGTTCGTACGGACTTAGCTTCAATTGGGGGGTTGGTCTGCACCTAATGTGCAAGAGGACTATCGGCAGCACGTCCAACCAGCCCAGTGACGTTTCTTGACACAATTTGGACATCAAAGTCTTTAGGGTGCGGTTCATTCTCTCGACTTTTCCTGAGCTTTGGGGCCTGTAGGCAGTATGTAGCTCCCAGGTAATACCCAGTAGCCGGGCAAGTTGCTGTAGACAGTTCTGTATAAATGCAGGGCCATTGTCTGACCCTATTTTGAGAGGAAGTCCATAGCGTGGTATTATTTCTTTCATCAGGCTCTTTACCACCTCTGTGGTCTTTTCAGTTCTTGTTGGGAAGGCTTCCACCCATCATGTCAAAGTGCACACCATCACCAGTAAATATTTGTATCCTTTGCAGGGCGGCAATACTGTGAAGTCTATTTGCAATGATGCCATTGGGGATAGCCCGATTGGCTGTTTCCCTGGAGGTTGAGATGGGCCTGTTCTTGGGTTGTTTTTGGCACATGTCACGCACTGCTGGGCTATTGCTTTGCAGATCACTGACAATCCTGGTACATAGAAATGTGGCTCCAACTGCTGCTCCATCATTTCTCTTCCTCCATGGGTACTTGCGTGTAGTGCTCTTACGATTTCAGGAGCCAAAGTTGCTGGTAGGACTATTTGTCCATTTTTCAACTGTAACCATCCATCTTCTCCATATCCTCCTGGTTCTTCTGTCAGCCATTTCTTTTCCTTCTCTGAGTACACAGGTGTCCATTCACTCAGTGGCACCGGTAGGAGTGCAGCCACCACTGGTCTTGCCTTGTATTGTGCCAATTCTTCGTGACTTCCCCAGACTAATTCTTCTTTTGGGAAATAGTATCGCCATGCGAAAAACAGTAGATCTTGTCTGTCCTGTGAATCTCTTACTGCTGGTATAAAAACGTCCATTGCACTTTTCTTCATTCTTGGCAGTCTGTTCTTGATAAGGATCTCCTTAAGGAAGAACCTCACCAACGGGGCCTGGTATTCTTCTGCTCCCAATTCTCCCAGACTGTGCAGTATTCGTGTGATTCGTAGATTATTGTGAGGATTCGTTGTCAGATTTTCAAAACGTGAAACAAAATTTTCTGCTCGTTCAACTTCAGTTATTTCTGTGTCTCCTTCCTCCTCCCCCATTATTTTTACGCCGAAGAATTTCAGCATCATTTTGTAAGCTCTGCGTAGTCTTTGCTGAACTTCTGAGGTGTCAATCATCAGGCGTGTCTCTTGCGGATTCAGAGGAGTGGAGTAGAAATTTCGGCCTTGTGTCTGAGTTGGGAAAAGCCATTGAATATAATCCTGATTGAGTTCTAACAGTTCGTAATCATCTTGCCATTTATGCAATATTATTTCAATAAACTCGCCTCTGGGTTCAAATTTTCTCCAATTCATATAGAACTCGTAATTTGGCATGGGACGTTGAGGCTCTTGCTTGCAGAGTAAGACTTTGGCTTGCTCAATTGTTGGTGGTGGTTTTGCAGCTGCTTTTGCGGCCTGGTCTGCGCGTCTGTTGCCTTTTGGAATTTCATCATGGCCCTTTTGGTGGCCACGACAGTGCATGATGCTGACAGCACTTGGTTTCCATACAGCTTCCAGGAGGGCCGCGATTTCAGCTGCATACTTGATTTGTTGTCCTGAAGACGTGAGTAGGCCTCTTTCTTTGTAGAGTGCACCATGTGCGTGGACTGTCATAAAGGCGTATTTGGAATCTGTGTAGATATTCACTCTCTTGCCTTCAGATATTTCTAGGGCTCTGATTAGAGCTGTTATTTCAGCCAATTGTGCAGATGTATGGCCTGGCAGTGGCCTTGCTTCAATAACTTCTTCTGCTGAGGCTACTGCATAGCCGGAGACTTTCTTCCCATCATCCATGTAGCTGCTACCATCGGTGAATAGCTGTAGATCGTATTTGTCGAGGGGTACGTCTTTCAGATCTGGCCTGCTACTGAACACTTCTTCCATGACTTGGAGGCATTCATGACTTGGATCCTCTTCGCAGTCAGGCAGTAAAGTAGCAGGGTTCAAGGTAGCTATGAGGTCCAGGTGAACCCGTGGATTTTCACACATCATGGCTTGGTACTTCGTCATCCGGCTGTTGCTAAACCAGTAGCTTCCTTTCACATCCAGCAGGGCCTTGACCGCATGAGGCACCTTGACATGAAGAACTTGTCCAAGGGTCAGTTTGTCTGCTTCTGCTATCAGCATTGCGGTGGCTGCCACTGCTTTCAGACATGGGGGTAGGCCGCAAGCCACAGGGTCGAGTTGCTTGGAGAGGTAGGCCACAGGCCTCAGCCAGGAGCCGAAGCTCCGGACCAATACTCCTGTTGCCGTTTGATTATGTTCATGCACGAACAGCTGGAAGGGCTTGCTATGATCTGGCAGGCCCAGCGCAGGAGCCTCCATTAGCAGAGTTTTTAATTTCAGGAAAGCTGCTGCTTGCTCTTCTTCCCAGTGGAAGGGGTCTTGCTCTCCCCCCTTGGTGGCTTGATGAAGGGGCTTGGCAATGTCTGCGAAGTTGGGGATCCACAAGCGGCAGAAGCCTGCAGCTCCCAGGAACTCACGGACTTGTCTTCTGGTCTTTGGTTGGGGTATGCGGCACACTGCTTCTTTCCTTTCTGCCCCTAATGCACGTTTGGTACCTGTTAACTGGAAACCCAGGTATTTTACACTTTGTTTGCATATTTGTTCTTTCTTTTTAGAAACTCTGTAACCTGCTTGGCACAGCAGATGCAGCAGGGCGTTTGTGGCAGATAAACAGTCTTTTTCTGTGGGGGACGCCAGTAATAAATCATCAACATATTGGAGTAACACAACCTTGTCTGGCTGAGCGTTGAAGGCGAGGAGATCTTGGCTGAGCGCGCAACCGAAAATCGTGGGCGAGTTTTTGAAACCTTGAGGGAGGCGCGTCCACGTCATTTGATGGCGCGCCCCCGTGGTGGACTCCTCCCATTGAAATGCAAAAAGGGGCTGGCTTGCTGGAGCCAGACGGATGCAAAAGAAAGTGTCTTTTAACCCCTTAGTGACCGGGCGGTTTTACACGAATCCGTCCGTTCGTGACCGCTGCTGTTTTTACGTTTCTGCGCTCTTAGTGTTTACGTCAAATTTTCCTCTTACTCGTTTATGTAACCCACACATATTTTACACTGTTTTTCTCGTCACTAAATGGACTTTATAAAGATACCATTTTTTTCATCATTTCATATAATTTACTATAAAAAATATTGTGAAATATGACACAAAAATTGAAAAAACACCACTTTTTCGAACTTTGACCCCCAAAATTTCTTATGTATCAACAACCGTCAAAAAAAATTAATTCCTTAGTAGTTTCTAAATTTAGTACTGAGTTTAGCAATACCCAATGTTTACATATTCCTCGCTTTTTTCCTTATTTTATGCAACAATAAGTGCAAGTAGCACTTTGCCATTTCCAAAGAGTTTATTTTCAAAACTAGTGATAGTGACATTGTAACACTGATATCTGTCACTAAATCCTGAATAACCCTCCACATATACATATTTTTTTAAAGTACACAAATCAAGGTATTAAACTTGGGGTATTTTGACTCTTTCCATGCAAACCATTTTACCACAAATCTATGCCAAAGTTTGAGAAAAAAAAAAATTTGGTGATTTTTTTTTTTTGAACGCAATTTAAGAATACATGTACTGTGAACTTTAGGGTTTACTGCCAAAAAGCACCCCAAAATATGTTCAGCAACATCTTCTGAGTAAATTGATACCACCCAAGTATAGGTATGTCGGGTCATTTGGGGGCTAAAAGGCCTTATTTGGGGGGTGCGCATTTCAGTTTTCCAACTTGGAATTTTCACATTTCGTCATCATGCACCCATGTCCTATTTGGGACATTTTTGAAGCCGGCTAAAGTAATTTACCCCCATCAAACCATATATTTTTAGAAAGGGCACACCCTGGGGTGCTTCAAAGAGTTGTATTTTAACACTTTCCATGCACTAGCTCTATGTCAAACTTTCAGGTAGTCACTTTTTGTGTTATTTTTTCACACACATTGTACTTTAGGCATGAATTGTCAAATCCAGTTATGGGTTACTGCCAAAAAACACCCCAAAATATGTTCAGCAACATCTTCTGAGTAAATTGATACCACCCATGTATAGGTATGTCGGGTCATTTGGGGGCTAATAGGCCTTATTTGGGGGTGCGCATTTCAGTTTTCCAACTTGTAATTTTCACATTTCGTCATCATGCACCCATGTCCTATTTGGGACATTTTTGAAGCCGGCCAAAGTAATTTACCCCCATCAAACCATATATTTTTTAGAAAGGGCACACCCTAGGGTGCTTCAAAGAGTTGTATTTTAACACTTTCCATGCACTAGCTCTATGTCAAACTTTCAGGTAGTCACTTTTTGGGTTATTTTTTCACACACATTGTACTTTAGGCATGAATTGTCAAATCCAGTTATGGGTTACTGCCAAAAAACACCCCAAATATGTTCAGCAACATCTTCTGAGTAAATTGATACCACCCATGTATAGGTATGTCGGGTCATTTGGGGGCTAATAGGCCTTATTTGGGGGTGCGCATTTCAGTTTTCCAACTTGGAATTTTCACATTTCGTCATCATGCACCCATGTCCTATTTGGGACATTTTTGAAGCCGGCAAAGTAATTTACCCCCATCAAACCATATATTTTTAGAAAGGGCACACCCTAGGGTGCTTCAAAGAGTTGTATTTTAACACTTTCCATGCACTAGCTCTATGTCAAACTTTCAGGTAGTCACTTTTTGGGTTATTTTTTCACACACATTGTACTTTAGGCATGAATTGTCAAATCCAGTTATGGGTTACTGCCAAAAAACACCCAAAATATGTTCAGCAACATCTTCTGAGTAAATTGATACCACCTATATATAGATTTGTTCTGTTGTTTTTGGGGTGCTACGCCAATCTTTGACATGTGCTTGTCAATTTTCTAATTTGACATACAGTATCTTCTTTGCTTATCTTCTTTTTAGGGGCCTTTTTACATACCCCAGTTTTATGAACGTGCATATATTTGGTTAGCTAACACCCCAAAGTATTGTAAATGGAGTGTTTTTATGCTATGGATGCATCCGTTTGCTCCAAACAAATTGGATACTGTTTGGTGGTCATTTTTCATTTTCACACCCACATCAGTTTTGGACTGTGATTTAGGAGACACGGTTGTTTGTTACTGCATGAAAACTCTCCAGGTTGTTTTCTGCAAGGTCTCCTGAGTACACCCATGCCCCCCATGCATAGGTTTGCCAGGATTTTGGGAAGGTTCAAATACAATTTTTATGACTTTGTCATTGGAGTTGAAATTGAGATTATTTCTTCAGCTAGGCCTAGCTTTGGTTTTGGGTCTACCGCATACCCAGTTTGAATTATTGCCAGAAAATTGTTTATATTTGTTATGTTGACACCCCAAGGTATTGCATATGGAGTGCTTTGATGCCATGGATGCAACGGTTTTTAGCCCAAAACATTTGAGAAGGTGTGTGGTGTAATTTTTCAATTTTCAGATTTTCACACCCACATCAGTTTTGGACTGTGATTTAGGAGACACGGTTGTTTGTTACTGCATGAAAACTCTCCAGGTTGTTTTCTGCAAGGTCTCCTGAGTACACCCATGCCCCCCATGCATAGGTGTGCAAAGATTTTGGCAAAATACAGCACCAATTGTAGAACATAAAATGGTACGAATAAAATGTAAAAGTCTGGTGCAGTAAAAGAAAAAAAAACTAAACTGAACTAACTAACTGGAGTGTGAGAAAAAATAGAAAGGAAAAAAAAATCACAGATCACGCACAGTGTGATATATCTTGAAACAGTCCCCAAGACACAGACCGGGTAGTCCAGGGCATTCTGGGCAGTAAAAGATTGTGTCTCTCCTCTGCCCCCTCTTGAAACACACCCTGCACCTTTTTTGGGGTTTCTGTTTGCCCTCAGTAGGGGGGATTTTATAAATAAAATGCGTAGCCCCAACTCTGTCCCCCATCACCGCCCGGGGAGCAGGTGCATCCTGGTACAAAAGCCCCGAAATGACCTGGAGCTGAAACTGTAAAAAGGACAGCGTCACTCCGGGGTTTGCCTTTTTGCAGAGCAAAAAGGCATTGTGGGTTGCAATTTGCATCAGGTAAATTGCAACCTTTTTGTACCAGGCCCTTGACTTCCGCATAATCTGGTAGGGCTGGAGCAGCTGATCTGCCAGATCAACCCCACCCATATGCCGGTTATAGGCTTTGATGCACACTGGCTTCCTGATGCGCACAGCTCTGCCACGTACAGAGACCTCCACAGACCTCTCAGTGTGGATGGTGGATAGAAGGTATACATCCTTCTTGTCTCTGTACTTGACCGCCAACAGCTCCTCTTGGCGCAGAGCTGAGGGCTCCCCCCTTTTTAGCCGGGTGCGGACAAGCTGTGCTGGGAAACCTACGCGGTTCTTGCGAACAGTACCGCATGCTGCTGTATCAAAACAATACAGCAGCTTGAACAAAGGGACACTTGTATAAAAATTATCAACATACAAGTGGTACCCTTTGTTCATCAGGGGAAAAAGTAGGTCCCACACAATCTTGCCACTGGTTCCCATGTGTTCTGGGCAACCTGGAGGGTCAAGGCTACTATCCTTTCCCTTGTACACCCGGAAGGCCTGAGTATACCCACTCTCGCTGTCACAGAGCTTATACACCTTCACTCCATACCTGGAGCGTTTGGAAGGAATATACTGCTTGAATCCCAGCCTTCCCTTGTATTTCATTAGGGATTCATCCACGCAGATATTCCTTCCAGGTGTATAAGCCTCTGCAAACCTGGCGGCGAAGTGGGTAATCAGGGGACGGATTTTATACAGCCTGTCAAAATGGGGATGCTCTCTAGGAGGGCACAGGCTGTTGTCACTGAAGTGCATGAAACGCAAAATGTTTTCATACCTTCTACGTGACATTGATTGGGGGTAAATGGGGGTAGAGCAGATGGGGCTTCTGCTCCAGTAGGAGCGAATTGAGGGCTTCTTTATGATGCCCATCAGCATAGTAAGTGCCCAGAATTTCAGAAATTCTGGCACATCTAGCGGGGTCCATTGCTGCCTTGCCAAGTAGGAGTCTGGCTTCGCAGCACAATGCTGATGGGCATACAGATTTGATTGGGCCACGATGTGGCCCAACAAATCATCCCCCATAAACACCTGCAAAAACTGTGTGGCGGTAAATCCTGCAACATCAATATTGATGCCAGGATTTGCCGTGAAAGGAGGGATATCTGGCCTCTGGCGATGAGGCACTACCCACTCCTCAGCTGGAGCTGTGCGTCTCCTGCTGGCAGGTGGTGACCCAGGATCTGCATCAGAAACATCACTAGATACATCAGCCAGCGTAGATGATGTATCTAGCGACGTCTCTGAGCAGTTGGCGGGGTCAAAATCAGGGTCAGAGTCTGACGCAGATGCCTCAGATTCTGATGCCAGGATGGCATATGCCTCCTCGGCGCTGTACACCCTCTCAGACATTATATATAATAGATTATAAAATTTTATAATTATTATATATAATAAGCGGATTGTTGGTTCTTAGAAGAACCGTTGGGTTTCACAAGAAAATACAAATAAACACCTAAATCTCTCTAAATCACTCTAAACCTGCCTCAATTCTTCTAAATCTCCCTAAAATCTCTCTAATCTGCCTAAATTTTTCTAATCTCACTAAAATCTCTCTAAATCTGCCTCAATTTTTCTAATCTCACTAAAATCTCTAACCTGTCAAATCTGATCTCTCTCTCTCGCTCACCAAAACACAAGTGAGGAGAGGGAGGGAGAATCACAGAGGTCAGAGCCAATATTTACAAAATATTGACCTGACCTGACAAATTAGAAATTTTATTTTGATTTTTTTTTACTTCTGATTGGATCTTGCTAGCCTGCCTCTCTGATGAGGCAGGCTAGGAACATCCCACTCAGCCCCGATGACCCTGCCCTTAGAAGGGCAGCGCCATCTTGGCTGTCAGTTTTCTTTTATTTTATTCATTTTTATTTATTTTTTATTTTACTTTTTTTACTTTTTTTACACTTTTTTTACTCTGCTGGGTGCCTTGATCCCTCGAGGCACCCAGCAGAGCACCTGATCACTCATGTGATCTTTTTGTACTGAGTGCCACGATACCTCGTGGCACTCAGTACTTCCTGCCGCTACCGGAAGTGATCACTCGGGGGAGCGATCACTTAGCGGACCGGCGGCAGGTAAGCATATTGCAAGGATGCCTCGATGTCGAGGCATCCCTGCAATATACACAGAGCAGCTGGAAGCGATACCGATCGCTTCCAGCGCTCTCTAGAAGTGCCGGGCACCTCTCCGGTGAAACCGGATGTTGATCGCTCCGGGGAGCGATCACAAGGTGCCCGGCACTTCTCACCGCCATTGCACGGATGCCTGGACTCCCAGGCATCCTGCAATGGCGTTTGAGCTGCTGGAAGCGATCCGATCGCTTCCAGCACTCAAAAAACCGCAGGACGTACCATGTACGTCAGCGGGTCTAAAAGAGACCCGCTGCAATGACGTACATGGTACGTCCTCGGTCCTTAAGGGGTTAAATCAAGCACTGTGTAATATTTTGTATCTCCGGGGATTAATGCCAGCAAATTATATGGATTAGGAACCACAGGGTGTAGAGTTACTGTGGCCTCGTTGACAGCCCGTAAATCTTGGACGGGGCGGTACTCTTGTGTGCCTTCTTTCAGTACTGGCAGTAGGGGTGTGTTCCATGGTGACACGCAGAATTTCAATATGCCATGATCTTTAAGTCTCTGTAAATGTATCTATATTCTGCTTGGTTTTCTGTGGGATATGATATTGTCTTAGGGCCACAGGTGTTGCACCGGGCTTTAATTCCACGTATACCGGGGGTATGTTTATGGCAAGTCCGGGCGGGTTTTCCTCCGCCCATACCCCAGGAATTTCAAGGAGTAGTGCGTGCGGGTCCGGCGCGGCCGGCGGAGTAGGTGCCGTGCGCCATTCTTCCTCCCTTGGCATAATAACTGCGATTTTTACAGACTGAGGGCTAGGGCGCTGGCTGGCTGGGTTATGCTGCCGAACAGAGCTGCCACTCTCAGGCAGGTCTAATTGAGCGTGACCCCCGGGAAGGAACGTAATTTGGGCTTGCAATTTGCAAAGAATATCCCGCCCTAGGAGTTGGATGGGACATTCGGGCATATACAAAAATTCATGTTCAACATTATGCCCACCCACACTACATTTTCTAGAAGCAAGAAAGGGATATTTAGCAGACACTCCCATTGCTCCCATAATATCAACTTCATTTCCCATTGGGGGTGCAATTTGCTTTGTTACAACAGAATATTCGGCACCGGTATCAACCATAAAAATGTCATCTTTATTTCCCACTCTCATCGTGACCGTGGGCTCGTGGTTACCGAGCGGGATGGGCCCAGGTCCTTGTCAATATGCATCCTGCCCTTCAAATGATGTTCCCGCCAGCCCCACAAACCCTGCCCCGGCATCCTCATTTCTCTCATACCTGCCGTTCGTTACCTGGCCGTTAGAGGCTTGACCTCCCGCTTCCCCAGACTCCCCTTGCCCCCCAAATTTAGCCAAAAAGGCAGGGCAATCATTTTTCCAGTGACCTTCACCCCGGCACCAGGCGCACTGGTTGGGTCCTAGGGGCTCCCCTACCTCTTCCTCTAGCCCCCCTACCCCTTGCCCTCCCTCTATCTGGGCCACCTCGTCCTCCACCATTCCCCATGTATCCGACCACCCCGGTATGTCCCTTTTTGTTTCTTTATCTCCTCTAAATCCCGGTTATGGTACACCTTATTAGCGATCTCAACTAATTCGCTAATACCTTTCCCCAGAAACCCATCCAATCTCTGTATTTTGTTCCGTATATCTCTCTGTGACTGTCCCACAAATGATGAGTTAATTAACCTCTGGTTCTCCGCTGCCTCAGGATCAATAGGACTATACATTCTGTACGCATCCAGCAATCTCTCTAGAAACGCACTTGGGGATTCCTTAACTTCTTGTATCGCATCCGCTATTTTTCCCATGTTTGTGGGCTTCTTTCCTCCCGCTTTAACACCCATTATTACTGCTGTTCTATATGTCTGCAGATGGGCAATACCCGCAGGGGTGTTGTACGGCCATTTAGGATCTGTTTTGGGGTAGTGTTCCTCTGCCCATGCTTCTGGCTGGGGCTTAGCATCTGCTACGGCTTGGGCAAGTAAAATCTTTTGCGCGCTACTATTTATCCGGGCTCTTTCTTCCGTGGTAAACATTGTCAACATTAATTGCTGACAATCTGCCCATGTGGGGTTATGTGTGAGCATAACTGACTCTATCATACTGGCCACTGCTGCGGGATTTGTGGAATACAGTGGTGTGTGTGTTTTCCAGTTAAAAAGATCCGTTGTCGTGAATGGGACGTATGTGTATTGCATTGGCCCCGGTGCTCCATCGGCCAGTGGAGAGCCTGGCACCTCCCGCAAAGGCATCTGCATAGCACTTTTGTAGGGATTGTGTTGGTATAGATCCCGGGGTCTGTGTATATTATTCGCTGCGCGGGTGGTAACTCCCTGTCTCTCATCTTCCTTTTCACTATCACCATCCCCATGGGATACTAGTTTATATACGCTCCCATCGGGCATTTCAATCTTCTCTGGTGGGGCCTCTCCGTTCCCTCCACCCACTGCACCCTGCTCCTCTTCCACAATCCCGCGGGACGGAGCTGAGGGAGCTGACCGAGGCACAGCAGCTGCCCGCTCCCCCCTCTCCGCCCGCGCAACTGCGGCACTCAAAGCTTCTCTAGCTGCCCCATAACACGATGGATAAGGTGGGGGCAAAACATCACTCTCTTCCGGTTGTTCCACCAACACCGGTCTCTCTCTCCATAATTTGGGGGTACTTGCTTCTTATTTCTGCCCGCTACCATTATAAAATGGCTCTTATCTCTTATACAATACCTCCATATATCTATATACGGGTACTGTTCAGGATGTCCGTATTGCTCGGTGACTTGGGAATGCACTTTCTGCACTATCTCCGGGTCCATTGACCCCTGTTCTGACCATTCTGGGACTAACATTGGCCATACAACTGTACACATTAATCTCAGCTTCTCTTTTGTCAATTCTACACCATAATCATGCGTTGTATATAACGCCACAAAATTCCGCACCATATATTCCAGGGGCGTCTCACCCTCTTTCACCTTCTTGGGCTTGGATGACCAGTTACCAATTGTTACTCTCGAAGACAGTAACCTTCTCACAACACAGATATTACTTTTAACAATAACAATTAGAATCTACAGTCTGATACTTCAGCCAACAATTCGTTCGTGTCTGGGGCGCTTCCTCCGTCAGTAGCCGACTGCAGTCGCCTGAGCCGGAAACGTACGTCGGGAGTCAACTCTCGTCTTTGCTTCCTCGCGGGGCGAGTAGGCGCGCGTTCACTCACAGCACTCGAATCAATTCATTCACAGCACATACTGTACCAGATACTTTCAGCACATAACAAAACATAAACCCTTCAACTCTTTCTACTAGCCGAGGGTACTCAGTCCCTCCTCTGTGGCTCCTTATACCCTGTAAATTGAACTCTAACTCTTGCCTGCTTGTGTCTATGTGCACCCCGTTCTATAACTATACTCCCATCTGCAATTCCAATATGCCTATGGATAATCTACCCACCCGGCACCACTATCTCTGCAGCTATCACTGGCTTCAATAAGCCCTCTTCACTACACGACGTACACACTAGCACTGACTCAGGGCTCTAAGCCCAGTCACAGAAATCCCTCCTCCTTTCCTTTTTATCCACATGGCGAAGCTTTGTTTACAAACACTGACTATGACTATGCAACTCCACGTGGCTACTCTCTCCCTCTCTTACAGAACTACCCTTTGGTTGGCATCCAATTCCCCCGAATCCAGACACGTGCTAGCCACTCTGGCTCTTTTGCATTGTCCGTGCTATCAGCAGGCGGCTGGATTTACCAACGAGACCGTGGCCATCGGGTCTCCTTATCCGTCTATCTCATTCGGACATTTCCTTAGATACCGGTATCTCCTTTAGACATACAAACATAGAAGACACTTTACCTATCGCCGGCGCTGCTCGCTGTTTCCTCAGACTCTATGGTGTCCCAGGTTCCCGGGGGCCGGGAGTCCGTTTGGGACAAGACGAGGTCCACTGAACAGGAAATCCTGCTTGGCACCTGCAGATGTCAGCTCACCTTCAACGGACGCCCAACCGGCGGGATACTTGCACCTGCAATCAACCGCTACAGTGTGTTCAGCAGCCGTTACTGTTTGCCCGGCAATGGCCCGAATCCCGGCTATCGAGCCCCCAAAAATGTTACCGGAGTCAATCAGGTTCACTTTCAATACGGCGCCGGACCGGACACAAGCAAGGATTGTCTGAACACGAGTCTCTTCAGGAAAGGCAAACTTTATTGTGTCGTCACACAAGTGCTCACACAGGATTGAATCGCAAAGAGTGAGCCCCGTCTCCCCCCCTTGCAAGGGGTCTTATACCCAAAAATACGTAATTAGGTACATCCCAATTAGCCCACCTCCCGATGACACTTTATTCCACCCCACGTGGGTTAATACCTCCCATCGTTAGTACAAAGAAATTCCACACATTAACAATAAATTGATACACTTCATGTTAGTCTGACAGTCCGTGATTTGCTGCTGTGCTCTTTCTGGGCCGTGCCCTCCTCCCTACCGGCTGTGTTTATTTGAGATAGATTGGGGCACAGTCTGTTTTCTACGATCTCTTTGTTTCTCTGCAAGTCTCCATGACCTTGCCCCATTCATTCATCTTCCTGTCTCTCCGTGCCAAGAGCTGGCCGGATTCTGCCTGGTTTTATTGCTAGTTCCCTAATCTACCACACATTCCTAAAATTCTATGTAAGCTTCGTTTTTCACATCTAAATAAAATCTATTCTATTTACTTTGTGAACCAATATTCTGAACAAGATGGCCGCCTGGCTCATAGTAGCGACCTTCTTTCAGCCTGATTCCACTTCATGGGGACCAGCACCTGGACAGAGAGAAGGAGTGGGGACCAGCACCTGGACAGAGAGAAGGAGTGGGGACCATCACCTGAACAGAGAGAAGGAGTGGGGACCATCACCTGGACAGAGAGAAGGAGTGGGGACCATCACCTGGACAGAGAGAAGGAGTGGGGACCAGCACCATAAGACAGAGATGTGTGTCGGGTATGAGCGAGGAAAGCAGGGAAAGTTCTGGATCCGCTGGTGTGACGCGCACGGATCTCACCTCTCCGCTGCAGCACTCCTTCTGCATGTATTTACGGCAGCGGGACCAGACCTGAGACTTACTCAGGAGATTCCCTCCGGTGATCGACTCGAAGGTCTCGTAGCTGCCATATTTCCGTAAGACGCTGTTCAGTATCCGAGTGGCCTGAAAAGGAGGGGACAGAAATCAGGCTCTCACCGCCGACGCCAGGATATAACCATGAGCGGGCATGAGGATTGCTGCTGCTCCTGCATTGTGATTGGCCGTGTGGGCAAAGCATTCTGGAGAATGCATGAAGAAAGTGCACATGGAATGAAATGTAGAGGCCGGCGTATGACAAACCCTGCAGCGAGCCTGGGACTCAGTGCCCGTCCCGCGCCCACCAGTGGGAGGTCCTGACCGTGTGCTCTGAGCATTAGCCAGTGATCAGTGCCTCACTGAGCCATTGGAGAGAAAGCGTTACTGGCCCCCGAGCTTCATGGTGACAAAACACATGCCAGAACGTTACCTGGAGGAGGAACTGGTCGGACGCCTCCTTATATTTGTCCAGCACCGTGCAGGGCAGCGGCTCCTCGTACTCAAACTGAGGGTCGCAGGTGAAGTTGGAGAGGAAGAATTTGTCCCGTTCCTCTTGCACGTTGCAGTGTTTTAGAGCGACGAGAAGGCAATTCTTTCTCCGGGGAGTCCTGTGCTCCGCGCTGGCTCTGCTGATGGATGGCAGGGAACCAGCACTTCTCATTCTGCCCCTGGAGCCGCTGCTGCCGCTGTTGATGGTGCAGGAGCTCTCGCTTCGCCGCATCCAGCTACATTGCCCCATGTACGCGCTACATCCCGACGTCGCGCTACATCCCGGCATCACGCGCCCTGCGGACTTAATACTCTGTGTCCCACGATTAGGATGTGTCGAGGATAAAGGTTTGCTGCGTGAAGGGAGGCGGCTGCTGTCCGGAGCTCGCTTCCTCTGCTGACTGCAGCTGGGGAGACACGCGGGGTGCTGTCTGTCTGACGTCTGGAGCCCCGAGTCCAGCACCATAGCGGAGATCACAATGTGCCACCAGCAACCACCTGAGACACGAGAAAGCGAGCGGGTCAAAGCAGGCACCGAGGACCTCCCGTCCCATGACTGATCTCTTAACCCCATGGGGGGGGTCACACAGTATTTACCCCTCTGGTCGGGTTACACCCATGGGGGGCGGGTCACACAGTATTTACCCCTCTGGTCGGGTTACACCCCGGGTGGGGGGGCGGGTCACACAGTATTTACCCCCTCTGGTCAGGGTACACCCCGGGGGGGCGAGTCACACAGTATTTACCCCCTCTGGTCAGGTTACACCCCGGGGGGGCAGGTCACGCAGTATTTACCCCTCTGGTCAGGTTACACCCCAGGGGGGGTCACGCAGTATTTACCCCTCTGGTTGGGTTACACCCCGGGGGGGTCACGCAGTATTTACCCCTCTGGTCGGGTTACACCCCGGGGGGTCACGCAGTATTTACCCCTCTGGTCAGGTTACACCCGGGTGGGGGGGTCACGCAGTATTTACCCCTCTGGTCGGGTTACACCCCGGGGGAGGGTCACGCAGTATTTACCCCTCTGGTCGGGTTACACCCCGGGTAGGGGGGGCGGGTCACACAGTATTTACCCCCTCTGGTCGGGTTACACCCTGGGTAGGGGGGGCGGGTCACACAGTATTTACCCCCTCTGGTCGGGTTACACCCTGGGTAGGGGGGGCGGGTCACACAGTATTTACCCCCTCTGGTCAGGTTACACCCCGGGGGGGCGGTTCACACAGTATTTACCCCCTCTGGTCAGGTTACACCCCGGGGGGCAGGTCACGCAGTATTTACCCCTCTGGTCGGGTTACACCCCGGGGGGGTCACGCAGTATTTACCCCTCTGGTCGGGTTACACCCCGGGGGGGTCACGCAGTATTTACCCCTCTGGTCGGGTTACGCCCCGGGGGGGTCCCCTCTGGTCGGGTTACACCCGGGGGGGGTCACGCAGTATTTACCCCTCTGGTCGGGTTACACCTCGGGGGTGTCACGCAGTATTTACCCCTCTGGTCGGGTTACACCCCGGGGGGGTCACGCAGTATTTACCCCTCTGGTCGGGTTACACCCCGGGGGGTCACGCAGTATTTACCCCTCTGGTCGGGTTACACCCCGGGGGGCGGGTCACGCAGTATTTACCCCTCTGGTCGGGTTACACCCCGGGGGGTGGGTCACGCAGTATTTACCCCTCTGGTCGGGTTACACCCCGGGGGGGCGGGTCACACAGTATTTACCCCTCTGGTCAGGTTACACCCCGGGGGGGCGGGTCACGCAGTATTTACCCCTCTGGTCGGGTTACACCCCGGGGGGGATGACGCAGTATTTAACCCTCTGGTCGATTACACCCCGGGGGGTCACTGTATTTACCCCTCTGGTCGGGTTACACCCCGGGATGGGGACGAGGCTGAAGTTAGTTTCTTCTTCGGCCAGTTACTTATTCGTGGAAGTTGGTTTCTGATTCGGTTGAATTCTAAGTATGTAAAATTTCAATAAAAACCTGATTTTAGATGGTAAATTGCCATTGTGCCAATGATTTTAACATGGATTCATACAGAGGTGGATGCCCTCTACCAAACAATGTCAAATTTAGCCTGGCCCAACTGCAATTGGGGCAGAAAAATCCGTGCCAACTGTGCCAAGGGTGCTGATTTTTACTATTTTGAATAAGTAACTGATGTTTTCAAAGGGTTAACTGCCATTGGGCCACTGAATTCAACATGGATTTATATAGAGGTGGATGCCTTCTATCAAACACAATTGTCTTCAGCCTGGCCCAATGGCAAGTTTGCCACGAAAACAGTGCCAACGGTGCCAAGGGTGTTGATTTTTACTATTTTGAATAAGTAACATGTTTTTAATAGGGTTGCGATTTTTACTATTTTGAAAATACTAGTATCGGTATAAGTGCCGATACCGGGTACTGCAGGAGTACTTGGTACTCGTGCAGTGCCCCCGATATTTCCCCCGATACCGGAAACTGGCATTGAGCCGGCTTGCCGTCATCCGAGGAGCTGGGGCGGCTGTCTGAATGCTCTATCGGCATTTGGACAGGCCCTGCAGCTGCTCTCCGCGATCATAATTACCTTCCTGAGTGACACCGGTAAAGCTGGCGATCGCGGCTGGGGGCCTTCCAACGAGCGCATGCGCAAAGACTTTGTCGGCGTTGCTCAGGAAGGTAAGTATGAACGCGGAGAGCAGCTGCAGTGCCTGCCCGAATGCCGATAGAGCGTTCGGACAGCCGCCCTATCGGCATTCGGGCAGGCACCTGGAGCTCTCTGTTCATACTTACCATCCTGAGCGACGCCGGTAAAGTTTCACGTGGGTGATCGCGGCGGGGGGGCCTTCCAACAAGCGCACGCGCGGAAACGTTACCGGCGTCGCTCAGGATGGTAAGTATGAATGGAGAGCTCCAGGTGCCTGTCCGAATGCCGATAGAGCATTCAGACAGCCGCCCTATGTCTGGTCTGGGGTCTGTGTATGTGTAACAGGGGTGTGGAAATTTTAAAAAAAAATCTACTTGTCCAACGGACTAAGTGGTAGTCCGATCTACTTGTCCTGTTAATAAAAATTATTTCAACAAAATAGTGTTTAGAGGTCTTTATTCATAACAGCGTGCACATAATTTATAATGCCCACAGATATAGACCTCAGACCAGATAATGCCCACAGTGAATGTGGACATGCCATACAGTGAATGTGGACATGCTATACAGTGAATGTGGACATGCCATACAGTGAATGTGGACATGCCATACAGTGAATGTGGCATGCTATACAGTGAATGTGGCATGCCATACAGTGAATGTGGACATGCTATACAGTGAATGTGGACATGCTATACAGTGAATGTGGACATGCTATACAGTGAATGTGGACGTGCCATACAGTGAATGTGGACGTGCCATACAGTGAATGTGGACATGCTATACAGTGAATGTGGACGTGCTATACAGTGAATGTGGACGTGCTATACAGTGAATGTGGACGTGCCATACAGTGAATGTGGACGTGCCATACAGTGAATGTGGACGTGCTAAGACTCTTACCAGTATCTCCAGACAGTTCTGGTGGCCCACCATGCGACAGGACGTACGTCTGTTTGTTTTGGCTTGTCAAGTCTGTGCAAGAAGCAAAACCAGTAAATCCTTGCCTGTCGGTCTATTGCAGCCTTTACCCATGCCTAAGAGGCCTTGGTCTCATCTATCTATGGATTTTATTGTGGACTTGCCGAAGTCCAAAGGTCATACTGTGGTTCTGACAGTTGTAGACCGTTTCTCCAAAATGGCTCATTTTGTTCCTTTACCTAAGCTTCCTACAGCCAAAGAACTGGCGGTTGTCTTTGCTAGAGAGATTGTACGAATACATGGGGTTCCGTCTGAAATAGTCTCTGACAGAGGAGCTCAGTTCGTCTCTCGTTTCTGGAGGGTTTTCTGTGCGGAGATGGGGGTGCGATTGGCCTTCTCTTCAGCATATCATCCACAAACCAATGGGGCAGCAGAGAGGGCAAATCAGGGTCTTGAGCAGTACATACGTTGCTTTACCACACAACAACAAGACAATTGGTCGGAGTTGTTACCCTGGGCTGAATATGCACGTAATAACACCGTTAATGAGACCACTGGCCACTCTCTTTTTTTCTGCCATCTATGGTTTTTTCCCTCCGGCTCTACCGCTTCAGTTTGCTGACCAGGCCATCTTGTCGGGTATATTGGAAGGGAAAAAATAAAATGGATGCCTGTAGCCATTTTGTTTTTAACCCCTTCGCTGCGGAGGACGCTCTCAGCACGTCCACCCGCAGGTAGCGTTCCTTGCGGAGGACGCGCTGAGCGCGTCCTCCCTTTGGGGCCAGCGATCGGCCGGGTTCCGGCCGATCGCTGTGCCCCCTGGTGCGGGCTGACATCCTCGATATCAGCCCAGCACCCGGAACCGCCGCCGGCACAATTAGATGTCATTGCGGCGGCGCGATGACCTCTAATTCAGGCGCCCCCCGCATGTGCGGAGGAGGCGCCTGAAAGGGAGGGGGGTGAGGTCCTTCGGACCTCTCTCCCTCCCGATCGCCGGGGTGCAGGGGGTTAATCCAGGCACTGTTTGGAAGGGCACAGCCTGCCCTTCCTAACGGCACCTGGAATTAACCCCATGGGGGCCGGATCACGAATCGGCGCCGAAAAGCGGCGGTTCGTGATCCTTTCCCGGAGCTGGCCGACATCTTGGATGTCGGCCAAGCTTCCGGGAATGCCCCCTGAGAACTGGCGTCATTGTGCATAGCACGATGACGCCAGTCCTGGAGTTAACCCTTAACTGCCACTAATGGTGGAGATAGGGGGTTCCAATGAACTCCCGATCCGTGGCAGTTAGGGGTTAATGTTTGATATTGTTGGATCGGCCAGAGCATGGCCGTTCCAACAATACCAAACATGACTATGAAAAAAGTTTTTAAAAAAAAATAAAAATAAAAAAATATATTTTTGGTTCGTTAATGCAGCAATATTGTTCCCATTTCAATTATAATGGGAACAATGATGCTGCACTACCGATTTTTGTATGCGGTGCGTCTGTAAAAAAATCACGTAATTTTCCCCAAAAAAAAAAAAATGTAACGAGACCCTATCTCTAATTTTTTTAACAAGCGCACCCCATACAAAATATAACCGCAATTGCTCGCATGTTAAGATGTGAAAAAGAAAAAACTTTACACGCTGTAAATTATTGAAAATTCATATTTTATTGCATTTTTTGTTATAATTTACAGACAGGTCATGACGTATACATATAATAATGACATATTATGAATCTGCCGAGTCTGACGGAAAGAACGATATATAATATGTCTGGGTCATATACTAAAATAAGCCTTCAAAACGCGTTTAAACATGATGAGCAAAACCGGTAAAAATGACCTCAGCAGCGAAAGGGTTAAAGACAGTCTTTTCTTTTTCAAATTTCTCTAGTTTTAGGAATGAACCGAGATTTCTTTTTACAGAGTTCATGGCTGGGTGAAATTTTATATATTTTTTTAGAAATACCAGACATGAAGGAACCTTAAAATGTCTTTGTGTGATATAATGCCCAAGCTAAGTACAGATATGTCACATTTAAATTTATTGACTTGTTTTAACCCTTTCACTGCTGAAGACGTGTGGGGCACGTCCTCATTGATGCACGTTACATGCTGAGGACGTGCCCCACTCGTCATCAGCTGTGCGGGACCCCCGGCGGAGATACTCACCTCTCTGTCCGGGGTCCCACGGCGTTCTGACTTCAGCGTCCACAGACGCTGAAGTCAAGCTCCTCCCGGCGTAAATGACGTCATCGCGCCATGACGTCATTTCCAGGCGATGCCGGGAGATAGCCTGGGAGGGGGGGGATCCGTTTGGATCCCTCTCCCTCCCGATAGGGAAGAAGCAGCGCTAAAAGCCAGGCACCGCTTAAAAGGGGAGAGTCTCCCCTTTTAAGCGGTGCCTGGCTTTAACCCCTCAAGTGCCGGGTTGCACTTCAGCGCCTTGCGGCGCCGAAGTGCAGCCTATCTCCGGTGGGGGCCGCCATCTTGGATGGCGGCTCCACCCCCGGGTCTCCCCTCGCTGCCTGACGTCATCACGCGTAGCGTGATGACGTCAGATAGCCGGGGAACACCTAGCTGCCGGGGATTTCCCAAGGAAATCCCCTGGTGGAGATAGGGGGTTCACAAGAACCCCCTATCTCCAGAACCGTGGCAGCTAGGGGGTCAAGGGACGGTGTCATTTGAAAGGCCTGAGCATGTCCTTTCGATTGATACCCAACATTCAACACCCAACACCCAATAAAAAGTTAAAAAAATAATAAAAAAAATAATAATGAAAATAATAAATAAATTTAAAAGAATAAATAAAAACATGTTTTTTTTGTGTGTTGTTTTTATTAATGCAGCAATATTGTTCACATTTCAATTATAATGTGAACAATGATGCTGCACTAATAATTTTTTTCTATGGGGTGCGTTTGCTAAAAATCACATAATTCCCCCCACAAAATGTAACAAGTCCCCATTTCAAATTTTTGTACAAGCGCACCCCATAGAAAACATAACCGCAAACGCTCATGTGCTAAAATGTGAAAAAAAACACTTTACACACTGCAGATGATTAAAAATTCAATTTTTATTGTATTTTTTGTTATAATATACAGGCAGGACATGACGTATACATATAAAAATGATATATTATGAATCTGCGGAGTCTGCCGGAAAGAACGATATATAATATGTCTGGGTCATTTATTAAAATGTGGCTTTAAATCGCGTTTAAACATGATGAGCGAAAGCTGTAAAAATGAGCTCAGCACACAGTGGTGAAATGCCTCAGCAGTGAAGGGGTTAAGTCTTTAAAACAAAAAGATATTTTGTCTTTTGGGTATAGGAAAATGAGAGTTAAAATCTATTTTAAGGTAAAATATATATTCACAAAATATATATTTTTATAAATCAAGGTATATTTTATTATATTTACAGTAGAAAATATATGCTCCAATAAATATTGTATAAGTATATAATTGGTAAATAGATGAATACTGAAGAAGAGATTCTGTGATTTAACTAGAGAGGAATGTAAAACTTAGAAAGGAGTGAGGAAATAAATCTAATTATGACATGTAGAGACAAAAAGGTCTACACTGAGAGAAGGTCTTTGTTAAATGAAATTGACCTCTTGACACGAGATAAGAGATATTAACCCTTTCGCTGCTGAGGCTTTTCCCGCCTCTGTGCTGAGCTCATTTTTACCGAATTTGCTCATCATGTTTAAATGCGTTTTGAAGGCTTATTTTAGTATATGACCCAGACATATTATATAGCGTTCTTCCCGTCAGACTCGGCAGATTCATAATATGTCATTATTATATGTATACGTCATGACCTGTCTGTATATTATAACAAAAAATGCAATAAAATATGAATTTTCAATCATTTACAACGTGTAAAGTTTTTTCTTTTTCACATCTTAACATGCGAGCAATTGCGGTTATATTTTGTATGGGGTGCGCTTGTTAAAAAAATTAGAGATGGGGTCTCGTTACATTTTTTTTTTTTTTGGGGAAAATTACGCGATTTTTTTACAAACGCACCGCATACAAAAATCGGTAGTGCAGCATCATTGTTCACATTATAATTGAAATGGGAACAATATTGCTGCATTAACAAACCAAAAAAAAGAAAAAAATCTTGTTTATTTTTTTTTTATATTTTTTTTAAAATATTGTTTTATTTTCTTTAATTTTTTTTAAAACTTTTTTTCATACTCATGTTTGGTATTGTTGGAACGGCCATGTTCTGGCCGATCCAACAATACCAAACATTAACCCCTAACTGCCACTGATCGGGAGATAGGGGGTTCATTGGAACCCCCTATTTCCACCATTGGTGGCAGTTAGGGGTTAACTCCAGGACTGGCGTCATCGTGCTATGCACGATGACGCCAGGCCTCAGGGGGCATTCCCGGAAGCTTGGCCGACATCCAAGATGTCGGCCAGCTCCGGGAAAGGATCACGAACCGGCGCTTTTCGGAGCCGATTCGTGATCCGGCCCCCATGGGGTTAATGCCAGGTACAATTTGGAAGGGCAGGCTGTGCCCTTCCAAACGGTGCCTGGGTTAACCCCCTGCACACCGCCGATCGGGAGGGAGAGAGGTCTGAAGGACCTCCCCCCTCCCTTTCAGGCGCCTCCTCCGAACATGACGCACATCCGCCCCCGTGATGACACCTAATTACTCTGGCGGCGGTTCCGGGTGCTGGGCTGACAGAGGATGTCAGCCCGCACCGGGGGAGCCAGCGATCGGCCGGAACCCGGCCGAACGCTGGCCCCAAAGGGAGGACGCAAGGAACGTTACCTGCGGTTGGACGCGCTGAGCGCGTCCATAGCAGCGAAGGGGATAAAATTAAATGTGGAAATTAGAAGTGCAAATATTATAATATTATATATAATGAATAATATTGCTAGTGACATCAAATTGACTATAATTGAAGCGGCAATGTTGGTTGCAGTCATTCCGAGATTCCAGGACATGAGGCACTCCGAGGCCAACACACATCGCTAGCAGACCATTCCGGGACAATGCACTTAAGACTCTCACCAAATCTCTAACTCACATGCATTGATTATCTGATATTGATAATCTTCACATGTTCCAAACTCAATATTACATAAAGAATTCCAAGGCAAACTCATCAAAATCCAGATTGGAGAGGTAATGTATGAGAGCTATTTAAATTAAGGAATTAATGTAATTATATATATTTGTAGATTTCTTGCAACAGATAGACTGAGATTTCTCAGATTTTGGTAGCTCCAAAAATCTAAATATTTCTATCCTGCAGATAGAAATATGAAGAAGTGGACATAAGGATTTATCCTAAAAGAAACTGTTGTAGGATTGATATAAATATATATATTGAATTTGGAAATTACTGTGATTGAAATTAATAAGCAAGGAATTATATAACTACAAAATAAAAAGCAAAAGATTAGAAGTTTAATTCTCGAGATTAGGGGAGGATTCACTAAATTTTATTACTTATCATTCTAAATTAGCTCATCTTTTGTTGATCCATATAGTAAAGAGATTATATATATATATATATATATATAAAAATCCACTGAATACAGCACTCTCCATATTACCGTTCATTGCCCGGTGCAATCCAGTTGAAGTATATAAAATAAGGCAATAGAGGATGCACTCACGGTCTTCCAAACGAATATAAAGAATTTATTTTACAAAACTCACATGGACATCAACGTTTCGGCTCGCAGAGCCTTTTTCAAGATAAACAAACAACACAAAAACCCATTTTTATACTAACAAACCAATGAATGAATTAACTCACCAATCTGTCAGAAATCTCACTAATGAGTTGCCCCACTCCATCCTGAATCAACAAGATTACGGGCGGGGACCAACAGCACATTGATTATGGGACTTTTCTTAGTATTCAGTCCCATAATCAATGTGCTGTTGGTCCCCGCCCGTAATCTTGTTGATTCAGGATGGGGTGGGGCAACTCATTAGTGAGATTTCTGACAGATTGGTGAGTTAATTCATTCATTGGTTTGTTAGTATAAAAATGGGTTTTTGGTGTTGTTTATCTTGAAAAAGGCTCTGCGAGCCGAAACGTTGATGTCCATGTGAGTTTTGTAAAATAAATTCTTTATATTCGTTTGGAAGACCGTGAGTGCATCCTCTATTGCCTTATTTTATATATATATATATATATATATTATATATATATATATATTCTATAAGATCTGGCTGGTTAAACATTGATTGCTGGGAAATGCATGTTTCATTAAGCAGAAATGGTTATTAACCATTTGTGTATTAGTTACTAACTGATAAGGTAAATGATATTACTCATATATGCAGTTACTAACAGGAGATACATATATTGTGAAGCTAGTTTTTATGTGCTGATGGATTGTGGTTTATAAATCTTTGTTTATGATATGAGATTTGAAACTTTTTTGTATACGTATTAAATATATATATATTTTTATCCGATTATTGATTAGTGTATTCTTCAAAGCAAAACACAGACAATTTAAAGAATTTAGGAGAATTTCTAGGAAATATAAACGATTGATATTTGTGTCTCGTATAAGTTTCTTATGAAATAATAATCCCTGCCATATTGGAGGCTTGGCTGAGAAGTCCAATATATGATGTGTTGTAGTCACGTGCAGAGTTATATCCGACAATCCCGGCTCTCGAACATCTCTCACAACTACAAGAGATTTGGAGACAGATTCGCGAAAACATGGAGCGCAATGTTGCTGTCCAGAAACGCAAGGCTGACAGGCATAGGTTACAAGCTCCTTCCTATAACGTGGGGGATAGAGTTTAGTTTTCCACTAGGAATGTGAAGTTGCGGGTGCCCTCTATGAAAATGGCATCTCGGTTTATAGGTCCATACAAGATCATTCGCCGCGTTAACCCTGTGGCTTATGCTCTTGCCCTTCCTAAACATCTTCGCTTGCACAACGTCTTCCACACCTCCCTACTGAAGCCTTTGTTGTGTAACAGGTACACGCGGGTCGTTCCTCCTCCTCCACCTGTTCAGGTTGATGGGGAGACAGAGTATGAGGTTAGGAAAGTTCTGGATTCCAGGCTATTCAGGGGTGCTCTGCAGTACTTGGTCGATTGGGTGGATTATGGTCCGGAGGACCGGTCCTGGCTTCCAACATGTCTGCCTCTAGGTTGGTCAGGGCGTTCCATGCCTCGCACCCCGATCGCCCTGGTGGTCGTCCTGCCACTGGCCCCGGTGGTCGTCCTGCCACTCGCCCCGGTGGTCGTCCTGCCACTTGTCCTGTTGGTCGTCCGGTGGCCTCCCGTGGAGAGGAGGGTACTGTAATGTTGGGGGCTTCCAGCCTCTCCAGTGTGCTTGAAGGCAGCATGTCTGATGCTGCTCGCTGACCAACACCCGGTTTAAATAGAGACAGGCAGGTTGGTGGCTGCATGAGGCGTGGCTTGAGAGGGGGGCGCGGTCTGGTGAAAGTCTTTAAAAACCCACAGTTCCTTCTCAGCAGTGCCAGATCGTGGTTATCCATACCTGAGCTCCCTGTACCTGTATTCTCTCGTGATTTAACCTGTTATTGACCTCTGCTTGTTTTCTGACCATGTTGCCTTCCGTTGCCCTAGACTATTTTCCTTGTACTACGCTTCTGCACTGATATCGACCCGGCTATTCCATTTGACTATTCTATTCTCTGTATTCCTGACTCTGGCTCGTCTGACTACCCCCGTGTTGCTGACCTGGTTTTGTATTACGACATTGTCTTTGATTAACCCTTTCTGTCTAGCTAGTATACTTATACCTGGCCAATTTTTAAGGACCAGACAGTTAGGGATTGTTCTACGGCTACTCTGTTGGTAGCTTTTTGGCTCTGTGGAGTGTTGGGCTTTAAGGGCTGCGTGGTGGGATCCGGGAACCATGACATTTAGGTTTTGATGTTTCAGTAGTCATTACGGATTTTCAAACCTTCTCAATATAAGCTCTTGGTGATTTTTTTTTTTTTTTTTTTATTAGTAATCTTTTTATTTTACAAGCAAAAGGGTCACAAATCGACCAACCAGTGTGGCCTCGCAGGGCCAGAGATCAAGATACTAAAATATTCAGCATATATACAATAGAGTCACTCATAAGTACTTGTCTACAAAAATATCTCAAAGTAGGTAAAGAGGGGGAGGAAACAGGGGAAAGAGAAAAGAGGGGGGGAAGGGGGAGTGGCAAAGGCCAATTCCGTGACGCTCCTGGCACGCTCCGAAGGAGGCCATGGAGGGACAATGTCACGAGGCCCAGGAAATTGAGAGCCAATTATGACACGAAGCCACAGTGGCACGCCTCATGTATCCTGGAGGATGCCGAAATAAGGAGGAAAGAGAAAAAAGGAAAAGGAAAAAAAAAAAAGGGGGGGGAAGGAGGGTAAAAGAGGTGGGATATATACCATTGCCAATAAGGCAGACATCAGGGAGAAGCAGGGTGGAAAAGGGGGGGGGTGAAGTAAGATAACAGTAGCTATGTTAGGCATACAAATATTACAAAAAGCGTCGGTATACGCGGTCAGATAAAGTGTCCGTCAGAAAAACAAGAGTCCTCAGAAAACTACGAGGGAACAATATAAGCCAGAAAATGAAATAAGTGGGAGGAGAGCAGCACCACACTAAAAAATCCCCTGCCGGGGAGCATCAGCGAAAGTCATCTTTGTCCCGTAAGAAGAGGTGGGGGGGTTCACCTCAAAAATAGGGGGTCACTGCGCGGTGGGTGGAAGGGTGAGGCGAACATGACGGTACAGTGGACAAAAAAGCAGCGAAAAAGAAAGGGGGCCCAAGATCAAATAACAAAACATATATCCTAACCCGGGTCCAACACAGCAGGGGGGGAACCCTCGGGAACAGAGCAAGGAGACACCGGAGTAGGGGAGAGGCCCAGGGTGTGTAGCAAGCTCCAGGCTTCTGCGGGGGAGGATATCAAGTGGGTCAGATTATTGTGATGTATGTGCATAGAGCCCGCCACCCCCCATCTGTATCGAACTCCGCAGCCCCTTAAAAAAGCTGTAACCTCCCGGAATTGCCTCCGGGCGATCAGGGTCAAAAAGGGGAGATCATTAAAGAGCACCAAGGAATGGCCCTCAAAAAATATCGGGGCTCGGGCTGCCGACGATGACATCATACGGCGTTTATCTGCTTCATCCCCCGCAATTGCAAGCACATCTCGTGGGGACTCCACCGGGGCTGCAGCCGCTTTCCTTAGGCTAATGGCACTTCGAAAAGCAGTCTCGGTCAATATCCCTGACACATGCGATGCAAGTTTATTAACAAATAGCAGCAGGGCATCGCCGGTGATCTTCTCCGGAATCCCCCGGATTCTCACGTTTTTCCTGCGGTGTCGGGCTTCCGCCGCCTCCACCGCTCCCGTGAGCAGTGCCACCTGGGTTTGCAAGGTTTCCACCTGTGCTACTAGGAGAGGCTGCAACTCCGCGGTCCCCTCCACTCGTGCCTCCACAGCCGTCAGCCGCCCCTTAATAGTCGACAGCTCCGTTGTCAAGACTGCAAAATCAGCCCGCCAAACCACTCTCATCTCTTTAAGCGTCTCACCCAGCAAGTGCCGAATATCCTCTTTTGTGAAAGGCAGGTTGCCTGCGTCCACATGTGTCCCGCGAGTTACCAGGGGGGTTGTCATAGTCTCGGCTGTGTCACTAGGCACCCCAAGCTGACGAACCACCGGCGTCTTCTGACCACGGAGACCATCCGTCGATCGCTTCTCCTTCCCCAGTGTCCGAGGTGATGTCCGTGCAGCCACAGAGGCCTCTGACCACTACGGATCTCCATCTTCCGAGGAGCTCGCCGTGGGAGAGAGGTGTGACGGAATGAGGTGTTATCCGTCTGCGGGTGTGCTCCAATCTGACCCCCCTCTTGATGGCGTCAGGCCCGACTACCGAGTGTCACGGCACTCGGCGTCTCGAGCGGCCTGAGATGACCCTGGCGTTACTTGGCGAGATGGTGCTGCCGAATTAAGTTGACCCGTTCTGCGTAGTGGGGAGCTAGGAGACCGCAGAGTGTCTCCTGCACTGTGATTTTAGCTATGAAATGACGACACCAAACGGGGCTGTATGCTTCAAGTCAAACGCAGTTGAACTAACTCTTTACTCAAACGGGACATGCATTTAAACATCTCACACACAAAGGAGACATACCCAGGCTTGAATGGGAACTCAATTTACATACAATGGCATGCTTGCATCATCAGATTACACACACACAGAGCTAATGTACACAGAAATTAGCATACAATTGAATTTCAACACAGCCTTTCACTCCTAGCAACCAAGGGGAAATATAATACCTTTAAATGCATCACACAATTACACATCTGAATCCACACTCATACAATACAGGATACATGGTAATACATCACACCAATAAAACCACATCTAGAAAAGGTATAACTGTTCATTTCAACACGCAAAACCGAAAGAGTCTCAAATAAAGAAAAAGGTCTTTGAAATGTCCCAGGCTGTTAGTTCTGGGGCTCGCTGGTCAGAGCCCCTATGTCCGTTCCATGACATTCCTCCCCCTTCAAACGAGTCCGACGGACCCGGTTGGACCCACACGGGTCAAATAGGGGAAGTCGGGGAGTTTGGATCTCCGGGTTCCCGGGCCGATTGCCGGGATAGACCGTCGGCATTCCCGTTCTGTGGCCCGGGCCGGTATTGGATAGAAAAGTTAAAAGGTTGGAGGGCCAGGCTCCACCGCAACAGGCGGCCGTTCTCCCCGCCACCCGGTTGAGCCACACCAGGGGGTTGTGATCCGTCATTACGGTGAAGGACCGCCCGTACACATACGGCTGGAACTTTCGCAGGGCCCAAACCAAGGCCAGACATTCTTTCTCGACCGCTGCGTATCCCACCTCCCGGGGTAGGAGTTTGCGGCTGATGTAAGCCACCGGATGATCCCCCCCCCGTCGTCCCCCACTTGGCTTAGTACGGCTCCCAGTCCGAACATCGATGCGTATGTATGGACAATGAAGCGTTTGTTATAATTGGGAGCTGCCAAGAGGGGTGCTTGGGTTAGGGCAGTCTTCAGTTGTTGGAAGGCGGTTTCGCACTCCGGGGACCACAGGACTTGGCGGGGCAGGGTTTTCTTAGTCAGGTCTGTCAGGGGTTTGGCGAGGACGCTATAGTTGGGAACGAATTTCCGGTAGTACCCTGCCGTGCCCAAGAAAGCAAGGACCTGAGTCTTGGTGTTGGGGGTGGGCCACTCCAGAATGGCTTCTATCTTGGCCGGTTCTAGACGCTGGGTTCCCCGACCCACCCGGTGGCCGAGGTACTGTACCTCGGACATCCCTATCCTACACTTCGCGGGTTTAAGGGTCAGGTTGGCGTCCCTTATCCGAGCGAATACCACCCCCAGATGGTGAAGGTGTTCCTCCCAAGGCTGGCTGTAGATGGCGATGTCGTCCAGGTACGCGCAAGCGAATTCCTGGATGCCATCGAGGAGGCGATCGATCAACCGCTGAAAAGTGGCCGGGGCGTTCTTCATCCCGAACGGCATGACCCGAAACTGGTACAGGCCGAACGGGGTGATGAAGGCCGACTTCGGGGTCGCCTCCTCTGCAAGGGGAATCTGCCAGTACCCCTTGCACAGATCTACCGTGGTCAAGAAATGGCCCTGGGAGATCTGATCCAACAGCTCGTCGACTCGGGGCATGGGGTAAGCATCGGTGACAGTGCAGTCATTGAGCCTCCGGTAGTCGACACAAAACCGGGTGGTACCATCCTTTTTGGGGACCAGGACTACGGGCGAGGCCCATGGACTGGCAGAGGGCTCGATATCTCCCAGCTCCAGCATCTCCCGGATTTCAGCCCGCATGGATTCGCGTACTGCCTCCGGGAGTCTGTATGCCGGTTGTCGAAGGGGACGCTGGCCGGGGGTTTCCACCTGGTGCACGACCCGGCTGGTGTAGCCAGGGAGTGCAACGAAGAGCTCCTGGTACTCTTGGAGCAGCTGCCTGGCCTGCTCCTGCTTATGGGGACCCAACCCTTCCCCTAGCTGCACTTGTTCCACCCCTGAGGGCCGACCGTCTATCCGGGGGAGGTCTACCAGGGGGAACTGTTCTGCCTCCTCGGTCGCAGGAGCGCAGATGGCAGATACCGTCTCGGGACGCTCGTGGTATGCCTTCAGCATATTGACATGGAACGTCCGCTGGATCCTGGTGTCGGTACAGCTGACAACCACGTAGGTGGTCTCTCCCACTTGGGTGACCACCCGATAGGGGCCCTGCCAGGACGCCTGCAGCTTGTTCTGCCGCTGTGGTTTCAACACCAGGACCTTCTGCCCCACGAGAAACGAGCGGCTGCGGGCAGAGCGGTCGTACCATGCCTTCTGCTGGGCCTGGGCTGCCTGCATGTTCCCCTGAACCATCGCCGTGAGTTCGGTCAAGCGCTCTCGGAGCTCCAGGACATAACTCACGGCGGGGAGCCCTTCAGCTTCCTGTCCCCCCTCCCACTGCGCCTGGACTAAGTCTAGGGGGCCTCGCACCCGTCGCCCGTACAGGAGTTCGAAGGGGGAGAACCCGGTCGACTCTTGGGGGACCTCTCGGTAAGCAAATAACAGGTGGGGTAGGTATTTCTCCCAGTCTTTCCTCTCTTGGGTGTAAGCGCAGATGAGCTGTTTCAGGGTCCCATTAAACCGCTCGCACAGCCCGTTCGTCTGCGGGTGGTATGGGGCGCTATGAAGCGCCTTAACCCCGCACAGACGCCAGAGCTGTTGGGTTAGCTCAGCGGTGAATTGGGAGCCCTGATCAGACAAGATTTCCTGAGGAAATCCTACCCTAGAGAACACCTGTAGGAGGCCATCGGCGACGGTGTCTGCCTGAATGTTAGACAGGGCCACCGCCTCGGGGTATCGGGTGGCGTAGTCCACCACGGTGAGAATATATCTCTTCCCGGTGGCGCTGGGGCGGGGTAAGGGACCAATTATGTCTACCGCCACCCGACTAAAGGGTTCTTGAATGATGGGCATGGGGTGAAGGGGGGCTTTCGGGTGGTCCCCAGTTTTCCCCGTTTTCTGGCAGGTCGGGCAGTACTCCCGGACATCCTCACTAAGGCGAGGCCAGAAGAATGCTCGGGTTAACCGGTGTTGGGTCTTGGCCATTCCTAGATGGCCGGCGAGGGGAATGTCGTGGGCCAGTCTCAGGAGTTCCTTTCTGGGGGCCTGCGGTACTACTAGCTGTTTGTGGGGAGCCCGTGGTTTCTGAGCGTCTCCCCTATTGGTGTACCGATACAGTAGCCCATCTTCCCACTCAATGCTGTCGTCCCGTCCGTCGCCGGGACCCTGGCCGGCCCGGTCGCGGTACCTTTCTAGGGTGGGGTCAGTCTGGGTCTGGTGCCGGAGGGTGGCTGGAGAGCTCCACGTGAGGGGGTGGTCCGGGGGAGGAGATGTGGGTTCGTCCGGTCGGGGGGAGGTCTGGGAGGCTTGGGGGGTTTGGGAGGTCGGAGAGGTCTGGTTGGTCTCACCTGGGTCCCGACCGGAGTGCCTTGGTCGATCCGGTGGCTTTGTTGCCGGGTGGTCACTGGGGCGGCCGCGTCCGTGGCGTAGGCTGATACCAAGCGTCCCAGGTCGTTCCCCAGGAGGATTTCTGCCGGTAGTTGGTCGAGTAACCCCACCCGCACGGATCCCTCCCCCGACCCCCAATCCAAATGGACTCGGGCGGTAGCGAGTCAGAGCACCTTGCCTCCGGCTACGCGAACAGTGACGGTGCGGTCCAGCCGGTCCTTTCGGGGAATCAGGTGAGGCCGGACAAGCGTGATGGTAGCGCCGGAGCCGCGGAGACCTTCGGCGGCCCGCCCGTTAATCCATACCGCCTGTCTGTGGTGTTGGCGGATGCAGCCTGCACGGGATCGGCCTCATGCAGCATGCCCCATTCCTCCTGTGGGTCCCAGTATGGGGATTCCTCCTGGTAACAATGAGCCGTGGGTGGGGCTCGGATGGGGCCCCGCGGAAGGGGCGGCTGGTTGGGGCAGTTCTGGCGGTAGTGGCCCATCTGGCCGCACCCATAACAATGGATGGTAGCCGTGGAAGGGGCCCGGTTTGGGACCCGGGGTGCGGGCCAGCGTGTTGTTGGCTCCGGCCGGGGAGGTGGGGGTGTGGCACGGGGAGGTGGTAGGGTGGATCGGGAGGGTGGAGGTCGTTCCCCCCCCGTGGGACATGCACGTGTCCGTATACTCATCGGCCCAGGTGGCCGCTTGCTGCACCGTCTGGGGCTTCTTGTCCCTCACCCACTCCCACAAGGCCGGGGCGGTGTGGTCAAAAAACTGCTCGAGAAGGAACAGCTGAGTGACTTCTTCGAGGGTTCGAGCCTTGCTTCCGGCGAACCAGGTCTTCATGTCCCGTTGCAGCCGGTGCGCCCACTCCACATGGGTAGTACCGTGGGGCCGTCGGGAATTTCGGAATTTCATCCGGCTGGCTTCGGGGGTGATGGCAAAACGGGCCAGCAGGGTTTGTTTCACCTGTTCGTAGTCCCGGGCTTCTTTGTCTGGGACAGTCCTGTAGGCCTCCGCAGCCCGCCCTGTTAGTTTACACGCCAGGATCCCAACCCAACTGGCCCGTTGAACCTCGTGTAGTTGGCACGAGCATTCAAAGTCCTGGAGGAAACTTTCTATTTCCTCCTCTGCCTCGTTGAAGCTCTTGAAGGCCTGGAAGGGCACCTTCCATGCCGTTGGTCTTTCCCAGTTGGGGTTTCCTCCCTGTTGGTACTGGATTTCCGCCAGCCGTATCTCATGTTGGCGCACCCGCTCCTGCTCTTCTTCATGGGTGATGTCCCGGACGAAGTTCTGGAAGGTGGCTTCTGTCGGCGCGGCTCCGCAAGCCGCTGCCCGCTGCTGTACCTTCCTCTGTAAGGAGTTTTCAGGGCTGGACGCCTGAGCTACGATCGGTGGTGAGGTTGCGGGCAGGTCCCTGGTCTGCTGATCCAGGGCCGCCAATTCTTCGACCAGGGCATCCTTGCTCTTTGAGCCCACAGTTCCTCCACGGTCCTCCAGCATGCCCCGCAGTGTGTCCCGTTTATAATTGGCATATGCTGCCATGATGAGGGTCTTCTGGGGGTGCAGAGAGCTATCCTCACCGCTTGCCACCAGTGTGACGGAATGAGGTGTTATCCGTCTGCGGGTGTGCTCCAATCTGACCCCCCTCTTGATGGCATCAGGCCCGACTACCGAGTGTCACGGCACTCGGCGTCTCGAGCGGCCTGAGATGACCCTGGCGTTACTTGGCGAGATGGTGCTGCCGAATTAAGTTGACCCGTTCTGCGTAGTGGGGAGCTAGGAGACCGCAGAGTGTCTCCTGCACTGTGATTTTAGCTATGAAATGACGACACCAAACGGGGCTGTATGCTTCAAGTCAAACGCAGTTGAACTAACTCTTTACTCAAACGGGACATGCATTTAAACATCTCACACACAAAGGAGACATGCCCAGGCTTGAATGGGAACTCAATTTGCATACAATGGCATGCTTGCATCATCAGATTACACACACACAGAGCTAATGTACACAGAAATTAGCATACAATTGAATTTCAAAACAGCCTTTCACTCCTAGCAACCAAGGGGAAATATAATACCTTTAAATGCATCACACAATTACACATCTGAATCCACACTCATACAATACAGGATACATGGTAATACATCACACCAATAAAACCACATCTAGAAAAGGTATAACTGTTCATTTCAACACGCAAAACCGAAAGAGTCTGAAATTAAGAAAAAGGTCTTTGAAATGTCCCAGGCTGTTCGTTCTGGGGCTCGCTGGTCAGAGCCCCTATGTCCGTTCCATGACAAGAGGTATGTTTGGGCACTCCGCTGCCCTCGCCGGGCATCTCCCATGGAGTCCCGGATGTCGCTCTGCCGGGGGCCCTCCGGCAGTTGGGACTTCTTCCCCGACTTTCTGCCCATAGGTGGTGGGAGCCGAGCAGCTAATCAGCCTAGTACGCACCTCAGCCCAAAATATGCCTCAAAGATGGCCACCGGGCGTAGGTCGCAACCACAAGCCGCATTCCCCGAATCTCCCTCAGTCGGAGCCAGACAATCCACGTTGAGTTTCTCACTGTATTCCTTCTCAATCTGCTTCAACCTGCTGTCTGCCTCTGTGTTTGGCATTTCATCTGCATCTTGGTGATCTTTAATACATTTATTTTCCGACAGCCTAAACTTCATGTCGAAGCTTTCATTGGATGAAGAGTTCTTCCGTTGTTCTGTTCGTTGGAGAAGAGCTTCAGCTTCAAGTTGGAGTCTACGTTGATGATTTTTCTTCCATTGTTTTGATTTCGTTGAGGAAGATGTGAGCCCGTCTCGCATCAAGAAAAGAGGAGGAGCCAAGGGTTACCAGGACAATTTATGGAGCGGTTTACGGGACGAGTGGACAGCAGGGAGTTGGACTGTACCATTACCTGCTATTGTTATATGTGTTGTTAAACTGTATTTTTCTTTCTAAATACTTTTGTTGTGGTATTTGAGAGATTGTTCTTTGCTGCTATCGGTTAAGTAAAGAAAAGATAGTATAATACTCGCCTCCATGTCTTTATTATAATTATGATTCCCCACCATGATAATAGGGGAATCAGGGTTCTAGTCTGGGTCTGAGCTCTCCTCATAATCAGAGTTCTCCTCAGTGCTGTAACTATCTGTGGAGCTGACGGAGTCCTCTGCGCCTCTAACTGCTTCCATTTGCGTCTCTCAGCCACCTCAGAATGGCTTCTCTTTTTTGCCACAGTGGTTTGCTGTGGAGATTTATTTAATGTATGAGTCTTCGTACGTGTTATATTGGCATTGTTTTTTGGGAGATGCCCTTCTCCCTCTTTGGAGGTTTCCCAGGAACCTCATTATCGGAGTTAGAATCCAGCGATAAAATCTGTCTGAGAATGGGGAAGCTATGAGGGTTTTTTTGCAGAATGTCTCTCTAAAACCCTCACCATGGTGGATTCTAAATTCACTGAAAAAGCAGACGGCGCTAATATAAACGCATCTGTGGGATTTAAGGAGTTAATGCCTGGCATGTTGCCATTGGGGTTTGAATCGGAGGCAGGTAATGAGCCGTGTTGCAATATTATATAGGAGAGAAAACCTTGGGAAGTGAGGGGAAGGTTTTTTAACTTGCTGTCCGGAGCGCCGAAACTGTGGTAAATTCCAAGGACGATGCAAACGCAAGCTCCTTCACTCGCGAACGCCGCCTCAGCCCGCAATGGCGCGAAAGCTGCACCCCCCAAAGGCAGACCCTCAGGGAGGAGCAGCGAATGCGACAGACGGACTCGCTTCCCACTGAACCGCTAATGTGAATTAACAATCAAATAACAAGTGCATTCACAATAAATGTAATAAAAAAAATAGTAGGGATGCACCGATGCTTAGTACTCGTGCAAATGGCCCGATACACCCCCCTGATACCAGAAGCCAGCGCTGGGCCGGCTTGCCAGTATCCGCGGGACTGGGGAAGCTGGCCGCGTGCATGAAAACTTTTTGAACATTCAAGCAAACCTTTTTCCACTCCATTCATCTGCGGTGTTGGGTTTTTCCGGTGGCTGTGCTGCATGTGATCGGCTCCTGCTCGGGTTTTTCTGTGGTTTTCGGCAGGTTATTCCAGATGTTTTTGCGGGTTTTCGGCGTGCATTCGCTGGGTTTTGTGGCTAGTTTTCGTCGGGTTTGCGGCAGCTTTTCCCTGCATTACGCCGGCCCGGTGGTGCTGAATACACCGCAGGGTCGCCGAAATGGGATCGCCAAATTGCACCGAATTGAAGAGAACAAAAAGTCACCGAACGTGCTGTGACTTTGATTCTCTTTGAATAACCCTGATAATGTATCCTTTCTGGTAAAATACTTTGTAAATAAATAAATGCGGATCACTCCATAAAGCAATACAAACACATAGAGCAGCAGCGCACGGATACAATCAAGCCCCTGCTACTATGAAATGCTCACAAGATTCAAATCTCGATTAGGCACATCAAACCTGATGCTCGGCCATCCGATGGTGCCGGAGGTCCTTCAAGACAACATGGTTAAAGAAGGAACCACAGGATCAGGAACAGCTTGGCAAAATGATGCATAGGGAATATAGAAATAAAAATGCTGAATGTAGGTAAAACAGCAATATTTATTAAATAGAAACACGAATGGGACAGAATTCCTGACACATTTCGTCACTTAGCATGTGACTTTATCAAAGGAAATGTCCATATAGCAGTCCATGACCATATATGTACTGTCCTTTTGTGCAATAAAGCCCAGCTGATTCCAATGTGTGTCCCGGCGCCTCGTGCCGACTGCTGCCATCTTGGGTCACCTTCAAGAGATGTACTTCCTATACCTTCTGCAGGAGTTTCGTGTTTCGCTGATGTCATTTCCCTTCTCGGCTGCCATTTTTGTAGTACGCCATACAATTTTTTAATGTCCATTTCGTCTAAATTAAATGCAGACTGAATATTGCTTCAAGGGTATTCTATGGACCTCAGAATATATAAACATACGTATTATGCGGATATAGTGGTATATATATATTCACCAGTCACAGCTATATTGCCTGATGCCTTAAAATCTGGGGAGGAAAGGTAGATTTGGGTGTCGTAGGTAATTGAGTCCATAGGAAGAGAGGAGGTTGCCCAGAGAGGCCGTATAGATTGAGAAGAGTAGGGGACCCAGAACAGAGCCTTGAGTTACCCCAACTGTAAGAGGAACTGGGAGTGAAGAGGCGCCAGCGAAGGAGACACTGAAGGAGCGAAGAAAGAGACAGGAAGAGAACCAGGAGAGAGAGCGGAGTCACTGAGGCCGAGCTGACACAGCGTGAGGAGCAGGAGAGGGTGGTCAACAGTGTTGAATGCAGCGGAAAGATCAAGTAGAATAAGCAGAGAGAAGCGACCATTGGTTTTAGCGGCAGCTAAATCATTAGACAGCATGCTTGACTTTTGCCAGATCTCGTCCTGGAACTGGAAGCAATAAAGTGACAGCAATGACCAGGGATAATATGGGATAAAGGAGCAGTAATGTGCTGTGTAATATTAAGGTATTGGGGAGCAGTAATGGTCGGGATAGTAAGGTATTGAGGAGCAGTAATGGTTGGGGTAGTAAGGGATTGGCTAGCAGTAATAGTCAGGGGTAGTAAGGGATTGAGGAGCAGTAATGGTTGGTAGTAAGGGATTGGGGAGCAGTAATGGTCAGTAGTAAGGGATTGGGGAGCAGTAATGGTCAGTAGTAAGGGATTGGGGAGTAGTAATGGTCGGGGTAGTAAGGTATTGGGAAGCAGTAATGGTCAGTAAGGGATTGGGGAGCAGTAATGGGCAGTAGTAAGGGATTGGGGAGCAGTAATGGTCTGGGTAGTAAGGGATTTGGGAGCAGTAATGGTCAGTAGTAAGGGTTTGGGAAGCAGTAATGGGCAGTAGTAAGGGATAGGGGAGCAGTAATGGTCCATAGTAAGGGATTGGGGAGCAGTAATGGTCGGGTAGTAAGGGATTGGGGAGCAGTAATGGTCTGGGTAGTAAGGGATTGGGAAGCCGTAATGGTCAGTAGTAAGGGATTGGGAAGCAGTAATGGGCAGTAGTAAGGGATTGGGAAGCAGTAATGGGCAGTAGTAAGGGATTGGGAAGCAGTAATGGGCAGTAGTAAGGGATTGGGAAGCAGTAATGGGCAGTAGTAAGGGATTGGGAAGCAGTAATGGTCAGTAGTAAGGGTTTGGGAAGCAGTAATGGGCAGTAGTAAGGGATTGGGGAGCAGTAATGGTCGGGTAGTAAGGGATTGGGGAGCAGTAATGGCCGGGGTAGTAAGGGATTGGGAAGCAGTAATGGTCTGGGTAGTACGGGATTGGGAAACAGTAATGGTCAGTAGTAAGGGATTGGGAAGCAGTAATGGTCAGTAGTAAGGGATTGGGGAGAAGTAATGGTCAGTAGTAAGGGATTGGGAAGCAGTAATGGTCAGTAGTAAGGGTTTGGGAAGCAGTAATGGTCAGTAGTAAGGGTTTGGGAAGCAGTAATGGTCTGGGTAGTACGGGATTGGGAAGCAGTAATGGTCAGTAGTAAGGGATTGGGGAGCAGTAATGGTCGGGTAGTAAGGGATTGGGAAGCAGTAATGGTCAGTAGTAGGGGATTGGGGAGCAGTAATGGTCGGGTAGTAAGGGATTGGGGAGCAGTAATGGTCAGTAGAAAGGGTTTGGGAAGCAGTAATGGGCAGTAGTAAGGGATTGGGGAGCAGTAATGGTCAGTAGAAAGGGTTTGGGAAGCAGTAATGGTCAGTAGTAAGGGATTGGCGAGCAGTAATGGTCGGGTAGTAAGGGATTGGGGAGCAGTAATGGTCAGTAGAAAGGGTTTGGGAAGCAGTAATGGGCAGTAGTAAGGGATTGGGGAGCAGTAATGGTCGGGTAGTAAGGGATTGGAGAGCAGTAATGGTCAGTAGAAAGTGTTTGGGAAGCAGTAATGGGCAGTAGTAAGGGATTGGGGAGCAGTAATGGTCAGTAGTAAGGGATTGGGGAGCAGTAATGGCCGGGTAGTAAGGGATTGGGGAGCAGTAATGGTCGGGTAGTAAGGGATTGGGGAGCAGTAATGGTCAGTAGAAAGGGTTTGGGAAGCAGTAATGGGCAGTAGTAAGGGATTGGGAAGCAGTAATGGTCGGGTAGTAAGGGATTGGGAAGCAGTAATGGTCAGTAAGGGATTGGGGAGCAGTAATGGTCAGTAGTAAGGGATTGGGGAGCAGTAATTGGCAGTAGTAAGGGATTGGGAAGCAGTAATGGTCGGGTAGTAAGGGATTGGGAAGCAGTAATGGTCAGTAAGGGATTGGGGAGCAGTAATGGGCAGTAGTAAGGGATTGGGGAGCAGTAATGGCCGGGTAGTAAGGGATTGGGGAGCAGTAATAGTCAGGGGTAGTAAGGGATTGAGGAGCAGTAATGGTTGGTAGTAAGGGATTGGGGAGCAGTAATGGTCAGTAGTAAGGGATTGGGGAGCAGTAATGGTCAGTAGTAAGGGATTGGGGAGTAGTAATGGTCGGGGTAGTAAGGTATTGGGAAGCAGTAATGGTCAGTAAGGGATTGGGGAGCAGTAATGGGCAGTAGTAAGGGATTGGGGAGCAGTAATGGCCGGGTAGTAAGGGATTGGGGAGCAGTAATGGAAGGTATACACGGGGATGATATAATGCTTGTGTTAATGGTTCAAGACCCTGGTATTAAGCACATGAGCTGGGGTGGAGGCAGAATGGTGGGGTGTGAGCAGGGACAGGGATGCTGATAAATATGGGCTGATAGTCTTGGGGAAGTAAGAGCGCCTGGTGCTGCATCATACTGGTCACACCATGTCTGATGTCTCTGCTGACATCTCCTCGCAGCTCCAGGAGGGCTATGACGTGCTCATCACTAGAAAGAGAGAAGGATTATTAGACGTTCTTGCGGTTGGGAATGCATTGCACGCTCCGCCTGGGTGTAGAGGCCTATGGACTGATCGGGAGGGAAGACGTTTAGGGAGAGGTTGCACGGCCCAGGCTCTAGGCATGTAATAGAATATGAAAGGCTAAACACCCTGAGGAGCAGGTTTTGGGGTCTCTGTGTCTACAGATTGACATTACCTTATGTCAGGAAAAGCAGTCATTAATCCAGACACTTCTAGACTGAGCATAGATGGATCCTTCAGGGCGAACATCTCCTGCAGGGCCAGAATGAGAGGGATGCAGAGAGAGGAGTCTCCCAAACCCTGTGTAAGGACAAAGAAAGCCCAACACTAAATACCAGAACTGCGGCACGAACGCCACCGTGGCATTGACCATGGCATGCTCTTACCAGCCTACCAAGGGTAGCACTCAGCACCTCAGCATCCCCAGACATCCTTTCAGCCAGCAGCAAGCGCTCCCCGGGGTTCTTACACACCAGCTTCCCATGTATGAGTGCCTTGACATACTCAATGGCCAGGATGCGCTCCGTCTGTACCAGAAGGAACTAGAAAAGGAGACATGATGGAAGTGATGAACGGATTGTCTCTGCGGCGACTTAAAGCTTCAGGCTGTGGATAAATTTGTAAAGATATTATCAGGCTGACATTTGGCGATACTGAGGGTTTACAGGAAGCACTGGAGAGGGATTGCAGGAAGCACTGGAGAGGGATTGCAGGAAGCACTGGAGAAGGATTGCAGGAAGCACTGGAGGAGGATTGCAGGAAGTACTGGAGGAGGATTGCAGGAAGCACTGGCGGGGGATTGAGGGAGCATTGGCGGGGGATTCCCAGATTCCCCTATTATCATGACGGGGAATCCTATTTATAATAAAGACACGGAGGCGAGTATTCTGCTATCTTTTCTTTACTTAAGCCGGTAGCAGCAAAGAAAATCTCTCAAATACAACAACAAAAGTATTTAGAGAGAAAAATACAGTTTAACAATACATATAACAATAGCAGGTAATGGTACAGTCCAGCTCCCTGCTGTCCAATCGTCAGGTAGACCGCGCCATAAATCGTCCTGGTAACCCTTGGCTCCTCTTTTCTTGATGCGAGACGGGCTAACATCTTCCTCAACGAAATGGAAACAATGGAAGAATAATCATCTTCTAATGACAAACTCCAACAGGAAGTTAAAACCTTCAACGTAGACTCCAACTTGAAGCTCAAGCATGAAAGAATATTCATCCTTCAACAAAAAGCTCCAACATGAAGCTCAAGCTCTTCTCCAACGAACAGAACAACGGAAGAACTCTTCATCATCCAATGAAAACTTCGACATGAAGTTTAGGCTGTCGGAAAATAAATGTATTAAAGTTCACCAAGAGTTTATATTAACCTCCCTGGCGGTATTCCCGAGTGTGACTCGGGGTTAAATTTCGCTGCCGCGAACGGTAACCCCGAGCCACACTCGGGCTGGATGTTTACTCACCTCCTCCTGGCTCCTTCGCTGTCCCCCGCAGTGTGATCGCGGCGAGCTGCTTCCTGGAAGGCTCCCTGCGAGTCACACGATGCAGGGGGCGGGGCTAGCATAAAAGGAATCTTTTTTACAGTTTACATTTTGGATTATATAGTGTAATGTTTATGAACGGCCACTAGGTGGCAGTACAGGATAAGAAATAGACCATACATCGTCTCACCCTTGTTTTCAGACAGATTTCTGTGTTTTTTGTTGTATTTTATTGAATATCATTTATTTGCATTATTTTGGATAATTGTTTTTGGGATAATAAATGATGTCGTGTTTCAAACTTTATCGGACTCAGTGTATTTACTATTTATTTATTAATTTATTTATAAAGGATTTTACCAGTAAGGACTCTTGCTTGCACGGATTTCAGTGCGTGATTCCTAATTATTACAGGCTAACTATGTACAAAAACACGTTTCCTTTAAAAAAAAAATTGAGACGCTTTTAGACACGAAATTTTGAAAAAATTAGACCGCCAGGGAGGTTAACCACTTCGATGCTGAGGACGCGCTCAGCGTGTCCTCAGCATTCCCGCTGGTATGCGGAGGACGCGCTGAGCGCGTCCTCCCATTTGGGTCAGCGTTCGGCCGGGTTCCGGCCGATCGCTGGCCCCTCCGGTGCGGGCTGACATCCTAGATGTCAGCCCGGCATCCGGAACAGCAGCCGCCGGAATTTGGTGTCATCGCGGCAGCGCGATGACACCAAATTCAGGCGCCCCCCCCGCATGTGCGGAGGAGGCGCCTGAAAGGGAGGGGGGGAGGTCCTTCGGACCTCTCTCCCTCCCGATCGGCGGCTCTGCGGGGGTTAACCCAGGCATCATTTGGAAGGGCACAGCCTGCCCTTCCAAATGATGCCTGGCATTAACCCCTGGGGAGCTGGATCGCGAATCGGCGCTGAAAAGCGCCGGTTCGCGATCCTTTCCCGGAGCTGGCCGACATCTTGGATGTCGGCCAAGCCTCCGGGAACTCCCCCTGAGGACTGGCGTCATCGTGCGTAGCACGATGACGCCAGTCCTAGAGTTAACCCTTAACTGCCACCAACGGTGGAGATAGGGAGTTCCAATGAACTCCCTATCTCCCGATCCGTGGCAGTTAGGGGTTAAATTTTGGTATGGTTGGATCGGCCAGAGCATGGCCGTTCCAACGATACCAAACATGAAAGTGAAAAAGTTGTAAAAAAAAAAAAAAATGAAAAATAAAAACAAATTAAAAAAAAAAATTATAAAAAAAAATAAACACTTTTTTTTTATTTTTTTTGGTTTGTTAGTGTAGCAATATTGTTCCCATTTCAATTATAATGTGAACAATGATGCTGCACTAACGATTTTTGTATGCGGTGCGTTTGTTAAAAATAGTGTAATTTTCCCCCAAAAAAAATGTAACGAGACCCCATCTCTAATTTTTTTAACAAGCGCACCCCATACAAAATATAACCGCAATTGCTCGCATGTTAAAATGTGAAAAAAAAACACTTTACACATTGTAAATTATTGAAAATACATATTTTATTGCATTTTTTGTTATAATATACAGACATGACATAACGTATACATATAATAATGACATATTATGAATCTACCGAGTCTGACGGAAAGAACGATATATAATATGTCTGGGTCATATACTGAAATAAGCCTTCAAAACACGTTTAAACATGATGCGCAAAACAGGTAAAAATGACCTCAGCACAGGGGCGGGAAAAGCCTCAGCAGCGAAAGGGTTAAAAGATCACCAAGAGCTTATATTAAGAAGGTTTGAAAAAATCCGTAATGACTACTGAAACATCAAAACATAATAACCAAATATAAAGGGTGCGAATAACCCAATTATCGGGTGGGATAATACTCGCCTCTGTGTCTTTATTAGAATTAGGATTCCCCGTCATGATAATAGGGGAATCTGGGAATTATCCCACAAGACACGGAGGCTCATATTATGCTAGTTCAAAGCCTAATTAATTAGTGATAGTGGCATGTGACACACTGGATTCCCAGATTCCCCTATTATCATGACGGGGAATCATAATTATAGTAAAGACACGGAGGCAAGTATTATGCTATCTTTTCTTTACTTACGCCGATAGCAGCAAAGAACAATCTCTCAAATACACAACAAAGTATTTTGAGAGTGAAAAAAACACGTTTAAACAGTATATATACATAACAGATAACAATGGTACAGTCCAGTATAACAATGGTACAGTCCAGTATAACAATGGTACAGTCCAACTCTTCAAATCCTCTGACCACCGTTGGCTCTTCTCTTTTCTGATGCGAGACCGTCCCGATGCCTTCCAGTAGAAGTGGTAGAGGCCAAAACAGTAATTGAATTTAAGCAGGCATGGGATAGGCATAAGGCTATCCTAAACAAAAGATAAATCCAGGTTAAGTATCCATGTAATTGGGCGACTAGATGGGCCGAAAGGTTCTTATCTGCTGTCATTTTTCTATGTTTCTATGTTTCTTTAACCAGTCGAACAACGGAAGGACCTCCTTCCTTTATGGAAACCTTGAACATGTAGAGGAAACCTTGTATGATAAATTCCAATCCAAGGATTAAGCTGTCAGAGAAAACAATACATTAGAGATCACCAGAGCTTGTTAACGAATGATCAAATGATCTAAAAACTTATCGAACACTTAACCTTCACGTCAGATATTAGGGTGGGAAAAAATTCTCCACATTTGGGCGGGATAATACTCGCCTCCGTGTCTTTACTATAATTATGATTCCCCGTCATGATAATAGGGGAATCTGGGAATTATCCCACAAGACACGGAGGCTCTTATTATGCTAGTTCAAAGCTTAAGTAACTAATGAATGCGACATGTGACACACCGGTTTAAAATAAAATTCTCTAAAGGTGGATTCTCTGGACCAGTCCGCTGTCTTTAAGATGTCCTCGAGACGACATCCCCGGGAAAAAGCTCCCGAAGCAGAAGCGCTCCGGGAGGAATGAGCTCCGAACATGGAGACGTCTACACCAGCTTCAGACATGATCCATTTAACCCACCTAGCGAGTGTGGTGGAAGACACCGACTTGTATGGTTTGCATAAAGATATGAACAATCGTTGTGATACACCAGCTCTGTTAGAGAAAGTAACTCTTTCATATTCCTTCAAACAACGGACTGGACAAAGTTGAGGACGTTGAGGAAAAGCTGGATAGAAAACCTCTGACATAGAAGTTTTTGTCCTGTTAGAAACCAAAAATTTCACTCCTGTTGGAGAAAAACATCTTCCCATTAGATCTAGGGCTCGAATGTCTGAGACTCTTTTGCAGGAAACTAAGCAAAATAGAATGGCCAATTTTGCCGAAATTTGTTTGATGGACAAAACTTCGTTATCAGGCCAACTCTCCAAGAGAGTAAAAACGACATTGACGTCCCAGGTGTTAGAGTAACGAGAACGAGGTGGTCCTTTACACCGTATACCCTTCAATAATCTACCATAGGAGGTTTCCCTGCAGGAATCCCGTCAAACCCTTGATGCGAAGCAGATATTGCCGATCTGGAATTATTGATCGTGCGATATGCTTTCCCATCCTCAAATAAATGAGTGAATTAACTTAACAAGCTAGTCAAAGAAGCTGAAACGGGATTAATACGTTGTTCCAAACTCCAAGAGGCCCACGCCCTCCATGCAGATCTATATCTCCTTCTGGTAGATGGGGCCCAGGAACTTGACAACAACGAGCAGTTGCCTCCGAAATGTCGATGGAAGGCCAATGACCCCTGATATTTTCCATGCTATCAATCGCAACGAGTGAGGATTCAAGATATTGTGAAGTGTCCCCTCCGGATCCCTCAGAGTGTAAGGCCAAGCCTGGATTAACCTGGGAACGTCCACAGACAGTTCCAGAAGTAGTGGGAACCAAGGTTGGGACCTCCACAGTGGTGTTATGAGAACTATCGTAGCTAATTGCGATTGTACGAGTCTTATTACCGCTAGAATGAGGACGAATGGTGGAAATGCATAAAGCGTCCCTAGCGGCCATACCTGAACCAGAGCATCCGTGGCTAGAGCCATGGGATCTGGTATCCAGCTGTAATACTGAGGTAGTAGTGTATTGAGGCGCGATGCAAATAGATCTATAGAAAAAGGACCCCAGATAAATGACAATTTGGCAAATACCTCGGTATCCAATCTCCAATTGCTGGAATCAATCAGGTATCGGGAATTTCAATCCGCCACTACATTGTGGAGGCCTGGAATGTATTGGGCCTGAACTGTTAGACTGTGAGACAGGCAAAATCCCCAGAAGGTCTTTGCCATCTCCGCCAACTGTTTGGATCTGGGACCTCCTAAGTGGTTGATGTAACGCACTGCAGACAGATTGTCCATTTTGAGAAGTATGGAACTCGCCTGAAAATGTTTGACGAAACTTTGAACAACAAACAAACCAGCGAGGAGTTCCAAACAGTTTATGTGCCAATCTACCTCTGTAGTGTCCCATCTGCCGCCTGTGGAAAGCGAACCGCATCGTGCGCCCCACCCAGATCTGCTGGCGTCTGATTCTATGACTAATTCTGGTATTGGATTTTACTATTGGTATTGGATGGTATTGGATGGCTCTGCCATTCCATGTTTCTAAATGGTTCAGCCACCATTGCATCTCCTCTTTCGATTCGTCGTCTAAAGAGATGTAATCTGGATAAGACCATCCCCTCCTCAGATATCGCGCCTTCAGACGTTGAAGGGCTCGATAATACAGCGGTCCTGGAAAGACCGCTTGTATTGCTGAGGAAAGTAGACCTAGAAGACGAGCTAAACCTCGCAATGGGAACTCCTGTGCCGACAGGAGACGTCTGATTTCCTTGTGAATCAACCAAACCTTGGTTGAGGGCAAAGAAAGAGACATCTCTGTGGAATCTACGGTAAAACCTAAGAATTCGATTAACTGTGTTGGTGTGAGAACCGATTTCTTGTAGTTTATTAGGAAACCCAAATTGGACAACAGATTGATCGTCCAATCTTTGTGAATTGTCAATAATGTTTGATCTTTCGCCAGGAGGAGAATATCGTCTAGGTAAATTAATAGACGCACTCCCCTGCTGCTCAGAAACGCTACTACGGGCCTCATTACCTTGGTGAAACACCAAGGGGCGGATGACAGACCGAACGGTAGGGACTTGAACCTCCAAAGGGTGCCCTTCCAATGAAATTGGAGAAAATCCCTGCTGGTAACTTCTATCGGTATCGTCAGATATGCATCTTTTAGGTCTATTTTGACCATCCAATCTAGTGGAGTTAAGACCTCTTTTAATGATGGAATGCCCTCCATTTTGAAATGGTTGTAGACAACGTACTCGTTTAATTGTTTTAAGTTGATTACAGGACGGAAATCCCCGTCTTTCTTTTTTACCAGAAATATATTGCTCAAAAATATTTCTCTTTGAGGTATCACCTCTTCTATTGCATTTTTTCTTAAAAGATTTTTTACTTCCAGTGAAGTAATGACTCTGTCTTTTTTGGGCATAACCATTATTCCCAGAGGTATAGTCTGTACGGGATGAGCAATGAACTCTATCCTGAAACCCTGAATTGTCTGAAGAACCCATGAATCCGATGTGATTATTTGCCATTGATTGAAAAAATTTAATGTCCTTCCCCCCACCTCTCCTGTGGAAAAACATTGGAGTGAAGGTATACTCACCAAAGGATCCTGATCTCCTAGATCCTCTGTAACCGCGTTGACGGAAAGGTCTGGATCGTTGCGGAAAAAAGGTGGGGTTTTTCGGGGCCTCTTGGTAAGAGGATCTGAAAGCACCTCCTTGAGGTGGAATATGAATTGCGGCCGGGAAAACGACCCCAGTTTGTCCCAGCCCTGCCAAAAACCCTATTTGGGAAAGCTTTCCTTATGTTGGCCTTGACTTTGCCAACTGTCGAGAGATCCTGAATAATCAGACATTTCTTTGAAGATTCCTTCTCCAAAAAGCATGCCTTCAGCGCTGGAACCTGGTTCGTTAGTTGCCAGAGAAGCTACTTTAGAATCAATCTTAAGGAGAATTGACCGTCTCCTCTCGCTTGAAATGGCCGTGTTCAGATTCCCAAACACACAGACCAATCTTTGTATCCAGCCCCTGTATTCATACAGGTCTGGTTTCTCATTCGTGAGGAGAGCTCTTTCCACAGAATCCATCAATTTGGCCAGTGGACCTAGAAGGTCTAATAATTTGTCGTGGCACACCTTCAATGTGGCCTCAACTCCCCTCTTTGGAGTCCAATTAGACTCCTGGAGTATGTCTATTATCTTCGGATCTAACTTCGGTACTAGATGTAATTTATGTGCCAAAGTTGGGGCCGGGCACTCAGCCCTCAGGTTATTTCTGGTCTTTTTATCCATGGGCAAACGTATACGTTGCTCAATGTATTTAGCCACATGTTCAATTGGCGACCACTCAGAAGAGCGTGGATGTTTCAACTGTTCCGGAATGAACATTGAGTTCCCCAGAGCGTCTACCGGATCTAAAGCCGGTTTGTTTCCCTCACTGGACTCAGGTGAAGACACCGTGTCCGTTTCTATAGGGGAAGCTTCTGGGTCATAATCGGGGTCAGAGCTCTCCTCAGGATCTGATAACTCTTCCTCAGTGGAATAATCAGAGGAGCTGTCAGTATCCTTTGCGCGTTTTGCGCGTTTTCATCTCCGTTTGGCCGATTTTAAATGGCCCCTTTATTTAACCACCGTGGAATGTTGTGGAGAATCATGTGTACTTGAATAAGTACGTTTCTTATGTGAGCATTTTTTAGGGAGTTGCTCACCTCCCTCAATTGAGGTCCCAGGGACCTCTTCATCCCGGTGCGAATCAATGGATAAGAATTTTTCTGACGCCGGGGAAATAATGGAGGAGCTTCTGGCCGAATGGCTTGCCAGTACCCTAACCATAGTATTCTCTAAGTTATTGGAAAACGCCGACAGCGCAGCCACAAAGGCATCTGCCGGGTTAGAATTAAAGGGATTAGGAGACAGAGTACCTGGGGTAACTGATACCTTATTATTGGCCATAATCGCTAACCCAATTTATTGCAAAAAAACCTGCCGTTTTACAGCCTTTTTTTCAACCGCCGGGCTCCTGAGGTAACTCGTCGCGACACCCGCGCATGCGCGGACTGTCGCGAGAATTTACCTCAGGCAGTGGCGCGAAGCCGCGCCTCTCCGAGTAACGGAGATGCAGGGGCGGCACCAAAACAAAACAAACAGCTGCCGCATAGACGCCACGCTCTAAACACGGGGAAAAAAGCACATTATAACTGGGCAATAAACTAAACCATCCCCAAATACAAGAGAGAAAAAAAACTGTGAAACTTATCACCTGTAATAATCACAACCAACATAAATACACAAGTGTATATGCATAGAATATATATATATATATATATATATATATAAAGTAATTAATAAAACACATGTACATATATCTATATATAATGCTACAGTGAAAACAGTAAACTGTCAGATAATTCATAAATAAATAATTATTGCTGCTGATACTCATCTCATCTCGGCGAGCAGCAAAGAAAAGAAGAGAGCCAACGGTGGTCAGAGGATTTGAAGAGTTGGACTGTACCATTGTTATACTGGACAGATAACAGATATTGTTATCTGTTATGTATATATACTGTTACATAGTTACATAGTTATATAGTCTGAAAAAAGACATGCGTCCATCGGGTTCAGCCTCTCCCACATAACCTACTGCTGTTGATCCAAAAGAAGGCAAAAAACCCAATCTGAAATGCTTGCCAATATGCAACATACTGGGGAAACATTCCTTCTTGCCCCCAGAATGGCAGTCAGATTTCTCCTTGGATCAAGAAGCTTTTACCCACATATTAAATATTATAACCCTTAATATTCTGTGTCTGCAGGAAGTCATCCAGTCGTTTTTTAAAAGTCTGTACAGACTCTGACCCAACCACCTCAACAGGCAGAGAATTCCACAGCTTTATTGTTCTCACCGTAAAATAACCCTTCCTATGCTTTAAGCTAAATTTTCTTTCTTCCAGTCTAAATGGATGACCCCTTGTCCTGTGTATAGTCCTGTTAATGAATAGGTTATCAGACAATGGTTGATAATGGCCCCGTATATATTTATATAAGGTTATCAGATCCCCTCTAAGGCGCCGTTTCTCTAAACTAAACAGGTTTAAGCTTGTTAGTCTTGCCTCATAACTTAACCCTTCCATTCCCCTTATTAATTTAGTTGCCCGTCTCTGCACTTTTTCTAGCGCTATAATATCTTTTTTTAAGACAGGTGCCCAAAATTGCACGGCATATTCAAGGTGCGGCCTGACCATTGATTTATACAGAGGCAAAATTATGTTTTCATCCCGTGAGTGAACTCCCCTTTTAATGCTGATACCTTGCTGGCCTTGGCGGCTGCTGTTTGACATTGCACATTGTTACTTAGTTTGAAGTCTATGATTATTCCCAAATCCTTCTCCTGCTTGGATTTCCCTAAATCCGTACCATTTAGGGTATAAATTACTTGTGTGTTCTTCACTCCAAAGTGCATAACTTTGCATTTATCTAGATTAAATCTCATCTGCCATTTAAGTGCCCAGTCCCCCAATCTATCTAAATCCCTCTGCAGCGAAGTAACATCCTGCTCACATTGTATTACTTTTCCTAGTTTTGTGTCATCTGCAAACACTGATACATGACTTTCAATGCCTATCTCAAGGTCATTTATAAATAAATTGAATAGTATTGGTCCTATAACAGACCCCTGAGGGACACCGCTTACCACTGGTGTCCATCTTGAAAATGTACCATTTATGACCACTCACATCTTTTAGCCAGTTTTCTATCCAAGAAAACTATTTTCATCTAGACCAATTTTTCTTAATTTAAATAGTAACCTTTTGTGTGGAACTGTGTCGAAAGCTTTGGCAAAATCTAAGTAAATCACATCCACTGCAACCCCCTGATCTATACTTCTACTTACTTCCTCATAGAATGTAATTAGGTTAGTCTGACATGATCTGTGTTTCATGAAACCATGCTGATTTTTGCCAATAACATTATACCTCCCAATAAATTCCTGAATATTATCCCTTAGTAACCCCTCGAATACTTTCCCAGCCACAGATGTTAAGCTCACAGGTCCATAATTCCCAGGCACAAATTTTAAACCTTTCTTAAATATAGGGACCACGTCAGCTTTTCTCCAATCCTCTGGTACTATTCCTGAAAGAAAAGAATCTTGAAAGATTAAGAACAGAGGTTTACATATTTCAACACATAGCTCCCTCAGTACTCGCGGGTGAATTCCATCTGGCCCTGGTGCTTTATTCACATTCACATTGTTTAATTTCTGCAAAACCTTGTCCTGAGTCAACCAGTCACTTTGTATTAGTAAGTTTTTATTAATGAATTGCATGTCTCCTGTTATAGGTTTCTCTTTGATAAATACTGAAGAAAAATAATCATTTAAAATTTCTGCCTTATCCTGATCTTCAGTTAACAATAACCCTGACTCAGATTTTAGTGAACCTACATTTTCACTCCTGGGTTTTTTAGAATTTATGTACCTAAAGAATCTTTTAGGGTTGGTCTTGCTCTCTTTGGCTATTTCTTTTTCATTTTCTAGTTTAGCCCATCTAATCGCATTTTTACATGCTTTATTAGCTGCCCTATATGCTTTATAGGATGCCTCAGATTTATCAGATTTAAAAGCTTTAAATGCCTTCTTTTTATTTTCCATTTCCTTAGTTACCTTCCTACTAAGCCACATTGGTTTCAGTCTGTTTCTTTTATATTTATTAACCAGTGGAATATATTGTGACGTGTACTTTTCTAGTGTTAGTTTAAAGATATTCCACTTATCCTCAGTGTTTTTCCCGTGAAAGAGTTTCTGCCAGTCAATGACATTGAGAGCTTCCTTTATTTTAATAAAGTTGGCCTTTTTAAAATTATATGTTTTAGCATGCCCCTTATGAATGTGTTTGAGTTTATTTCAAAAGTCACCAAATTATGGTCACTGTTTCCCAAATGTTCCCTTACATTAATATTTGAGAAAAGATCCACATTATTTGTTATAACCAGGTCCAGACAGTTATCCTCTCTAGTTAGTGTTTCTACCAGTTGTGACATGAAGGTATCATTTAAAATGTTCAGAAACCGGATTCCCTTTGCTGAATTACTAGTCCCACTATCCCAATTAATGTCCGGGTAATTAAAATCTCCAATAATTAAAGTGCTACCATGATCTGCAGCCTTCCTAATTTGCTCTAACAGTTGTTCTTCCTCATCATTATCTATATTAGGTGGTTTATAGCATATGCCAACCAATAGTTGACTTCCCTGTTTATTCCCTAACGAAATATTTACCCATAAGGACCCAACATTTCCCTCATCACTTACCAGTTTTGTAATATTAGGCTTTAAATCCTGATTTACATACACTCCACCCCCTTTCTTGTTTAAACGTGTTTTTTTCACTCTCAAAATACTTTGTTGTGTATTTGAGAGATTGTTCTTTGCTGCTATCGGCGTAAGTAAAGAAAAGATAATAAGAGCCTCCGTGTCTTGTGGGATAATTAAAATAACACTCCCTAAAAGGTGGATTCTCTGGACCAGTCTATTGTTTTAAGATGTCTACAAGACAACATCCACGGAAGAAAAAATCTCGGAAGCAGAAGCACTCCGGGATGAAAGAGCTCCGAACACGGCGACGATTACACCAGCTCCTGACATGATCCATTTAACCCACCCAGCGAGTGTGGTGGAAGTTACAGAATTGTATGGTTTGCGTCAGGATATGAATAACCGTTGGGATTGGAGTGACCTGTTAGGGGCAGAAACTCTTCCATATTCCTTAAAACAATTACTGGGTAAAGGACAGGACGCTGCGGCAAAACTGGATAGAAGACCTCTGACAATGAAGTCTTTGTCCTATAGGAAAATGTAACATTTCTCCCCGTGTCGGGTAAAACTTCTTCCCGTTAAGTTTAGGGCTCGAACGTGTGAGACTCTATTGCAGGAAATCAAGCAAAGTAAAATGGCCAATTTCACAGAAATCCGTTTAATAGACAGAGTTTCATTCTCGGCCACTGATCCAGAAAATTAACTAGAATGACATCCCAGATGTTAGAATAATGGGAACGAGGGGTCGTTACACTGTATACCCTTCAATAACTTACATGTAATGGGGTGCTTCCCGGCAGGAATACCAATAAAACCCTGATGTGAAGCAGATATCTCCGATCTGAGGTTATTAATCGTGCGATACGCTTTACCATCCCCAAATAGATGTGTGAAGAAACTAAACAAGTTACTCAAGGAACTGATATGGGATCAACTTGATGTTCCATGCACCAAGAAACCCATGAGTTCCATGCAGTACCATATCTCCTCCTAGTAGAGGGGGCCCAGGAACTCGACAAAAATGAGGCAGATGCATCTGAAATGTTGACTGACGCCCAGTGACCCCTGATATTACACTAAACAGCTTAAAAAATTTGTGAAGACTCAAAGTGTGAAGCGTCCCCACCGGATCTCCCACGGTGGACGATGGGACACAAATTAGCCTGGAAATGTCCACAGTTTCAGGAGGTGCAGGAACCATGGTTGAGACCTCCATAAGGGTGCTATGAGCACTATTGTAGCTAATTGTCCTTGTACTAGTCTTATTACTGTTGAAATGAGAATGAATAGAGGAAAGCGTATAGCGTCCAGGTCTGGACCAGACCATCCGTGGCCAAAGCCATGGGGTGTGGTCTCCAACAGTAGTATTGTGATAAAGGAATATTGAGGCTAGAAAAGGGACCCCAGAGAGATGACAAACTGGCAAATAACCTGGCGTCTAATCTCCAATTGCTGGAGTCTATCAGATACTTTGAATTCCAGTCCGCCATTACGTTGTCTGAACCCTGGAATGTATTGGCCTGGACTGAGAGCTTGTGAGGCAGGCAAAATCCTCAAAAGATTTTGTTGTCTCTGCTATCAGGTTGATATAATGCACAGCGGACAGGTTGTCCATTTCCAGGAGTATGGAACTCGTCTGGAAAAGCTTAATAAACTTGAATAGCAAACAATCCTGCAAGGAGTTCTAAACAATTCTATACAATCCTATTTTCTGTGGAAACCCAACAGACACCTGTGGAAAGCGATCCGCAGCGCCCCCAGCCAGATCTGCTGGTGTCTAACTCTATGACCAGTTCTGGAGTTGGATGGATGATGGCTTTGCTGTTCCATGACACTAAATGATTTAGTCACCACTGCATCTCCAATTTCGACTTATCGTCCAGAGAGATGCGATCTGGATAAAGCCATCCCCTCCGCAGAAATCGTGCTTTCAGACGTGGAAGAGCTCGACAATAAAGCGGTCCTGTAAAGACCACTTGTATTGCTTCGGAGAGTAGACCCAGGAGGTGAGCTAACCATCTCAGAGAGAATTCTTCTGCAGATAGAAGACATCTGATTTCTCTGTGAATCAGCCGAACTTTGTCAGAAGGCAGAGTAAGAGACATCTCCATCGTAGTTACGGTGACACCTAGAAATTCAATAGACTGTGTCGTTGTAAGGACCGATATTTTGTAGTTTATTGGGATTGTCAGATAAGCGTCTTTCAGATTTATTTTGACCATCCAATCTGGCGGAGATAAAACTCCTTTTAATGATGGAATGTCTTCGCTTTTGAAATGATCGTACACAACGTACTCGTTCTTTTTTCAGATTGATACTGGGTGGAATTCTCCGCCTTGGGATGTTGGTGTGAAATTATACTCCCCAAAAATCCTGATCTTCTCGAACCCCTGTAACCACTTTGACGGTGAAATTCTGGTCCATTGTGGAATAAAAGGTGGGGTCCTTTTGGGGCTCTAGTTAAGAGGGTCTAAAGGAGCCTCTCGAAGTGGAATAAGGAATGACGAAAAACCTATTCGAGAAAGCTTTCCTGACATTAGCCTTCATCTTACCTGTGGTCAAGAAGGACCTTGTATATTTGGTCATCTCCTTGAAGATGCCTTCTCCAAGTAACAGACCCTCAGCGCTGGGACCAGGCTCATTATTATTATCATTTATATAGCGCCAACAGTTCATTATGCGCTAAGGTCGCCACTTTAGGGTGGATCCTGAGGAGAATTGAGCGTCTCCTTTTCGCTTGATAAAGCTGTGTTATGTTACCAAAAACACAGACTAATCTCTGTACTCGGCCCCTGTGTTCAAACAGGACTGGTTTTCATTAGTGAGGAAAAACCTCAACCGAATCAATAAATTTTTGCCAATGGACCTACAAAATCAAACAATTTATCATGACACCCCTTAAGGTGCCTCTACTCCCCTTTTTCGGGACCAATTTGACTGGTTAAGGATGTGAATAATTTCGGGATCTAACTCGGGGTTACATTAAGCTTATGTGACAAAGTTGGGGCTGGACACTCAGCCCTCAAATTACTTCTGGTTTGTTTATCCATTGACATACGGATATGCTGTTCTATATAACCAGCCACATGCTCTATGTGTGTCCATTCCACTGACCGGGGATGTTTTAATTGCTCTGGTACAAACATTAATGGGTTATTTACGTGGGCATAAGAACGAGGGAACCTGGGGCAACAGGCAGGTTCGGGCCTGTCATAAACCGCTTATTTATTTATTCGTTTTAGTAAGAAACATCCTTATTTAAAAGCGCAGCTGTTCGTCTGAGGTAACTGCCTGCGACGTACCGCGCATGCGCCAGCTGCCACAAGCATTACCTCAGGCACGAATGGCGCGAAGCTGTGCCTCTTCTCTGTGACGGAGCTGTGGGGAGGAACTGAAAAGCCCGATATTTACCGATTCGTCTCCCCAGAGGAACCAAGACGGGAAACAATAAATTAACAAAGCCCTGTAGAAATACAAACCTAAATAGAAACAAAGATCCTTCACTCAATAAAATAAAATATGCTATCCCACAAAATGTGTGTAAAAGTATGAAATACATAAATTACAACATAGAGTACTGAAAATTATAAACAGTTTAATATCAATTTTAACAACAGCTTGCTGCTAATACTCATCTTATCTCGGCGAGCAGCAAAGAAAAGAGGAGGAGCCAAGGGTTACCAGGGAATTTATGGAGCGGTCTACCTGATGATTGGGCAGCAGGGAGCTGGACTGTACCATTACCTGCTATTGTTATATGTATTATTAAACTGTATTTTTCTTTCTAAATACTTTTATTGTTGTATTTGAGAGTTTTTCTTTGCTGCTACCGGCTTAAGTAAAGAAAAGATAGAATAATACTCGCCTCCGTGTCTTGCGGGATAATTGAGGGAGCACTGGCAGGGGATTGCTGGAAGCACTGGCAGGGGATTGCGGGAGCACTGGCAGGGGATTGTGGGGAGCACTGGCAGGGGATTGCGGGGAGCACTGGCAGGGGATTGCGGGAAGCACTGGCAGGGGATTGCGGGAAGCACTGGCAGGGGATTGCGGGAAGCACTGGCAGGGGATTGCGGGAAGCACTTTCGAGGGATTGTAAGATGATGCTGGTGTGAATTTGGGTAATGGCACAATAGAAAGGGTCAGTTTGAGGGGCTCCTCTTTCGGCGGGGGGGAGGGGGAGACCGACCTGATTCCATACATTTACCTGACAGGCAGGAGCCCTGGCTTTAAACAGATTCTGGCTGAATTCCTCCACCTTGTCTCGGATGGTGTGAATTGTATCGGATCCTAAAAGCCACAGCCGGGACGGGATCTGCAGGTAGAGCGGCTGCATGGAGGCAAAAACATCATGTTGGATGAAACTGCGTCTTCTTTGGGGGAAAAAGATTCTTTATAACCGTCACATGAGTTTCCAGCTCTCATCGGTATCAAGAGACGCCAACCTGTTATTTAGAGAAATGTATGGACGAGACGGGGTGCAGGTGAGCAGAATGCGGGCAGGGCTGGCATCTTACCACCACCAAGGGCAACAGTTTGGGGTTAAGGGGCAGAATCCTTTTAATGCTTCTTGCATTTGAGAAAAACAGTTTGTTCCCACATTTTCTCCTTCAGGAGGTCTGATGTATTCAGGGTGTGCGGGTGTGTTTTTAGGGGCTCCTCCATATATTCAGGGTGTGTTTTTAGGGGTTCCTCCATACAGTGGGGTGTGTGGGTATCTTTAGGGGTTCCTCCATACAGTGGGGTGTGTGAGTATCTTTAGGGGTTCCTCCATACAGTGGGGTGTGTGGGTATCTTTAGGGGTTCCTCCATACAGTGGGGTGTGTGGGTATCTTTAGGGGTTCCTCCATACAGTGGGGTGTGTGAGTATCTTTAGGGGTTCCTCCATACAGTGGGGTGTGTGAGTATCTTTAGGGGTTCCTCCATACAGTGGGGTGTGTGGGTATCTTTAGGGGTTCCTCCATACAGTGGGGTGTGCGGGCGTACAAGAGAGCTGCCGGGTAATAAAGTGCCAGCAAGTAGTTGTAAAATTAGAATACAGGTCTTGCTCTGCGTTACTGGGGTAGAGTTCGATCTCATATAAACATATAAATGGCCCCAATAGGTCATGATTATTTATTTGTTTGTTTCATATTAACTTGGCCGGGGGACGACGACAAAATATGGAGTACCTGGCAATAGCCAGCCTAAATAAGCCATTGGGGGGGGGGCACAAACCATTGATGACATTAAGCCATCCCGGGCCAGTGGTTTGAGGAGATGTTCTGGGCCTGTTGTGGGTCTCTACTCATGTAACAGCTCAATTAAATACGGTCAATGCAGCAGTCTTCAAGCCGCAGCTGGGGAGGGTCCTCACTTCAATGACTCGGAGGCTCATATTTTGCATTTCTTTCTTGCACTTTATTCAACAGCAGCATAAAAACATAAGAAAAACATGTTTCAGTAAACGGACAAACGTGTCCCTGTCCTCCCCGCAGTCCATTGCACGGAGGTTCCTTCCCTTCTCCATAAATAGCCACGTTCCTCGGCCATCATCTTCCACATCCTTTACTGCTCCTGCAACAAGACAAGTGACTGCATTTTGTTTCAGTACTTTGTGTTCGGCGTGCCCTGGTCCAGGCGTTAAATCAGGCGCAGGCCGGGTGTGTTGATCGGCTGCACTCCATGCTCATGCGTGTTTTTCTGGGTGTGCCCGCGTGTGATTAGTGGGATTTCAGTGTCTCGCCTCGCAGTTGACCCTATTTTTCTCTCGCGGCCGGATCTACTTCCGGACACAGACTTATCCCACACGTTCCTGATGAAGTGTTACTAGCACGGGAGTACGCTGCTAATTGTCCGAGAGCTGGTTCCCGAATGGTTACAAGATGCTGCCTGCCAAAGGAAAACGCAAGTCTCTTTCTCCGTCGGTAGAATCAGATTTTGGGGATAGCTGTGATTAACCCGCAGAGCCGATCCCTGACTTGCCTGCTAGGAGCGCAGTCCCGCCAGCGGCCAGGTTAGATCTGGACATACAGGCCTCCATTGCCTCGGCTGTCCGAGTGGAGGTAGCCATCATCTCCTCGTCCTTTAATAGCTCCCTACAGAACATTGTAGCGGCCATTCAGGCCTTGTAACCCCCGCCCAGTCCCGCACCCCCTGGCCCTTGCCTGTGGAGGGGCCAGCTACCGGCCATGTGGATGTTTTGTTCCCCTCCCCACCGTTGGGGTGGGTAAAGTTAGATTTTTGCACTATGTGCTTGACTCGAGGAGCCGGCATCCCAGCACCACTGCCTCTGCTAAAAAAAATCCCTGCCTGGTAAAAGGGCCCTGGAACCCAGGACGCCAGCAGTTAGCGCTTCAAAGAATCCTAAGCAGGTGGTGAAATCCCCTCCATTGGAGGTGGATGGTGAGGAGGCGGAAGTTGCTTACTCAGATGACCCCGAAGATCTGTCAGGTAAGCCCCCGTTGAGGCCTCAGTGTTCAGTTGGGTTGGGGGGGGTCTTATTGCCTGATTCATATTCAGGTGGCGGGAATTGACCCTGGGTCCTACAGACGGTGGCGGGGATTCAACTGGATTTTGCGGCCACCCCATCGCAAACGTCTCAACCACCTCCCCTTTGGTTCTCAGTCGAGGGGTCAGTTTTGGTGGATAACGAGATACGGAGCCTCGTTCTCAAAGGTGCCGTGGAAGCATTCCTGTGGGGAATGTGGGATTCGTGAGCAATATTTTCTTGGTGTCCAAGAAAGGAGGGGGCTCACGCCCGTTCATAAACCTGAGAGTTGTTAACTCATTTCTGTTGTACCGCCACTTCAAGTTGTGGGGGATCTCCCGCATGTTGTCCTTCGTGGGGACTGATTTGCCATGGTGGACTTGAAGGATGCTCATCTTTCGGTCCCCATGGCGAGGGTGCACAGGGACTTCAGTCAGTTTCGGTGGCGATGGGGGATTCTGTTTCTCCAGTCTTCCATTTGGGCTCTCGTCTGCACCTTGGTGCTTCGCCATGTTGTTGAGACCAGTGGTGATGGTTTTGCGGGCAAAGGGCGTTCACCTTATTGTGCATCTGGACGACATCCTTCTGACGTCAGCCACAAAGGAATTGCTTTCTCTCCACTTACATTGGTCCCTCTCTGTAACGGGGGGAGTAGCGCCCACTAGATAGTCGCGGAGTTGAGATCCTTAAGGGCTGAGAAATGTTTTTGACGTTTAAACACAGATTGTCATTCACAGAATCAGAGACTTGCGGCAACAAGATTGAACAATAGGCTGAGTCGCTACTAAGCACTAAAGGTTTCGAGACCGATAGACTACTTCGAGCACATACAGAGAAACACAGATAAATCAGACAGTTGGTGAATTGCGCAGACTGCAGGGCAGTCAGGAAATAAGTTGCTTTAACGTTTGCTGATAATCGGGAGCAGGTACCTTCAGATGGTAAGAGGCAACACATACACCTCGGGGTCTGTTGTACATACAGTAACGGGTATTGTTGATGGTGAGCGCACACTGACCATGAGCTGCAAATAAGCAGTACCTTACGATCGCAGATTTAAACAATATATGTGGCTGGAGAACATGAGCCCACGGTTGGGTATAGGCACTTAGAAAGGCCACAGACAAGACCCACCGATCAGAAGGGACACTTCCCCAGTAGCGTGTAAACACCCCAGCGGCAAGCATGGGGTTAAACCACCAAAGCACCACACAGGCGATCGTAATCAAGCAGCAAGAGAATAGTCAAAAAACAAGCCGGTCAAATAACAGGAGCAAGGATCGTATCCAAAAAACGGGTTGGCAAGAGAGACACAATAGCAACGAATAAGTAGCGATGCGGGAATCAGACTCCACGACAGGGCGACAAGGCAACTCCTCGCGCCCTGTTTTAAACCCGGCGGCTCCTCATGACCATGCCAGGCCCTGTCCCCCCGGACGTTGGTCAGCCATTCCCCAGTGCTGGCAGCCGGCCAGCTCCTGGCACAGAACCTTGCCCAGACCCCCCAGGCCGCGCAGCAGGGGCTGAGGACATGACACTCTCCCTGCTTCAGGAGTTTGGGTTTGTGATAAATATGGAGAAATTCATTCTGCAATCGTCATTTTGTCTAGAATTTCTGGGGATGTCGTTTGACCGTGTCAATGCGGCTCAGGCTTCTCATGGACAAAGTACCCGCTATTGATTAAGAGGCTCATTCTCTTTGGTGCCGTGCTCCCTGAGGTCGCTCGCACGCATGATTGGGCTCCTATCTGCAACTCTGTTGGTGGTTCTTCTGGCTCTCCGTGATGGCCTGTTTCCTCCAGGGGGTTCTCCGTTCTCATAGAGGGTGCATTTGTCAGACGTGGCCTGCCTTGATGGGGAGATGACGGGTCTCTGGTCTTGGAATGGGAAGGATATCCTTCCAGTGCCTCCATGTCTTGTGGTGGAGTCGATGCTTGCCTCTACAGTTGGGGGGCTCGTTGCGGCACTCGGTTGATGGCGGAATCCCTTCTGCACATCAATTGCCTGGAAGTGTTTGCAGGTTTGTTCGTGATCAAATGCTTTGCGAAAGACTTGGTGGATTGCATGGTCCCTTTGTGGACGGACAACCTTCCAGCCATTTGCAACATCAACGGCCTGGGGGGGTCCCAGATCGCCCATGCGCACAGTGTTGGTGAAATGGTTTTGGATGTATTTTTTCGAATTTGCTGATGCAGGCCCAGGTTCTCCTGGGTCTGCACAACGTCGTTGCCGGCTGGAACTCCAGGAACAACTTGGATTCAGGAGATTGGTGGCTGCAACCCGCAGGCTTTGCTCATTTGTTGCATCTTTGGGGTCCGCTGGCAGTAAATCTGTTCGCCTCCTGGTTGAACTTCAGCTTCCAAGGTTCTTCAGTTGGAGGCCAGATCCTGAGGCGTTGGAAACGGATGTGTTCCTTCAGCCATGGTCGATGGGATGGCTTTATGCGTTCCCATCATTCGCCATGATTGCGTGGATGCTGGCTCGGGTCCGGATTCAATTGGCGACCCTGGTGTTGGACTTTCACACCCACCTGTTTGAGGTGGGTAAGGAGCACCGCACAGTTAATACATTCCATTCGGCTATTTTGGCAGGCCACGTGGGCTTCCAGGGCCTCCCTCAGAGGCATCATCCCCTGGTGTGTAAGTTACTGTGGGCTGTTTGTTTAGAATGCCCTCCCAACCCCGATATTCCTCCACTTGGGAGGTCTCTCTGGTCCTATGTTTTTTGTCGGCTTGTCCGTATAATGGGGAGCTGTCTCTGCGCCAACTTTCCACAAAAGTTACTGATGTTTTCTATGTTGTCCTGTGAGCACGTCAGTGTTGTTTCTTGCTTTGGATTTCGGTGTGCAGTCCTTTTTACCTGACGGGTTTGTTTTGACATCTCTAGACGTACCAAGACAGCTATTACTTCAGTATGCTATCCGGTATTACCTGAGCATCCGTTGTTCTAGATCGGGTCCGCTGCCTGTGTGCATACGAGGTTTCGCTTTGTCTGCGGGCGTTTCCCCTTTGTTTATATCCTATGTTGTCCCTCAACATCCGGTGTCATCTGTCCTCGCTGGCCAATGTCTTCGGCTGGAATCAAGGTCTTTGTGTTTGGCCTCGGCCGCAGCACTGTACGGGTGTCATTTAAAGGACCTAATGAAGGTGGCCAACTGGTCCAGGGAAATAGTCACTCTGGACATTCTGTTTGAAGCCCGTTGATCATTGGTTAGCAGGCGTCCTTGACCTGCTTTGAATATGCAAAATATGAGCCTCCGAGTCATTGAATAAAAATTGATGATTTTCCTAAGTATGATGTTGTATTATTGCTTATTGGGGTGGGTCCTTGCTACGTGGGGGCTCAGTGGGTCTACACGTGCGCACGATCTTACCATTTGATTCAGGATTTTCTCTCTCCACAGCCTCCTGAGTTCTTTCCTTTTTTCATTGGATTGTTTTCCCTTTTGTTGGATTTCATTCTGTTTGGATTTTGAGTCGTATTCAAGAAAGTGTAATATGGCTGAGGGACGTGGCTTTATGGAGAGGGAAGGGAACCTCGGTGCAATGGACTGGGAGGGGAGGGACAAGTCTGTCTGTTTATTGAAACAAGTTTTTCTTAGGTTTCTATGCTGCTGTTAAATAAATGCAAAGAAAGAAATGCAAAATACTCGCCTCAAAGTCTTTATTAGAATTCAAACTTTCTCACATACTTAGGAAGATCATCAATTACCTGTAGCTCTGTCTGCAGCTCCTCGAGCAGAAGGTGACAGGCCTTCTTCTGAGTCTTGTCCAATGATATCTGCAGGCAGGGACCGGCTTTCCTGAACGGTGAATCCACCTGGCTCTCAGGCTGCAGATATGATAGAGAAGAACTGCAGGGAAGAGAAAACATGCACGGGATGTCAGAGCAGTGACTTATCTTCTCACTTTAAGGGCGGCACAGAGGATGAATTTGCACAATCATTGCAAAAGTGTGTGTGTGTGTGTGTGTGTGTGTGTGTGTGCGTGCGTGTGTGTGTGTGTGTGTGTGTGCGTGCGTGTGTGTGTGTGTGTGTGTGTGTGTGTGTGTGTGTGTGTGTGTGTGTGCGTGCGTGCGTGTGTGTACGCGCACTAAATTCTGTGTGTGCTCCCAAGTATGTCCAAAGTTGAATTTTTGTCCAAATGTGCACATGCGTCAGACGGAGCGAGCCTGCGTGTGCATCCCCGCTTAGGAGTGTGTGTGTGTGTGTGTGTATCACAGAGTTGCACATATTGAGGGCAGGTTTTGAGGATTTTTCAGAAAGTACATTACAGGATGGAGCATAGAGAGTAGGAAGGAGCTCGCTGGAAACGCAGGTTTAGGGACAGAAAAGCGTGAAATCATCAGGCAAGGAGCACATTGAACGTTTCTTCCACATTCTCTAGTTTTTTTAATTACTGTATGTAGTGAACGTTATGATTTGTGAGATCATTAAAATTTTAAATCCAGACATTAAAAATTATTGCACAACACAGACTGTGACATCTTCTGCCCCCAACACGCAGAACAAGCCACAACATCAACTACCACACCTTAATGGCCGGGCAAAAGCTAACCAGATAGACACAAAGACACACACACACAGACCCACACACACAGACACACACACACAGACCCACACACACAGACAGACACATACACACCCACACACACACACAAACACACAGACACCCACACACCCACAAAATACAAGATGAAATAACAAGCTCAGGTTAGTAATGGAGCATTTAGTCACACAAGCCAAAACATGGGACAACAGATGGAGAATGTGGAGAGACAGTAGCCAAGGTCAGCCCACAGACAGACAGACAGACAGACAGACAGACAGACAGACAGCACACCAAGTTGCAGAGATCCACGACAGGGCATAAAACAGAGGTGAGTGGAGGTTAAATAGCATCTTTCTGTTGGCTAGTCTCAAATCAGAGCTCCAGAATGACCGCAAGCAGCGTGGATATAATGACGGCTGTGGCGGAACCAACCCAAGAGGACGGGGCCCAGCGAGCACGGAGGCAGCTACGACACATCGAGAGGCAGGGGTCCGGATAACAGGACAGTGATAGAATGAGAGGCGGAGTTGTGGGTGGGGTTTGTAGAGTGGGGGTGGGGAAGATAACTTCTGGGTGTGGCCAGTAAATTAGGAGACTCGTTCAACATATAATTTATGGGAATGAGCACAGGAACGCCATTAAATGAACGAGGCACAAGCTGGACACCGAGTGGCAGGACACAGCGCGGCAGGGCAGAGCATGGCAGGACACAGCGAGGCAGGACACAGCGAGGCAGGACACAGCGCGGCAGGACAGAGCATGGCAGGACACCGAGTGGCAGGACACAGCGAGGCAGGACACAGCGCGGCAGGACACAGCGCGGCAGGGCAGAGCATGGCAGGACACAGCGCGGCAGGACACAGCGCGGCAGGGCAGAGCATGGCAGGACACAGCGAGGCAGGACACAGCGAGGCAGGACACAGCGCGGCAGGACACAGCGCGGCAGGGCAGAGCATGGCAGGACACAGCGCGGCAGGACACAGCGCGGCAGGGCAGAGCATGGCAGGACACCGAGTGGCAGGACACACAGCGCGGCAGGACACAGCGCGGCAGGGCAGAGCATGGCAGGACACCGAGTGGCAGGACACACAGCGCGGCAAGGACACAGCGCGGCAGGACACAGCGCGGCAGGACACCGAGTGGCAGGACACAGCGGGCAGGGCAGAGCATGGCAGGACACAGCGAGGCAGGACACAGCGAGGCAGGACACAGCGCGGCAGGACAGAGCATGGCAGGACACCGAGTGGCAGGACACAGCGAGGCAGGACACAGCGCGGCAGGACACAGCGCGGCAGGGCAGAGCATGGCAGGACACAGCGCGGCAGGACACAGCGCGGCAGGGCAGAGCATGGCAGGACACAGCGAGGCAGGACACAGCGAGGCAGGACACAGCGCGGCAGGACACAGCGCGGCAGGGCAGAGCATGGCAGGACACAGCGCGGCAGGACACAGCGCGGCAGGGCAGAGCATGGCAGGACACCGAGTGGCAGGACACAGCGCGGCAGGACACAGCGCGGCAGGGCAGAGCATGGCAGGACACCGAGTGGCAGGACACAGCGCGGCAGGACACAGCGCGGCAGGACACAGCGCGGCAGGACACCGAGTGGCAGGACACAGCGCGGCAGGACACAGCGCGGCAGGACACAGCGCGGCAGGACACAGCGCGGCAGGGCAGAGCATGGCAGGACACCGAGTGGCAGGACACAGCGCGGCAGGACACAGCGCGGCAGGACACAGCGCGGCAGGACAGAGCGGCAGGACACAGCGCGGCAGGACAGAGCATGGCAGGACACAGCGCGGCAGGACAGAGCATGGCAGGACACAGCGCGGCAGGACAGAGCATGGCAGGACACAGCGCGGCAGGACACAGCGCGGCAGGACACAGCGCGGCAGGACACCGAGTGGCAGGACAGAGCATGGCAGGACACAGCGCGGCAGGACACAGCGCGGCAGGACACAGCGCGGCAGGACAGAGCGGCAGGACACAGCGCGGCAGGACACAACGCGGCAGGACACAGCGCGGCAGGACAGAGCGGCAGGACACAGCGCGGCAGGACAGAGCATGGCAGGACACAGCGCGGCAGGACACAGCGCGGCAGGACACAGCGCGTTAGGGCACAGTGCAGGACAGAGCATGGCAGGACACAGCGCGGCAGGACACAGCGCGGCAGGACACAGCGCGGCAGGACACAGCGCGGCAGGACAGAGCATGGCAGGACACAGCGCGGCAGGACCCAGTGCGGCAGGACACAGCGCGGCAGGACAGAGCGGCAGGACACAGCGCGGCAGGACAGAGCATGGCAGGGCACAGCGCGGCAGGACACAGCGCGGCAGGACACAGCGCGGCAGGACACAGCGCGGCAGGACACAGCGCGGCAGGACACCGAGTGGCAGGACAGAGCATGGCAGGACACAGCGCGGCAGGACACAGCGCGGCAGGACACAGTGCGGCAGGACACAGTGCGGCAGGACACAGCGTGGCAGGACACAGCGCGGCAGGACACAGCGCGGCAGGACAGAGCATGGCAGGACACAGCGCGGCAGGACACAGCGCGGCAGGACACAGCGCGGCAGGACACAGCGCGGCAGGACACAGCGCAGGACAGAGCATGGCAGGACACAGCGCGGCAGGACACAGCGCGGCAGGACACAGCGCGGCAGGACACAGCGTGGCAGGACATGTGTGCCGTCCATGTGGCTATCCCCGGGTTTAGGATGCGGTCCTAGTACGTACCTCAGGGCAGCACAGCCATTTATTGTAGCGAGAAGGTAGGGTATATAATATGCTGGGGCTGTCCTGTTCTTCATATGTTCAATTCCATATTTTACAAGAGCCTCTCGCAGCCTGAAATGCAGAAAAAAAACATGTGATGTGACCAGGCATGGCGAGTGTCGGGAAAATGGGGAGGTCAGAGCCTGTTCTTTTAAAAACAGAACCGGCCTCATGGCATTCCAAACATTTACCAAAGCAGGCAGTTATCCATCTCGTGAATGGCCACGTTCCTCACCCGGCTTTCCAGGGTCAAACCCAGACCTGCTGCCAGCTGGACGTTCTCTGAAAGCATCTGAAACACAGTAAGACAGCGCTACCTTAGGCTAGGGACAGATGAGCGCATTTTCTGCGGCCACCGTCAAAATGTACGTCGATGCGTGCGCACGCATTTTTTCACGGAATACGCTTAAGTGGTCAGACGATGCGCAATTCTGGACGTATTTCATGACGATGGGGTAAAAAGAAGTCTAGGGAAATCCGGCTGTTTGAACGTTATGTTGGCCGCACACTAGCAGCGTCTGACGTCTCCTAATCACGCACACACGCTGCTATGCGGCCGCAGCGCACTCTGTACGTCAGTACCAGCGGTTTAACGTTCTCGAAAAAATGCGTTCATTTTCCACTTGCGTTGCGCGGCCGGACTTTTGTGCGACCGTACTTCGTATATTGGCCGTCATTGCCCGTCATCTGCTGCTAGTGCGGCCGTGATTATGTGCGCCAGAACGCGCGTTCGCACTGCCTCAGTCTGACCATAGCCTTAACCACCACGAAAGAGGAAGCTGACATCTGACTACAAGATGTGCCCAATGAAGCACCGAGAGCAGAAACGTGGTATCGGCTGGACCAGCGCACCGGCATGAACACAACCAATCCCCTGCGGCTTAAAGAACAGAGACCTCTAAGGAAAGGGTTTACACGTGAGCATGGTCCGGGGGAGCGGGTGTCCAAGAGTAATTGTTCAATTTCTCTTGAGAAGACATTATCTCTGGATTTTCGGGCACTTTACTTTGACACAATTTTGTGTATGCACTTTATAAAAGGACTCTCTCTATGAGCCCATGCACTTTATATATGCGTTTGCACATGTGGCCCACCATTTGCACTGTATTAGAGATTATGCACGTTTGAAAGGCTCATTATCACCGTCTTTTCTGATGATCTTTGTGACGTTGCACAAGTTTAATATCTTGGTATAATAAGGAATAGTTTTATTCATGTGACGTCATTATTGTTATAATACTAATTCTAGATCTAGGCTCCATTTAAAGTACATAATAATAGGTATTTGGGGATACGCCCAGGAACATTACCTAGGAATAGGAGTCCAGGGGCACCACCTGGGCCCAAGAGTTACTGATTGAAACCATCCACTGCTCCACAGGACACCCTTCCTTTTTCTGTATCACATTTTGCACATTTTGTTGAGGTTTATGTGTAACACCTTGTAGGCAGCAGATCCCAAATAATATAAATCATAAAGATACAGCGCCTCCACAGACCCACCCCTTTCTAACCCAAGACTCTACTTAAAACGCTCACCCAAGCTCTCCTCTCCCACCGCGACTACTGCAACCCACTTCTCATTGGCCTTAAATGATCCCAGGCTATCCTCTACACTCTAATGAACGCCTCTGCCAGACTCACCCACCTCACATCCTGTACCTCTCACCTCACCCCTCTACACTCTGTAATGAACGCCTCTGCCAGACTCACCCACCTCACATCCTGTATCTCTCACACCTCACCCCTCTACAGTCTGTAATAAACACCTCTGCCAGACTCATCTAGCGCACCCCTTTGTCAGTCTTACATACAATCTCTCCATATCTGCGCCCCTGCCTACATCTCCTCTCTAAATTAGCAGGCAGGTTCCAGCCCGGTCACATTGCTCACCCAGTGATCTGTTATTATCCTTCCCTCGTACCCGCACGCCTCACCTTCAGGTTTAATCCGGAGCTGCCCCTGATCTATGGAGCGCTCTCCCTCATAACATTCGACCCTCCTCCCCATCCCTCCATTCTATAACAACAGTTTCCGCAGCGCTTTACAATAACCAAAGGGAACGAGATAAACGGACATTGGATGGAAACAAGAGGTGTAGAGGGCCCAGCTCACAGGATTTTACAGTCTAGAGGGATTGGGGTTGAGGAAGACAAGAGGAGCTTTACTGAACGGCAGGATCATTAGTTCCAGTGATGTGATTAGCTAATCTGAAGAGATGGGTTTTGAGGGATTTCTTGAAGGCCTGAAGATCAGGGGAGAGTTTGATAGGGTGAGGCAAGTCATTCCACAGGACCGGAGCTGCCCAAGAGAAGTCTTGGAGGCCAGAGTTGGCCGTGCGTGTGTAGACAGATGACAGGTGGAGATCACCCGCTGACTGGAGTTGTCTAGACGGGATGTGCTTGCGGAGTAACGAAGACATGTAAGGGGGGGGTCGAGTTTTCGAGCGATTTGAATGTGAGCATCAGTATTTTAACCTGTATCCTGGAATGTACAGGAAGCCAATTGAGGGACCAGCAGAGGGGGGAGGTACAGGAAACCAATGGAGGGACCGGCAGAGGGGGGAGGTACAGGAAGTCAATGGAGGGACCGTCAGAGGGGGGAGGTACAGGAAACCAATGGAGGGTCCGGCAGAGGGGGGAGGTACAGGATGCCAATGGAGGGACCAGCAGAGGGGGGAGATACAGGAAGCCAATGGAGGGACCAGCAGAGGGGGGAGGTACAGGAAACCAATGGAGGGTCCGGCAGAGGGGGGAGGTACAGGAAACTAATGGAGGGACCGGCAGAGGGGGGAGGTACAGGAAACCAATGGAGGGACCGGCAGAGGGGGGAGGTACAGGAAACCAATGGAGGGTCCGGCAGAGGGGGGAGGTACAGGACGCCAATGGAGGGACCGGCAGAGGGGGGAGGTACAGGAAGCCAATGGAGGGTCCGGCAGAGGGGGGAGGTACAGGACGCCAATGGAGGGACCAGCAGAGGGGGGAGGTACAGGAAGCCAATGGAGGGACTGGCAGAGGGGGGGGGAGGTACAGGAAACCAATGGAGGGTCCGGCGGGGGGGGGGTACAGGAAGCCAATGGAGGGACCGGCAGAGGGGGAGGGTACGAGAGGTGCATCTGGAAAGAAAAATAAGCCTGACCGCTGCATTACAGATTGTAAAGGGGCAATGTGGGAGTTGGGGCCAATAAGGAGCGAGTTGCAGTAATCACGTTGTTAAATGATAAGAGCATGAACCAGCACCTTCACGGTATCTTGCGTCAGAAAGGGGCGGACACGGGCAATGTTTTTGAGTTGAAAGTAACAGGATTTGGTCATTGTCTGGATGTGGGGAGAGAACGTTAGATCAGAATCAAAGCTGACACCGCGGCAGCGAGCCTGAGGCGTCGAGTTAAGGAGCGTTTACTCGTAGAAAGAGTGTGTTGAAACAATTTATAGATTCCACGAGTATGTGGAGTAGGAGGTTATAGAGCAGATGTGCAGCAGGAGGAGTGCCATAGGAGGGGTCATGGAGCAGGCGTGCAGTCATTATGCATTGGGCCACAGAGCCTCTTACCTGCATGATAAGTTGCTGGAGGCTGGAGACGTAGAAGCCGTCCTGGTCTCTTTCTGGCTCCTGGTCTCTAAACCAGTCTGTGTACTCTGCCTCCAACGCCTTCTCCATCCACTGACTTAGACAAACCTAAAACACAGGACAAGAAGTGAGACTGGAGGGACGTGCAAACACAAGGTGTATCACAACATCCCCAGGAGAAAGATCCTCATGCATGACACGCACCTCCTGACGCAGAGCCCGCCTCTGTATACCACACGCACCTCCTGACGCAGAGCCCGCCTCTGTATACCACACGCACCTCCTGACGCAGAGCCGGCCTCTGTATACCACACGCACCTCCTGACGCAGAGCCCGCCTCTGTATACCACACGCACCTCCTGACGCAGAGCCCGCCTCTGTATACCACACGCATCTCCTGACGCAGAGCCCGCCTCTGTATACCACACGCACCTCCTGACGCAGAGCCCGCCTCTGTATACCACACGCACCTCCTGACGCAGAGCCCGCCTCTGTATACCACACGCACCTCCTGACGCAGAGCCCGCCTCTGTATACCACACGCACCTCCTGACGCAGAGCCCGCCTCTGTATACCACACGCACCTCCTGACGCAGAGCCCGCCTCTGTATACCACACGCACCTCCTGACGCAGAGCCCGCCTCTGTATACCACACGCACCACTCCTGACGCAGAGCCCGCCTCTGTATACCACACGCACCTCCTGACGCAGAGCCCGCCTCTGTATACCACACGCACCTCCTGACGCAGAGCCCGCCTCTGTATACCACACGCACCTCCTGACGCAGAGCCCGCCTCTGTATACCACACGCACCTCCTGACGCAGAGCCCGCCTCTGTATACCACACGCACCTCCTGACGCAGAGCCCGCCTCTGTATACCACACGCACCTCCTGACGCAGAGCCCGCCTCTGTATACCACACGCACCTCCTGACGCAGAGCCCGCCTCTGTATACCACACGCACCTCCTGACGCAGAGCCCGCCTCTGTATACCACACGCACCTCCTGACGCAGAGCCCGCCTCTGTATACCACACGCACCTCCTGACGCAGAGCCCGCCTCTGTATACCACACGCACCTCCTGACGCAGAGCCCGCCTCTGTATACCACACGTACCTCCTGACGCAGAGCCCGCCTCTGTATACCACACGCACCTCCTGACGCAGAGCCCGCCTCTGTATACCACACGCACCTCCTGACGCAGAGTTCGTCTCTGTATACCACACGCACCTCCTGACGCAGAGCCCGCCTCTGTATACCACACGCACCTCCTGACGCAGAGCCCGCCTCTGTATACCACACGCACCTCCTGACGCAGAGCCCGCCTCTGTATACCACACGCACCTCCTGACGCAGAGCCCGCCTCTGTATACCACACGCACCTCCTGACGCAGAGCCCGCCTCTGTATACCACACACACCTCCTGACGCAGAGCCCGCCTCTGTATACCACACGCACCTCCTGACGCAGAGCCCGCCTCTGTATACCACACGCACCTCTGTATACCACACGCACCTCCTGATGCAGAGCCCGCCTCTGTATACCACACACACCTCCTGACGCAGAGCCCGCCTCTGTATACCACACGCACCTCCTGACGCAGAGCCCGCCTCTGTATACCACACGCACCTCCTGACGCAGAGCCCGCCTCTGTATACCACACGCACCTCCTGACGCAGAGCCCGCCTCTGTATACCACACGCACCTCCTGACGCAGAGCCCGCCTCTGTATATCACACGCACCTCCTGACGCAGAGCCCGCCTCTGTATACCACACGCACCTCCTGACGCAGAGCCCGCCTCTGTATACCACACGCACCTCCTGACGCAGAGCCCGCCTCTGTATACCACACGCACCTCCTGACGCAGAGCCCGCCTCTGTATACCACACACACCTCCTGACGCAGAGCCCGCCTCTGTATACCACACGCACCTCCTGACGCAGAGCCCGCCTCTGTATACCACGTCTACCCACCCCATAGACAGAGTCATGTTCATGCATGCAGAATGTACCCAGAATGCCAAGTAGGGTTTTTGAGCTCACACTCACCCTAACACTACGAGTGAAGCGGTTGAGCTGCTCCTCCATCATCTCTAGAGGAATGAGTGGCCCCAACTCCAACAGATCCACCTCTGATGACAAATCAGGAAGCACCATCAAATCCTTGCTGGGAGATACAGAGACTAATCAGATATTGGCGGGGAGGTTCACCACAATGCAGACACCGACCATGAGAGGGACAAAATGTGATTAATGAAGCAGGAGAGAGGACAACGGCAACACCTACCCACTATATCCACAGCAAAAGCGCCATCTCGTAACCCTTATCTAAGCGTGGAAAATATGGGAAGAACATGCGCGGCTTTGTGTCTATACCACTCACAGGCACCCCCCGCCGCATAGAGAAGGACGAGGCTGCCAAGTGGCACGGTGTCTGGATTGGAGGATGAAGCAGCGGCGTCCAACGTTCTCTTCATTTACAGACCTTTCAGAGTAGAAACGCAGCTGGGTCATTTCTTCCTCATCATGTCAGTGAGCACAGCTGGACGCACTGTTAGTCTATACGGGGGGGGGGGGGGTTTGGACAAAATAAGGTGAACCCAATCATGGAGCCAACGGTCCCCAGAGAAAATAAAACATGGTCCAATGGTCTACAGGGAGAAAAAAAAACCAGGGCATAATTATCTCTTCTTTATCATTGTATTGTCTAGGTCGCTCGAGCTTGGCTCTCCAGGTGTTACAAAACTACCTCTCCCATGATGCTCAGCAGCTCATTAGGTACATGGACTCATGGGATCGTGTTTCCAAACATCTGGAGGGCCTGGGTTTGGCAGCTTTAAGTTTTCTATCCATGTAGCACAAGTTGTGTTCACCATCACTTAGTGCAATCGGTCATTGATTTTACTACGTTTACACAACATGACTAGATTCATCAATGAAGAAAAAGTGGGAGAAACTTACAACACATAACAGTATGCTGCACTTTTCAAGCCAACATAATTACATCCAAAGAACATAAGATACAGCAGCAAATGTGACATCAGGACCCCATGAGGCCCAAACACAGCCAGGTGACCTTCAGCATCTGCCCTGGCCGCTCATCATCCTCAATGAATATGACGATCCTTCCGCCCCTGCTGCCTCCAAACTTCTTTCACTCACGTCCTCCCTTGGACTCACACAATCCTCCCTCCTCCCTACCCACCGCGATGGTCACGCTATTGACCTTGTCTTTTCCAACCTCTGCTCCATTTCTGAGTTCAAATGTCGCCCTTTCCCCATCTCTGACCACCACCTTCTCTCTTTCAACCTATCTGGACTTCCTAAACACCCTGCTCCCCCCCCCGCACACACACTCGCTGAAATCTACATGCTGTGGACCCCCATCAATTCTCCAATCTACTTCACCACCTCCCTCATACCTCATCCTTCACCTGCCCTGATGCTGCCACTAATCACTACAACACTACTCTTATCTCTGCTCTAGACACTCTTGCTCCACTCGACTCTGTAAGGCCCCACGCCGCCAGCTTCAGCCCTGGCACACCCTCCAGACTCGCTACCTGCAAAGATGCTCCCGCACCGCAGAGCGTGCCTGGAGGAAATCCCGCTCTGAAGCTGATTTTGTTCACTTCAAGTTTATTCTCCGGTCATACACCTCTGCCCTCCACTTGGCCAAACAATCTCTTATATCTACACTGTCCTCCAACCCTAAACGGCTCTGGTCCACCTTCAACACCCTCCTCTACCCACCTGCACCTCCCCCCACAGCTGCCTTCAGCGCTCAAGACCTGGCAGACTACTTCCTCAGTAAAACTCTAACTATCAGAAGCAACATCCCAACACAAGATAGTTATCTGCCAACTCCACTCCCAGAGGTCCCCTCTGCCACCCTCTGCCGCTTCCTCCCAGCCACTGAGGAGGAAGTCAATTCCTTATTGTCCTCCTCACATCTCACCACGTGCCCGCTCGACCCCATTCCCTCACATCTAATTCCTCCCCTCTCCTCCTCCCTCACCCCTGCTCTCACACACATCTTCAACCTATCTCTCTCCACCGGCTCCTTCCCATCCACCTTCAAACACGCGCTAGTTACCCCTTTACTAAAGAAACCATCCCTCGATCCCAACTCTCCATCCAACTACCGCCCTGTATCCCTGCTTCCCTTTACCTCTAAGCTCTTAGAAAAACTAGTCTTCAACCGCCTAGTCTTCAACTCTTCCTGTCCTCCAATTCCCTACTTGACCCCCTGCAATCTGGCTTCCGTCCCCTACACTCAACTGAAACTGCCCTCACCAAAGTCACCAATGACCTCCTAACTGCTAAAAAACACGGCCACTATTCTATTCTCATCCTGCTTGACCTCTCGGCTGCTTTTGACACTGTTGACCACCCCCTCCTCCTACAGACCCTCAACTCTCTGGGTCTCGGTGACACTGCACTCGCTTGGGTTGACTCCTATTTATCCAACAGGTCCTTCTGTGTGTCCTTTGCTGGTAACTCCTCCTCTTCATTGCCTCTATCTGTTGGTGTACCTCAAGGCTCTGTCCTAGGTCCTCTGCTCTTTTCCATCTACACCTCCTCCCTGGGCAAAATCATCAACAGCTTTGGCTTTAATTACCACCTCTACGCTGATGATACTCAGATCTACCTCTCTACCCCTGATCTCTCTCCCCCGTCCTCTCAAAAGTCAGTGACTGTTTATCTGGCATCTCCTCCTCGATGGCCTCCCACCACCTAAAGATCAACATGTCCAAGACTGAACTCCTACTTATTCCTCCCTCCAATGCCTCCCCACCTCCTGACTTCTCTATCACGGTGGAGGGTATCACCATCTCCCCATCAAACCAAGTTCACTGCCTTGGAGTTACACTTGACTCTGCTCTTTCCTTCATCCCCCACATCAAGTCTCTTTCCTCCTCCTGCCGATACCAACTGTGTAATATTTCCAGAATTCGGCCATTTCTTACCGCTGTCACCACAAAACAACTCATACACGCCCTGGTAATCTCCCGACTCGACTATTGCAATAATCTCTTATCTGGCCTCCCTCTGTCCCGCCTCTCCCCCCTACAATCCATCCTGAACGCCTCCGCCAGGCTAATTCACCTCACCCGCCGCTCTGTCTCTGCCGCTCCCCTCTGCGAGTCCCTTCACTGGCTCCCCATCCACTGCAGAATTAAGTTCAAAATCCTTATCCTTACCTACAAAACCCTCACTAACTCAGCTCCCCACTACCTGTCCTCACTAATCACCAAATACACCCCAGCCCGCTCCCTAAGGTCAAACAGTGACCTGCGCCTAGCTTCTCCCCGCATCACCTCTTCCCATGATAGACTGCAGGATTTCTCACGCGCAGCCCCCACTCTCTGGAACGCTCTCCCTCGTGCTGTCAGACTTTCCCCTAACTTCTCTTCCTTCAAACGCTCCCTGAAAACATTCCTATTTAGGGAAGCCGACCCCCCAACTCACTGACGCAACCATCAATCACTCTCACCTTACAGTCCTCTCCTCCTGTTTCCAACCTCAACCCTCCCAGATTGTGAGTTCCTACGGGAATAGGGCCTCATCTCCTCCTGTACTATTTGTCAAATGTTGTTCAATGTATTGTAACCCTGTCTATACTGTGCCTATTGTACAGCGCTGCGGAATATGCTGGCGCTTTATAAATAAAGAATAATAATAATAATAATAATAATGGAGCCATGTGGGCAAGTTTGGGCATAAGATTCCTTCAACATGTACGAAGCCATAGATCAGATAGACAAAGGATACAACATTCCACTAGAGATCATTGAAATGTGGCTGAATCCATTGCAAGGCAGATGAAGCGCTAATAAAAGCAAACATCAGCCGTTTCCAAGGACTTCACTTTTTGGTGTCCACCCCTCTGTAATACTCTATTTATTGTGATCTTAGGACTTCATTTTGTATTTTCTGGGACTGAGGGAAGTTAGAGCTGTTTAGTAGATGGGCCAAGACCAGTGCACTACCCATTGCGATGGTCAATTCATAGGATTACCTGGAGTAGACGGTCATAACCCATCGCAGCACACTGTACAAGCAGGGGTGTGCAAGATCTTGACTCAGAATATCACGAAGGTGGTGGGACAGGGCTCGGTGACACATTATGGCCACATTTCGACTCAGTTCATAATGTGGGGGGAAACATGGTGCTAGTATGGAGCTTGCAGCCTGCAATTCCCCCAGCAAGCGGTCCTGTAGCCCCTGGAAGTGTCTTTCAAGACTCCATGGACTGACATTCGGATTATCCAGGCCAGACTCCAAAAGCCTCTCAGACACTCCCTTTTCCAGAGCCCGGAAGAAGCTCTCTCTCCAGCACTTGGGTCTCCCTGGTGGAGGAGACCTGTGGAATGTTTCTGTGTCCAGGTACTCTTCACGTTCAATGATCCGGATGGCAGAAACCAACAGGGTTGGATCTGAAGACGCCAAGCTCGATGCTGAGCTGGCCATGGAGAATATGGTGCGTCCCAGCTCCTCGCTAAGATCTTGGACCCCAGAAAAAAACTGCTGCACCAATTCCACGGCATCTCCTCCACTCTGCAACCTGCAGAGCACGTCATCCCGAAGATTTTCCAGGTCGCGCAGGTTGATGTGAGCCTCTAGCAGACGCTGTTTGTCGATCAGATGGTGTGTCTGGGAAAGCAGCTCCGGAACTGGAGACGACAAGGAACAAAGCATTGACAATCACAGCCGCGGCACAGACAGAGCCGCACAGACAGAGCCGCACAGACAGAGCCGCCCAGACAGAGCCGCCGCACAGACAGAGCCGCCGCACAGACAGAGCCGCACAGACAGAGCCGCACAGACAGAGCCGCCGCACAGACAGAGCCGCACAGACAGAGCCGCACAGACAGAGCCGCACAGACAGAGCCGCCGCACAGACAGAGCCGCCCAGACAGAGCCTCCCAGACAGAGCCGCCCAGACAGAGCCGCCGCACAGACAGAGCCGCCGCACAGACAGAGCCGCCGCACAGACAGAGCCGCCGCACAGACAGAGCCGCACAGACAGAGCCGCCGCACAGAGCCGCACAGACAGAGCCGCCGCACAGACAGAGCCGCCGCACAGACAGAGCCGCCGCACAGACAGAGCCGCACAGACAGAGCCGCCGCACAGAGCCGCACAGACAGAGCCGCCGCACAGACAGAGCCGCCGCACAGACAGAGCCGCCGCACAGACAGAGCCGCACAGAGCCGCACAGACAGAGCTGCCCAGACAGAGCCGCCGCACAGACAGAGCCGCCCAGACAGAGCCGCCGCACAGACAGAGCCGCCGCACCGACAGAGCCGCCGCACAGACAGAGCCGCCCAGACAGAGCCGCCGCACAGACAGAGCCGCCGCACCGACAGAGCCGCCGCACAGACAGAGCCGCCCAGACAGAGCCTCCCAGACAGAGCCGTCCAGACAGAGCCGCCGCACAGACAGAGCTTCCCAGACAGAGCCGCCGCACAGACAGAGCCGCCGCACAGACAGAGCCCCCAGACAGAGCCGCCGCACAGACAGAGCCGCCCAGACAGAGCCGCCCAGACAGAGCCGCCGCACAGACAGAGCCGCCCAGACAGAGCCGCCGCCCAGACAGAGCCGCCCAGACAGAGCCGCCCAGACAGAGCCGCCGCACAGACAGAGCCGCCCAGACAGAGCCGCCGCACAGAGCCGCCCAGACAGAGCCGCCCAGACAGAGCCGCCGTACAGACAGAGCCGCCCAGACAGAGCCGCCCAGACAGAGCCGCCGCACAGACAGAGCTGCCCAGACAGAGCCGCCGCACAGACAGAGCCGCCGCACAGACAGAGCCGCCCAGAGCCGCCCAGACAGAGCCGCCGCACAGAGCCGCACAGAGCCGCCGCACAGACAGAGCCGCCCAGACAGAGCCCCCGCACAGACAGAGCCGCCCAGACAGAGCCGCCGCACAGACAGAGCCGCCCAGAGCCGCCGCACAGACAGAGCCGCCGCACAGAAAGAGCCGCACAGAAAGAGCCGCACAGACAGAGCCGCACAGAAAGAGCCGCATAGACACAGCCGCACAGAGCCGCCGCACAGACAGAGCCGCCGCTGCACAGACACAGCCACCGCACAGACACAGCCGCCGCACAGACAGAGCCACCGCACAGACACAGCCGCCGCACAGACAGAGCCACCGCACAGACACAGCCGCCGCACAGACAGAGCCGCCGCACAGACAGAGCCGCACAACCGCATCCAGCTGCTTCCCCCACTTGGCAGTTTAGTTAGTTGTGCTTCCCCTTGCACAGCGCATTAACCCTTCACACCGCATTAACCCTTCACACCGCATTAACCCTTCACACCGCATTAACCCATCACACCGCATTAACCATTCACACAGCATTAACCATTCACACAGCATTAACGCTTCAAACAGCATTAACCCTTCACACCGCATTAACCCTTCACACAGCATTAACCCTTCACACAGCATTAACCCTTCACACCGCATTAAGCCTTCACACAGCATTAACCCTTCACACCGCATTAACCCTTCAAACAGCATTAACCCTTCACACAGCATTAACCCTTCACACCGCATTAACCCTTCAAACAGCATTAACCCTTCACACCGCATTAACCCTTCACACCGCATTAACCCTTCACACAGCATTAACCCTTCACACCGCATTAACCCTTCACACAGCATTAACCCTTCACACCGCATTAACCCTTCAAACAGCATTAACCCTTCACACCGCATTAACCCTTCACACCGCATTAACCCTTCACACAGCATTTACCCTTCACACAGCATTAACCCTTCACACCGCATTAACTCTTCACACCGCATTAACCCTTCACACCGCATTAACCCTTCACACAGCATTAACCCTTCACACAGCATTAACCCTTCACACCGCATTAACCCTTCAAACAGCATTAACCCTTCACATAGCATTAACCCTTCACACCGCATTAACCCTTCAAACAGCATTAACCCTTCACACCGCATTAACCCTTCCCACCGCATTAACCCTTCACACAGCATTAACCCTTCACACAGCATTAACCCTTCAAACAGCATTAACCCTTAACAGAGCCGCCGCACAGAGCCGCACAGACAGAGCCGCCGCACAGACAGAGCCGCCGCACAGACAGAGCCGCCGCACAGACAGAGCCGCACAGACAGAGCCGCCGCACAGAGCCGCACAGACAGAGCCGCCGCACAGACAGAGCCGCCGCACAGACAGAGCCGCACAGAGCCGCACAGACAGAGCTGCCCAGACAGAGCCGCCGCACAGACAGAGCCGCCCAGACAGAGCCGCCGCACAGACAGAGCCGCCGCACCGACAGAGCCGCCGCACAGACAGAGCCGCCCAGACAGAGCCGCCGCACAGACAGAGCCGCCGCACCGACAGAGCCGCCGCACAGACAGAGCCGCCCAGACAGAGCCTCCCAGACAGAGCCGTCCAGACAGAGCCGCCGCACAGACAGAGCTTCCCAGACAGAGCCGCCGCACAGACAGAGCCGCCGCACAGACAGAGCCGCCCAGACAGAGCCGCCGCACAGACAGAGCCGCCCAGACAGAGCCGCCCAGACAGAGCCGCCGCACAGACAGAGCCGCCCAGACAGAGCCGCCGCCCAGACAGAGCCGCCCAGACAGAGCCGCCCAGACAGAGCCGCCGCACAGACAGAGCCGCCCAGACAGAGCCGCCGCACAGAGCCGCCCAGACAGAGCCGCCCAGACAGAGCCGCCGTACAGACAGAGCCGCCCAGACAGAGCCGCCCAGACAGAGCCGCCGCACAGACAGAGCTGCCCAGACAGAGCCGCCGCACAGACAGAGCCGCCGCACAGACAGAGCCGCCCAGAGCCGCCCAGACAGAGCCGCCGCACAGAGCCGCACAGAGCCGCCGCACAGACAGAGCCGCCCAGACAGAGCCCCCGCACAGACAGAGCCGCCCAGACAGAGCCGCCGCACAGACAGAGCCGCCCAGAGCCGCCGCACAGACAGAGCCGCCGCACAGAAAGAGCCGCACAGAAAGAGCCGCACAGACAGAGCCGCACAGAAAGAGCCGCATAGACACAGCCGCACAGAGCCGCCGCACAGACAGAGCCGCCGCTGCACAGACACAGCCACCGCACAGACACAGCCGCCGCACAGACAGAGCCACCGCACAGACACAGCCGCCGCACAGACAGAGCCGCCGCACAGACAGAGCCGCACAACCGCATCCAGCTGCTTCCCCCACTTGGCAGTTTAGTTAGTTGTGCTTCCCCTTGCACAGCGCATTAACCCTTCACACCGCATTAACCCTTCACACCGCATTAACCCTTCACACCGCATTAACCCATCACACCGCATTAACCATTCACACAGCATTAACCATTCACACAGCATTAACGCTTCAAACAGCATTAACCCTTCACACCGCATTAACCCTTCACACAGCATTAACCCTTCACACAGCATTAACCCTTCACACCGCATTAAGCCTTCACACAGCATTAACCCTTCACACCGCATTAACCCTTCAAACAGCATTAACCCTTCACACAGCATTAACCCTTCACACCGCATTAACCCTTCAAACAGCATTAACCCTTCACACCGCATTAACCCTTCACACCGCATTAACCCTTCACACAGCATTAACCCTTCACACCGCATTAACCCTTCACACAGCATTAACCCTTCACACCGCATTAACCCTTCAAACAGCATTAACCCTTCACACCGCATTAACCCTTCACACCGCATTAACCCTTCACACAGCATTTACCCTTCACACAGCATTAACCCTTCACACCGCATTAACTCTTCACACCGCATTAACCCTTCACACCGCATTAACCCTTCACACAGCATTAACCCTTCACACAGCATTAACCCTTCACACCGCATTAACCCTTCAAACAGCATTAACCCTTCACATAGCATTAACCCTTCACACCGCATTAACCCTTCAAACAGCATTAACCCTTCACACCGCATTAACCCTTCCCACCGCATTAACCCTTCACACAGCATTAACCCTTCACACAGCATTAACCCTTCAAACAGCATTAACCCTTCGCACAGCATTAACCCTTCGCACAGCATTAACCCATCGCACCGCATTAACCCTTCGCACCGCATTAACCCTTCACACAGCATTAACCCTTCACACCGCATTAACCCTTCGCACCGCATTCTATTACAGCCCCGAGCAAAGGCTTTTACAAACCAGTCACACGGACTTAACTAAAGCATCATTTCTCAATCATCACATTGCTCTATGCAGGAGGACTGTACATGACATAATGTCCCCGTGACATCATACCCAGGATGCTGTAATGAGTGCAGGTGGAGAGGAGGTAGGAAGCTGGGACGTGCTATGACACCGAGGAGGGCATAAAACCTGCTCCTACATCTCTATTCCACTGGTAGAATGGAATTCTTAAATCCTGGCGTATTCGTGCTCCCCGAGGACCAGCGAGACAATCCCTGCTCTACCCAGAAATCTACTCAGGGACTCTACCCAGAAATCTCAGCTCACTCAGGGACTCTACATACCGCATGCCGGCCATTAGGGGACGCATTCCGGCCATTAGGGGACGCATGCCGGCCATTAGGGGACACATGCCGGCCATTAGGGGACGCATTCCGGCCATTAGGGGACACATACCGGCCATTAGGGGGCACTCCCTGCGCTTCCCATAACCCGCACCCCCCTATAATCCGCACTCCCTGCGCCTGCCATAACCCGCACCCCCCTATAACCCGCACTCCCTGCGCCTGCCATAACCCGCACCCCCTATAACCCGCACTCCCTGTGCCTCCCATAACCCGCACGCCCCCATAACCCGCACTCCCCGCGCCTGCCATAACCCGCACCCGCCTTGCCTCCCATAACCCGCACCCCCTATAACCCGCACTCCCCGCGCCTGCCATAACCCGCACCCGCCTTGCCTCCCATAACCCGCACCCCCTATAACCCGCACTCCCCGCGCCTGCCATAACCCGCACCCGCTGTGCCTCCCATAACCTGAACTTCCCATAACCCGCACCCCCCCATAACCCGCACTCCCTGTGCCTCCCATAACCCGCACGCCCCCATAACCCGTACCCCCTATAACCCGCACTCCCTGCGCCTGCCATAACCCGCACCCCCTATGCCTCCCATAACCTGAACTTCCCATAACCCGCACCCCCCCATAACCCGCACTCCCTGTGCCTCCCATAACCCGCACGCCCCCATAACCCGTACCCCCTATAACCCGCACTCCCTGCGCCTGCCATAACCCGCACTCCCTGTGCCTCCCATAACCCGCACGCCCCCATAACCCACACCCCCTATAACCCGCACTCCCTGCGCCTGCCATAACCCGCACTCCCTGTGCCTCCCATAACCCGCACGCCCCCATAACCCACACCCCCTATAACCCGCACTCCCTGCGCCTGCCATAACCCGCACCCCCTATAACCCGCACTCCCTGTGCCTCCCATAACCTGAACTTCCCATAACCCGCACCCCCCCATTACCCGCACTCCCTGTGCCTCCCATAACCCGCACGCCCCCATAACCCGCACCCCCTATAACCCGCACTCCCTGCGCCTGCCATAACCCGCACTCCCTGTGCCTCCCATAACCCGCACGCCCCCATAACCCACACCCCCTATAACCCGCACTCCCTGCGCCTGCCATAACCCGCACCCCCTATAACCCGCACTCCCTGTGCCTCCCATAACCCGCACCCCCCCATTACCGCACTCCCTGTGCCTCCCATAACCCGCACGCCCCCATAACCCACACCCCCTATAACCCGCACTCCCTGCGCCTGCCATAACCCGCACCCCCTATAACCCGCACTCCCTGTGCCTCCCATAACCTGAACTTCCCATAACCCGCACCCCCCCATTACCCGCACTCCCTGTGCCTCCCATAACCCGCACGCCCCCATAACCCGCACCCCCTATAACCCGCACTCCCTGCGCCTGCCATAACCCGCACTCCCTGTGCCTCCCATAACCTGAACTTCCCATAACCCGCACCCCCCCATAACCCGCACTCCCTGTGCCTCCCATAACCCGCACGCCCCCATAACCCGCACTCCCTGTGCCTCCCATAACCCGCACGCCCCCATAACCCGCACTCCCTGTGCCTCCCATAACCCGCACCCCCCGACCCATTTCTCCGGATATGGCATCATTGGAATGAATTGAGCTATCCATATAATGCGCTCTCCTGCACCTCCCATAACACGCATGTAAATGACCCATGTGTGACCGTGTAAATATATGTGTGTCTGTCCCTGATTAAAGCAGTTCTATTCTGACCCTATATGCAGTCACGACTCATGGTTTGGATAGCCGCTATATAGAGTGGTAGCTGTTCCAATCTGATCCTGATCTACAGCCTTGGCTTAATTCTGGGGGACGCTAGCAAAGCTCTCTATGTTTACCCGTCTTTAAGCTGCGGCTAAGGACCGGGAGAAAGGCACGAGAGTCATGAGGGGGAACATGTGGGCCCAGCAAGGAATCGGCACTGGCAGATGTGACCCTGTCTGTGTACTGCAATCTGTCACACATGCACCTCCTATAACACGCTCACCATATGTCAGTTTTGGGCTTTTGCCATTGGCTCTGACCTGAGTAGATATATGGCAGACTTTTTAGCACCATAGTCAGCTGTACGTGCTCCATCACCAGGTGACGCAATGGCTTTAGATTGATGATCATTTCTTCACTGCTGCGCCAAATCTCTTGAGCCTCGTGGAGGGCCTGTGCCACACTGTGTACCTGTGCAAAGGCATCTTGTAGCTGTGCCACTCCTTGCTCCACACCCTCCAAATAGGACTGCGCGGCTGACTGCAGAAGAACAGCAGGGTTACTCTAGGAGACACATTGTACACACCACCCGACCTTCTGGCAAGACCACATAGACTATAAAACAAACACTTTCGGTTGTTGGGGTATTGAAGACGGGAGTGAAAATTGTTGTACTTTCTGTTAATAATTGAATATACAGTGGCAAGAAAAAGTATGTGAACCCTTTGGGATTAGGTGGAGTTTTGCATGAATTGGTCATAAAATGTCTCTGATCTTCATCTAAGTCACAACAATTTGAAAAACACAGTCTGCTTAAAATAATACAACACAAACATTATATGTTTTCATGTGTTTATTGAACAGAACATGTAAACATTCACAGTGCAGGGTGGAAAAAGTATGTGAACCTTTGGACTTAATAACTGGTTGACCCTCCTTTGGCAGCAATAACCTCAACCAAACGTTTCCTGTAGTTGCAGATCAGACCTGCACAACGATCTGGAGTAATTTTGGACCACTCCTCTTCACAAAACTGTTTCAGTGTAGCAATATTCTTGGGATGTCTGGTGTGAATCGCTCTCTTAAGGTCATGCCACAGCATTTCAATTGAGTTGAGGTCAGGACTCTGATTGGGCCACTCCAGAAGGCGTATTTTGTTTTGTTGTAGCCATTCTTTTGTTGAATTACCTGTATGCTTTGGGTCATTGTCCTGTTGCATCACCCATCCTCTGCGGAGCTTCAGTTGGCGGACAGATGGTCTTACGTTTTCCTGCAAAATGTCTTGATAAACTCTGGAATTCATTTTTCCATCAATGACAACAATCCGTCCAGGCCCTGAGGCAGCAAAGCAGCCCCAAACCATGATGCTCCCTCCGCCATGTTTTACAGTGGGGATGAGGTTTTGATGTTGGTGTGCTGTGCCTTTTTTTCTCCACACATAGTGTTGTGTGTTTTTTCCAAACAACTCAATTTTGGTTTCATCTGTCCACAGAATATTTTGCCAGTAGTGCTGTGGAACATCCAGGTGCTCTTTTGCAAACTTCAAACGTGCTGCAATATTCTTTTTGGACAGCAATGGCTTCCTCCGTGGTGTCCTCCCATGTACTCCATTCTTGTTTAATGTTTTCCTTATTGTAGATGTGTCAACAAAAATGTTAGCATGTGCCAGAGATTTCTGTAAGTCTTTAGCTGACACTCTAGGATTCAGCGACAGATGTGCCAGCGACACACAGAGACAGCGACACACAGAGCCAGCCAACGACACACAGAGCCAACCAGCGACACACAGAGCCAACCAGCGACACACAGTTAGACAGCCAGCGACAGAGCCAGCCAACGACACACAGAGCCAACCAGCGACACACAGAGCCAACCAGCGACACACAGTTAGACAGCCAGCGACAGAGCCAGCCAGCGACACACAGAGCCAGTCAGCGACACACAGAGCCAGTCAGCGACACACAGAGCCAGCCAGCAACACACAGTGAGACAGCTAGCAAGAGACCCACAGCCAGCCAATGAGAGACAGAAACAGCAAGCCATGACACCGAAAGAGACTTCCTCCTACTGGCGACATTAAAGCCCCCTGAATGGCCGCACGTCTGGTGGTGGGCGCACATCTAGTCTGGTGGGGTCATACGTCTAGTGGGGGGGCGCACATCTGTGGTGGGCACACGTCTGGTGGTGGGCATACATCTGGTCTGGTGGTGGGTGCACGTCTGAAGGGGGTGCACATCTGGTGGGGGTGCACGTCTGGTGGGGGGCGCAAGTCTGGTGGGGCACCACGTCTGTTCTGGTGGGGGGCACACGTGGGGGTATGTCTAGTCTGGTGGGGGGCACACGTCTGGCGGGGGCGCACATCTGTTGGGGGTGCACATCTGTGGTGGGCACACGTCTGGTGGGGGGCACACGTCTGGTGGGGGGTGCATGTCTGGGGGGTGCACGTCTGGTCTGGTGGGCATACATCTGGTGGGGGCGAACGTCTGGTGGTGGGCGCACGTCTGGTAGGGGGCGCACGTCTGGTAGGGGGCGCACGTCTTGTGGGGCGCACATCTGGTGGGGGGCACACATCTGGTCTGGTGGTGGGCACACGTCTGGTCTGGTGGTGGCACAAGTCTGGTGGGGGCGCACGACTGGTGGGGGGCGCACGTCTTGTATGGTGGTGGGCGAACGTCTGGTGGGGCGCACATCTGGTGGGGGGCACACGTCTGGTCTGGTGGTGGGCACACGTCTGGTCTGGTGGTGGCGCACGTCTGGCGTACGTCTAGTGGGGGGCACACATCTGGTGCGCATACGTCTGGTCTGGAGGTGGGCGCACGTCTGAAGGGGGGCGCACATCTGGTGGGGCGCACGTCTGGTGGGGCGCACGTCTGGGCTGGTGGGGGCGCCACGTCTGGTCTGGTGGGGGGTGCACATCTGGTGGGGGGTGCACGTCTGGTGGGGGGCGCACGTCTGGTGGGGGGCACAAATCTGTGGTGGGCACATGTCTGGTGGGGGGCGCACATCTGGTGGGGCATACATCTGGTCCGGTGGTGGGCGCATGTCTAGTGGGGGGGCGCATGTCTGGTGGGGGCGCACGTCTGGTCTGGTGGGGCGCACATCTGGTGGGGGGGCATACATCTGGTCTGGTGGGGCGCACATCTGGTGGGGGGCATACGTCTGGTCTGGTGAGGGGCGCACGTCTGGTGGTGGGTGCACATCTAGTGGGGCACACATCTGGTGGGGGCACACATTTGGTGGGGGTGCAGGTCTGGTGGAGGGTGCACGTCTGATGGGGGCACACGTCTGGTCTGGTGGGGGGCGCACGTCTGGGGGCGCACGTTTGGTGGGGGCATACGTGTGGTCTGGTGGTGGATGGAAGTATGGTGGGGGGGGCGCACGTCTGGTGGAGGGGCACATGTCTGGTGGGGGGGGCGCACGTCTGGTGGGGGGGCACACGTCTGGTGGTGGGTAGGCACTTGTCTGGAGGTGGGCACACGTCTGGTGGGTAGGCACTTGTCTGGAGGTGGGCAGCCAGTCAGTGCCGCTTATAGGGAAACATTTTATTAACGCACATAAATTAAAAAAGCCGGATTTTACATTTTCAGCAGGAAAACCTTTTAAAGGAATTGCTCGCGGTGCAAATTCCCATAATCCAACCAAAAAACGAGTGTCAGCCTGGAGCTTCTGGGTGAGAGGGAGGAATGATGGAAATCCGTGTCATATGGAAAGTAACAGTACATCATCAAAGGCCCAACAATGTGGCCACAATGAATTACCCCACAAGACACGGAGGCGAGTATTATACTATCTCTTCTTTACTTAAGCCGATAGCAGCAAAGAACAATCTCTCAAATACACAACAAAAGTATTTAGAGAAAAATACAGTTTAACAATACATATAACAATAGCAGGTAATGGTACAGTCCAGCTCCCTGCTGCCCAATCGTCAGGTAGACCGCGCCCTAAATTCCCTGGTAACCCTTGGTTCCTCTTTTCTTTGCTGCTCGCAGAGATAAGATGAGTATTAGCAGCAAACGCAATATTAAAATTGTTGGTAGTTTTACTGTATTTTATTGTCTAGATATATACATATATTTTAATTCATTACGTTATTTAGACGCTCTCTGTTAGTTGTGTTTCATTTCTATTTATTGTCAGCCCTTTAGGGATTGATATGTGCAGGGGCTGGTTTTGCCTTTATTTATATTTTTATTGTCTCATTTGGGGAATGTCTTTATTTGTTTCGCTTTTCAGTGTTTTATTTTCCTCCAGGTAACGAGTCCGTCTTTACGGCGGCTTTCTATAGTGTTTTCGCGTCTCGCTGTACCTCCGTCATTAGGAGGCGCGGCTTCGTGCCATTGCCTGAAGTAACGCTTGTGGCGACTCGCGCATGTGCCGTACGCCGCGGCGAGTTTACCTCAGGAGAAGTACTATGTACGAAATGAACCGGCGTTTTTAAACAGCGAGTTTTTTACGTCACCATAATAGCTAGCGATAAATGATCATTAATTTGCCAACTACTCCAAGTACTGTGGTGCCTGTTTCCCAAATTCATAACCCGGCGGACGCCTTTGTGGCTGCTCTGTCGGCATTTTCTATTAACTTAGAGCAACTGCCATAAAAGACGTACATATCCGTACGCAACTTAAATCCCCACAGCATTCCACTGGTTAGAAAGAGGCCATTTAACATCGGCACCAAAAGGAAATGGAAGCGCGTTAAATGCTCTAAGGATACGGACAGCTCCTCGGAAATAACCAGCACATCACTGCGACGAAAAGGAGGGAGAAGAAAAATATCCCTCATAAAACCTACCTCTACCCGTACTTGTAATGAATTCCCACAGCACATCAGTAATTTGATGAGAAGTAATTTGAGGGCTGAGTGTCCAGCCCCAACTTTGTCACATAAGCTTAATGTAACCCCGAGTTAGATCCCGAAATTATTCACATCCTTAACCAGTCAAATTGGTCCCGAAAAAGGGGAGTAGAGGCCACCTTAAGGGGTGTCATGATATATTGTTTGATTTTGTAGGTCCATTGGCAAAAATTAATGGATTCGATTGAGGTTTTTCCTCACTAATGAAAACCAGTCCTGTTTGAACACAGGGGCCGAGTACAGAGATTAGTCTGTGTTTTTGGTAACATAACACAGCTTTATCAAGCGAAAAGGAGACGCTCAATTCTCCTCCGGATCCACCCTAAAGTGGCGACCTTAGCGCATAATGAACTGTTGGCGCTATATAAATGATAATAATAATAATGAGCCTGGTCCCAGCGCTGAGGGTCTGTTATTTGGAGAAGGCATCTTCAAGGAGATGACCGAATATACAAGGTCCTTCTTGACCACAGGTAAGATAAAGGCTAATATCAGGAAAGCTTCCTCGAATAGGTTTTTCGTCATTCCTTATTCCACCTCAAGAGGCTCCTTTAAACCCTCTTAACTAGAGCCCCAAAAGGACCCCACCTTTTATTCCACAATGGACCAGAATTTCACCGTCAACGTGGTTACAGGGATTCCAGAAGATCAGGATTTTTGATGAGTATAATCTCACACCAACATCCCATACAAACTATTCCTCTGGTTATATCAGAAAAGACGAAGCTGTTACTTCACTACAAGTAAAAATTTTCTCCACGGAAAATGCGATAGAAGAGGCGACACCTCACAAGGAGATATTCCTAAACAATATATTCCTAGTAAAAAGGAAGACGGAGAATTCCGCCCAGTATCAATTTAAAACACCTAAACGAGTACGTTGTGTACAATCATTTCAAAATGGAAGACATTCCATCATTACAAGGAGTTTTATCTCCGCAAGATTGGAGGGTCAAAATAAATCTGAAAGACGCTTATCTGACAATCCCGATAAACTACAAAATATCGGTCCTTACACCGACACAGTCTGTTGAATTTCTAGGTGTCACCGTAACTACGATGGAGAGGTCTCTTTCTCTGCCTTCAGACAAAGTTCGGCTGATTCATAGAGAAATCAGATGTCTTCTATCTGCAGAAGAATTCTCTCTGAGATGGTTAGCTCACCTCCTGGGTCTACTCTCCACAGCAATACAAGTGGTCTTTCCAGGACCGCTTTATTGTCGAGCTCTTCCACGTCTGAAAGCACGATTTCTGCAGAGGGGGTGGCTTTATCCAGATTGCATCTCTCTGGACGACGAGTCGAAATTGGAGATGCAGTGGTGGCTAAATCATTTAGAGTCATGGAACGGCAAAGTCATCATCCATCCAACTCCAGAATTGGTCAAAGAGTCAGACGCCAGCAGATCTGGCTGGGGCGCGCTGCGGATCGCTTTCCACAGGTGTCAGTTGGGTTTCCACAGAGATAGGATTGTATATAATGGTTTAGAACTCCTTGCAGGATTGTTTGCTATTCAAGTTTATTAAGCATTTCCAGGCGAGTTCCATACTCCTAAAGATGGACAACCTGTCCGCTGTGTGTTATATCAACCTTATAGGTGGCCCCAGGTCTAAACAGTTGGGAGAGACAGCAAAATCTTTTGAGGATTTTACCGGTCTCACAATCTCTCAGTCCAGGCCAATACCTTCCAGGGTTCAGCAACGTAATGGCGGACTGGAATTCAAGGTATCTGATAGACTCCAGCAATTGGAGATTAGACACCCGGGTATTTGCCAGTTTGTCATCCCTCTGGGGTCCCTTCTCTATAAATTTGCTTCCTTCTCGCTTCAATATTCCTTTACCATAATACTACTGCTGGAGACCAGACCCCATGCTTTGGCCACGGTTGCTCTGGTCCAGACCTGGACGCTAGGGATGCTTTACGCTTTCCCTCTATTCATTCTCATTTCAACAGTTATAAGACTAGTTACAAGTACAATTAGCTACAATAGTGCTCATAGCACCCTTATGGAGGTCTCAACCATGGTTCCTGCACCTCCTGAAACTGTCTGGACGCTCCCAGGCTAATTCGTGTCCCATCGTCCACCCTGGGAGACCCGGAGGGAACGCTTCAGAATTCTTTGAGTCCTCACTCTTTACAGCTTGGAAAATATCAGGGGTCACTGACCTTCAGTCAACACTTCAGATGCATCTGCCTCCTTTTTGTCGAGTTCCTGTGCCCCCTCTACTAGGAGGAGATATGGTACCGCATGGAACTCATGGGTTTTCTTGGTGCATGGAACATCAAGTCGATCCCATATCAGTTCCTTGAGTAACTTGTTTAGTTTCTTCACACATATATTTGGGGATGGTAAAGCGTATCGTACGATTAATAACCTCAGATCGGCGATACCTGCTTCACCTCAGGGTTTTATTGGTATTCCTGCCGGGAAGCTTTCCATTACATGTAGGTTATTGAAGGGCATACAGTGTAACGACCCCTCGTTCCCGTTATTCTAACATCTGGGATGTCATTCTAGTTAATTTTCTGGATAAGTGGCCGAGAATGAAACTCTGTCTATTAAACGGATTTCTGTGAAATTGGCCATTTTACTTTGTTTGATTTCCTGCAATAGAGTCTCACACGTTCGAGCCCTAAACTTAACGGGAAGGAGTTTTACCCGACACGGGGAGAAATGTTAAAGTTTCCTATAGGACAAAGACTTCATTGTCAGAGGTCTTCTACCCAGTTTTGCCGCAGCGTCCTATCCTTTACCCAGTAATTGTTTTAAAGAATATGGAAGAGTTTCTGCCCCTAACAGGTCACTCCAATCCCAACGGTTATTCATATCCTGACGCAAACCATACAATTCTGTAACTTCCACCACACTCGCTGGGTGGGTTAAATGGATCATGTCAGGAGCTGGTGTAGACATCTCCGTGTTCGGAGCTCATTCATCCCGGAGTGCTTCTGCTTCCAAGGTTTTTTCTCCCGTGGATGTCGTCTTGTAGACATCTTAAAATAGCAGACTGGTCCAGAGAATCCACCTTTATGGAGTGTTATTTTAAACCAGTGTGTCACATGTCACTATCACTAATTAATAAAGCTTTGAACTAGCATAATAAGAGCCTCCGTGACTTGGCGCCTATTATCATGGCGGGGAATCATAATTATAATAAAGACACGGAGGCGAGTATTATCCCACCCGATAATTGGGTTATCCTCACCCTTTATATCTGGTTATTAGGTTTTGATGTTTCAGTAGTCATTACGGATTTTTTTCAAGCCTGCTTATCCACTTGGCTGCTATGGACGCGATCGGCGCACCCAGCCAAGTGGTTCTTCTGTGCTATGGACGCGCTGAGCGCGTCCATGCACAAGAGGCAGCAATCCGCCGGATTCCGGCGGATTGCTGCACCCCCCCCCCCCGGTGCGGGCTGACATCTTGGATGTCAGCCCAGCACTCCGGGACGCCGGCGGGGCCATTAGATGTCATCGCGGCGGCGCGATGACATCTAATTCAGGCACCCCCCCCCACGTGTGCGAAGGAGGCGCCTGAAAGGGAGGGGGGGGAGGTCCTTCGGACCTCTCTCCCTCCCGATCGCCGGGGTGCACAGGGTTAATCCAGGCACCATTTGGAAGGGCACAGCCTGCCCTTCCAAACGGTGGCCGTCATTAACCCCTGGGGAGCTGGATAACGATTCGGCGCTAAAAAAAGTGCAGGATCCTCTCCCGGAGCTGGCCGACATCTTGGATGTCGGCCAAGCCTCCGGGAACTCCCCCTGAGGACTGGCGTCATCGTGCATAGCATGATGACGCCAGTCCTGGAGTTAACCCCTAGCTGCCAGCAATGGTGGAGATAGGGGGTTCCAATGAACCCCCTATCTCCCGATCTGTGGCAGCTAGGGGTTAATGTTTGATATCGTTGGATCGGCCAGAGCATGGCCTTTCCAACGATACCAAACATGACCATGAAGTTTGATGACCATAAACAAATAAAGTTTGTTTAAAAAAAATAAAATTTAAAATAAGAAAAAATATTTTTAAAAAAAGTTTTTTGGGTTTTTTTGTTTGTTAATGCAGCAATATTGTTTCCATTTCAGTTATAATGTGAACAATGATGCTGCACTAATGATTTTTGTATGCGGTGCGTTAAAAATAGCGATATTTTCCCCAAAACAAATGTACCGAGTCCCCATTTCTAATTTTTTTAACAAGCGCACCCCATAGAAAATATAACCGCAAACGATCGCATCTTAAAATGTGAAAAAAAAACACTTTACACATAATAAATTATTGAAAATTCAAATTTTATTTAATTTTTTGTTATAATATACAGACAGGACATGACGTATACATATAATAATGACATATTATGAATCTGCCGAGTCTGACGGAAAGAACGATATATAATATGTCTGGGTCATATATCAAAATATGGCTTCAAAACGCGGTTAAACATGATGAGCGAAAGCGGTAAAAATGACCTCAGCACAGAGGTGTGAAAAGCCTCAGCAGCGAAAGGGTTAATATAAGCTCTTAGTGATCTTTAACCTCCCTGATGGTCTAATTTTTTCAAAATTTCGTGTCTAAAAGCGTCTCAATTTTTTTTTAAAGGAAACGTGTTTTTGAACATAGTTAGCCTGTAATAATTAGGAATCACGCACTGAAATCCGTGCAATCAAGAGTCCTTACTGGTAAAATCCTTTATAAATAAATTAATAAATAAATAAATAGTAAATACACTGAGTCCGATAAAGTTTGAAACACGACATCATTTATTATCCCAAAAACAATTATCCAAAATAATGCAAATAAATGATATTCAATAAAATACAACAAAAAACACTGAAACATAGAAACATAGAAAATGTCGGCAGATAAGAACCTTTCAGCCCATCTAGTCGCCCAATTACATGGATACTTTACCTGGATTTATCTTTTGTTTAGGATAGCCTTATGCCTATCCCATGCCTGCTTAAATTCAATTACTGTTTTGGCCTCTACCACTTCAACTGGAAGGCTGTTCCATGTATCCACCACCCTCTCAGTAAAATAATGCTTCCTGATGTTACTTTTAAACCTTTGCCCCTCTAATCTAAGACTATGTCCTCTTGTTTTGCTACTTTGTTTCCTTTTAAATATACTTGTGCTGCCTTCAGAGCAGAAATGTAATGTGTTTAGAGACGCCATCTAGTGGTTTATTTTTACAGCACCCTGGTACTCAGCCTTCCCAGAATTCCTATAGGCTAAGTCATGTGCTTCCCTCACTATTACAGGGGATTGTGGGAGAGAGGCCACCATTTCCTTCACCACAGGAGCTGGAAGGAACACCTCATTACAATCTCTCCCCCTATTGAAAGCATCGTCGGTAAGGTTATGGTCTAAATTCCTCCCAGTCACCTTACAGTTTCCCTCAGCTTTAGAAGCACCTTATGTGCTGTAATTTGTAAACCCTTATATTGCAGCCAGCTGCTTTTCATGTAGTTTTAGTCCGGCCTAATTATAAAACCCCCACGTTTTATATGGACACATCCTGTTTTGTATTATTATCTATGTAAAACACGTATATATTCTGTATCTTTATATCGTATATTTCTGTTTTCCTATAGTTTTACCACATTCCTACAACGGGTTAATAAAACCTACAGACTACAAACCGGTCCCGTTCATTGACTCGCAGGAGAGGTTTACCTGCCTGTTAAGCTGCACATAGACCCCGGGGGTACGTGGAGTGGGGACAGGACAGTAAAACAACGAGCATACAAGACGCGCGAAAAGTAACCGACGCGCAGAGAAGACGCGCGAAAAGTGAAACAACGCACAGATAGGAAGTGGAGGAGAGATCGGACTGTACAGAGGCCAACTACTGTCAACGCGGTTACCTGCATACGACAACCTGCAACCTTTAAACAGTCAAACCATGTCACAAAGTCAGGCGTCTTCATACAAGACAAGGTCCCGATCGGGCTACTCTAGCAAATCGTCTGTTAGCGAAGCAGCCGCCATTGCTCGCACTAAGGCCGAAGCCGCAAAAGCACGTGCTGCCTTTGCAGAGCAGGAGATGCAGCTAAAAAAAGAGAGAGCTCTTTCGGAAGCTGCTTTGAAGAAAGAGAGAGCTCTTTCGGAAGCTGCCTTCAACAAAGAGAGAGCCCTTTTGGAAATCAACCTAGAGAAGCTGGTAGTAGAGAAGGAAGCGGCAGCAGCCATAGCCGAAGCAGAGGCTCTAGAAGCAGCTACGCACCCCACCAGCAAGCACAGCGGATGCAGCAGCGTGCTCGGTCCAGGAGAGGATCACCAGGACACGCTACAACGTACAGCAGCGTACGTCTATCAACACTCCAAATCAAGCAGCAATCTTCAGCCTGCTTAAGAATCAATAGATGTCATCAGAGCGACAAACCAAACGCAGCAAATAAAGCAACAAACAGCCGACCCTGAAGTTCAGCGCTTCAGACAGGAGAACGCAGAGCAGAGCGACACTGCCCGTGGCGACTTCTTTACGCAACGAGGAAATCAGCCTCCATTCCAGCGCATAGAGACGTCTTTCACACCGAAACGGTATGATGTTAACCGGCCTAAATCAGAGACTCCTCAAAGGTATTGCTACACACTCCACCCTCCTAACAATGCACTGCACCCCTATTCTAGTAATAGCCAAGCTACTATGGACTTTGCAAAGTTCCTCTCATGGCGTGAGCTAATCACCAAAGGACTTGTAAAGTTCAATGATCACCCAGAAAGCTACAGAGCTTGGCGGTCTACCTTTCAGAACGTAATCAGAGACTTAGACCTGTCATACAGCGAAAAGTTAGATCTCCTAGTTAATTGTCTCGGAAATGAGTCCGCAGAACATGCTAAACGTATAAGAGCAATAAATATAAACTACCCAGAGACAGGCCTTAGAAGGATCTGGGAAAGACTTGAAGAGTGCTATGGCTCAATAGAGGCAATAGAAAACGCCCTGTTTAAAAGAATTGATGACTTCCCTAGAATATCTGGTAAAGGTTATCAGAAACTTCGAGAACTAAGTGACCTGCTCATGGAACTGCAGGTAGCCAAAGCAGAAGGAGATTTGCCTGGACTTACTTTCCTTGACACAGCAAGAGGTGTCAATCTTATAGTCCAAAAGCTCCCCTACAACTTCCAGGAGCGTTGGGTCGCACATGGTTCCAATTACAAACAAAAGCACAAGGTATCATTTCCTCCCTTCGATGTGTTTGTGGACTTTGTAACTCAACAAGCAAGAATTAGGAATGATCCCAGCTTTGATTTTATACTGTCTCATGCTGCTCCTTCCGGTCTAAGATACCATAAAGCGCCAGTGATAGTTCATAAAACTAATGTTTCCTCTACAGATTCCTTCCACAGGCCATCAACCTCTCCCTACTTGGAAGATAAAGACCCTAGCCGGCAGTGTCCCCTACACAGGAAGCCACATCCTCTTCTGAAATGCAGAGGCTTCACAGAGAAACCCATAGAGGACCGCAAGACTTTCCTCAGGGAGAACAATATCTGCTACAAGTGTTGCTCCTCAACGTCTCACTTTGCTAGAGACTGTAAAGTCAGTGTAAAATGCACAGAATGTGACAGTACAAGTCATAACGCAGCCCTACACCCTGGGCCACCTCCACGTATTTTAACTCAAGCCAACAATACCCAAGATCATAGTGAAGAAGGAATAAACACCGAAATAGGTACACCAGCAGTTACCGCACAATGTACTGAAGTCTGCAAAGGAATCATAGGCGGTAGGTCTTGTTCAAAAATCTGTCTAGTCAAAGTGTACCCAACAGGTTTCAAGGATAAAGCTGTATGTGCCTACGCAATCCTAGATGACCAAAGTAACAAATCTCTAGCGAGATCCACCTTCTTTGACATCTTCAACATTAAAGGCCCTATCTCTCCTTACTCCTTAAAGACTTGTGCAGGTACAGTCGAGACGGCGGGGAGAAGAGCTACAGGTTTCCAAGTTGAGTCTATAGATGGCCAGACACGCCTTCTGCTACCTACTGTAATCGAATGTAACCAGATTCCAGATAATAGAGCTGAGATTCCCACCCCTGATGCTGCAGTACATCACTCTCATCTAAAACGCATAGCTCGCCTTATACCAGTATTAGACCCCCAAGCTCAGGTAGTCCTACTCCTTGGGAGAGATATCTTACGAGTTCACAAAGTTAGAGATCAGATTAATGGCCCTCACAATGCTCCCTACGCCCAAAGACTTGATTTAGGATGGGTTATTATAGGAGATGTTTGTTTGGGAAGCGTAAACAAACCCACCTCAGTCAGCAACATGTTAACCAAGACTCTAGAGAACGGGCGCCCCTCCCTTTTTCAACCATGCCAAAATCGATTCCTTGTAAAAGAGCTACCACATAACACCTATCTGCCCAAACCTACCGTAGACCCTTACTGTGACAGTGACCAAGGTCAACCAGGGTCCTCAGTATTTCTCAGCCCTAAAACAGATTACCAGGTAGCTACGTCCTTTGAAGATAGGTTGTTCTTAGAGATCATGGAACAGGGAATAGTTAAGGATGACTCTAACAGTTGGGTCGCACCTCTACCCTTTAAACCCCAAAGACAACGTTTGCCTAACAACAGAGAACAAGTCTATAAACACTTTGTGTCTCTTAGGCACAGTTTTCAAAGAAAGCCAGAAATGAAAAACCACTTTTTCAGCTTCATGGAGAAAATACTTGAGAACGGTCATGCAGAAGTAGCACCTACCTTAACTGACGGTGAAGAGTGCTGGTACCTACCCATATTTGGAGTATACCATCCAAAGAAACCAGGCCAGATTAGAGCAGTGTTCGACTCTAGTGCCAAACATGAGGGTGTCTCCTTAAACAATGTCTTACTGTCAGGTCCCGACCTTAATAACAGACTCATAGGAGTACTCCTCCGTTTTCGTAAAGATTCAGTTGCATTTATGGCCGACATTCAACAGATGTTTCACTGCTTCTTTGTTAAAGAAAAACACAGAAATTTCCTGAGATTCTTTTGGTTTAAAGATAACGAACCCTCCAAAGATATCATAGAGTACCGTATGTGGGTACACATCTTTGGTAACAGCCCCTCTCCTGCAGTTGCTATTTATGGACTCAGACAGTCCGCTAAGGAAGGAGAAGCGAAATACGGGGCAGACGTTAGACACTTTGTAGATAAGGACTTCTATGTAGACGACTGTTTAAAATCACTGCCCACAGATGAGGCTGCTATCAGTCTCCTAAAAAGAACTCAAAGTATGCTCTCCCACTCAAACTTGAGACTTCACAAAATTGCTTCTAACAGCAAAGGGGTAATTAAAGCCTTCCCTTCCCAAGACCATTCTAATGATCTGAAAGATTTAGACCTAGGTACTGACGTCCTCCCTACTCAACGGAGCCTTGGTCTGCTTTGGGACTTAAATAGTGACACCTTTACTTTTCAAGTCAGTCCAGAAGAAAAACCATACACCCGCAGGGGTACCCTGTCCGTTATAAACAGCCTTTACGATCCCCTAGGATTTGCAGCTCCCATCACCATTCAAGGTAAAGCAATACTCAGAGATCTTACCTGGGAGATGAAAGACTGGGATGACCCGCTCCCCACTGAGAAAAAGGGTTTGTGGATGGAGTGGAAAAACTCTCTAACAGGTTTGGCCAGAGTTCACATTGCACGTCCATATGCCCCCGTGCCCTCTTCAGGAGTTCGAACACAAAACCTCTGTGTTTTCTCAGACGCATCTGTCAAAGCAATTGCTGCAGTAGCTTATCTAAAGACTGTAGACATCGAAGAACAATGTCATATAGGATTCATCATGGGAAAAGCGAAACTTGCACCACTCCCAGAACATACAATACCTAGACTGGAACTCTGTGCTGCCGTACTGGCAGTGGAACTAGCCGAATTGATCACCACAGAAATGAACATAGAGATTAAAGACACTGAGTTCTACACAGACAGCAAAGTAGTCTTGGGTTACATCAGCAACGAATCCAGACGTTTCTATGTTTACGTCAGCAACAGGGTACATAGAATCAGAAGATCCACTTACCCAAAACAATGGCATTTCGTACCTACTGACCACAACCCTGCAGACCATGCAACCAGATCTGTTGCTGCTAACAATCTAAAAGACTCAACATGGCTTACAGGTCCTGCATTCTTACATAACTCTCAGAATATCACTTCTGACTGTCACACATTTCAACTGGTAGATATAGATACGGATGAAGAAGTCCGCCCTCAGGTGTCTACACTACACACAGTGACGTCAAGCAACCAGCTCAGATCTCTCAGATTCAACAAGTTCTCTACCTGGAGTGGAGGTCACTTGTTAGGGGCATCGCTTGCTTAATTCACGTAGTTCGTTCTTCCAGGAATACTACGCCCGCAGAATTAAGGGACTGTAAAGGTTGGCACCGCTGTAACAGCGCCTACAAAGCAACTGAATTGGAACAGGCAAGAAATATAATTATCCGTACAGTACAACAAGAAATCTACACTAATGAAATTGACTGTATCACTAATCAGAGAGCTCTTCCTAAAGACAGTGGTTTCAAGAAACTCGATCCATTCATTGATGAAGACGGCTTGCTAAGAGTAGGAGGTCGTCTTAAGGAAGCTAGCATAGACTTTTCAGAGAAGCATCCTGTATTGATCCCTGGTTGTCATCACACCTCTTCTTTGCTCGTACAACACTATCACGATCAGAAGACTCCGATGGTGGTGTCTACCGACACCAGGCGGGGAGTGTGCTGCCTTCAGAGCAGAAATGTAATGTGTTTAGAGACGCCATCTAGTGGCCGTTTATTTTTACAGCACCCTGGTATTCAGCCTTCCCAGAATTCCTATAGGCTAAGTCATGTGCTTCCCTCACTATTACAGGGGATTGTGGGAGAGAGGCCACCATTTCCTTCACCACAGGAGCTGGAAGGAACACCTCATTACAATCTCTCCCCCTATTGAAAGCATCGTCGGTAAGGTTATGGTTTAAATTCCTCCCAGTCACCTTACAGTTTCCCTCAGCTTTAGAAGCACCTTATGTGCTGTAATTTGTAAAGCTTTATATTGCAGCCAGCTGCTTTTCATGTAATTTTAGTCCGGCCTAATTATAAAACCCCCACGTTTTATATGGACACATCCTGTTGTGTATTATTATCTATGTAAAACACGTATATATTCTGTATCTTTAGATCGTATATTTGTGTTTTCCTATAGTTTTACCACATTCCTACAACGGGTTAATAAAGCCTTCAGATTGCAAACCGGTCCCGTTCATTGACTCGTAGGAGAGGTTTACCTGCCTGTTAAGCTGCACATAGACCCCGGGGGTACATGGAGCGGGGACAGGACAATACTCCCTTCCTCTACCTTGTGGATTCCCTTTACGTATTTAAATGTTTCTATCAAATCTCCTCTGTCTCGTCTTTTTTCCAAGCTGTACAAACTGAAATCTGTCTGCAAACAAGGGTGAGACGATGTATGGTCTATTTCTTATCCTGTACTGGCCATTCATAAACATTACACTACACTAAAGTGTAAACTGTAAAAAGATTTCTTTTATGCTGGTCCCGCCCCCTGCATCGTGTGACTCACAGGGAGCCTTCCAGGAAGCAGCTTGCCGCGATCACACTGCGGGGGACAGCGAGGGAGCCAGGAGGAGGTGAGTAAACATCCAGCCCGAGTGTGGCTCGGGGTTACCGTTCGCAGTAGCGAAATTTAACCCCGAGTCACACTCGGGAATACCGCCAGGGAGGTTAATACATTTATTTTTCCGACAGCCTAAACTTCATGTCGAAGCTTTCATGGATGATGAAGAGTTCTTCCGCTGTTCTGTTCATTGGAGAAGAGCTTGAGCTTCATGTTGGAGTTTGCGTTGAAGGCTGGAGCTTCGTGTTGGCGTTTTCGTTTAAGAGGTTGAACCGTCTCGCATCAAGAAAAGAGGAGGAGCCAAGGGTTACCAGGGAATTTATGGAGTGGTCTACCGGACGTTTGGACAGCAGGGAGCTGGACTGTACCATTACCTGCTATTGTTATATGTATTGTTAAACTGTATTTTTCTCTCTAAATGCTTTTGTTGTTGTATTTGAGAGATTGTTCTTTGCTGCTATCGGCTTAAGTAAAGATAGCATAATACTCGTCTCCGTGTCTTTAATATAATTATGATTCCCCGTCATGATAATAGGGGAATCTGGGAATTCCTGCCTATCGTGGCCTGTTGGGACCCCAAGCCTGTGTTCTGCATCCCCACCCAAGCAGCAGGTCTGCTCTCATTGCTCACTCGCCTTTAAACGGGACTGTATGGAGTTATTCCTCTGGGTCTCACGTCGGCGGTAATGTCCAAGCCGAGCCAACTGCTCCGGGCGGCAAAATATCCCTGAAGCCCATTTCACAGCCGCCCCTCGTGCCAAGCTGTCTGCCTTTTCCAACGCCAAAGCATCGCCTTCTGCCAAGAGAAGAAGATCAATATTCTCCCCATACACAGAAACATCAGCAAATCCCTCCAAAACAGCACTCTGTATTACAACACCAATACAATGTGTGTAAATCCCTCCAGGACAGCACTCTGTATTACAACACCCCGATACAATGTGTGTAAATCCCTCCAAAACAGCACTCTGTATTACAACACCCCGATACAATGTGTGTAAATCCCTCCAGGACAGCACTCTGTATTACAGCACCCCGATACAATGTGTGTAAATCCCTCTGTATTACAGCATCCCAGTAGTGTGTGTGTACACGTGTAAAATATCACCATATAATACACAGTATGACAGTATCGCTGTGCGTCTTCAGGTTTTCGCTCGCCGTAATTGTATCGCTAAGGCAGGCTGTGCGCCCCATAAAGAGAGTCTTTACGTACAGAAGATCTATGTAAGGTGGAGGAGGGGCAGAAACGGCGCTTCAGACACTGTCTGGCTGAGCATCATGGGATATGGAAGGTGGAGGAGGGGCAGAAACGGCGCTTCTTTCTGATGATTCCTGTGTTGTGTAAATGGTCGCCTGGTTAATCCTCAGTCTAAATAGGAATTATGGGTAGTTCTCAGAGCCTCAAAACAAAAATGTAGACAGGACATAGAACAGTACAGTTTCACCATGAGTGTGATATGTAAGAAAAGAGGATTATACCCAAAGACACGGAGGCTTCTTATCATGCTTTACTCTTCCAACAGCAGCAAAGAAATGTTCAATAAAGCTTTGAAAAATTGAACAAAGGAAAAAAGTTTTACATATATTGTACAACTGCACAATAGCACAACCAATCACTGCAGGGTAGTCCAACTTGGGCCAATCAGCGTCCGGCATCGGGTATATAACCTCCCAGCTGCGTCACACTCGTCCTCTTTTCTTTGCTGCTTCCGACAGCTAAGTATATTTATTACATAAAAAAGAGAAAGGGGTGCGGCGCTTCCCAGTGAATAAAGAGGGGAATAATCAATATTATTTACCCTGATGAGATATCTCTTCTTAAATTGATAGAGGATCAATAGCTCAAGATAAAGAAAACATGGACATAGTGCAATACAGTTAATACATATATGCAAGTGATAAGAGATATGGCGACTCTCACTCACACTATGGAGAGCCTTATCCGGCTCTAGCACTATTCGCCCGTGGGTAGATTTCTTATAGGCCCTCCCACTAGCCACTTCAAAAGCTGGTGTTTCTCAATGGATATGTGAAGAAAAGGATAATAACATAGAGTAGTTCCGTATACACTTAAAAATTATAAGCAAAAAACTCAGACCACTCACGTGCTCCTGAGCCTCCAAGGCTCAATTTAGAGGGCCCAAAGGTTGTTTCAGGTGGGCACAACTCTTAATGAAAGCCTCAATGGAACCGCAAGCCAATGAATAAAAAATCAATCATATGATGGAGGAATAAAAACAGAATTTTTTAAAATAATAACATTTAATAACAATGTAATAGTTACAATGAAAAAGATAGCTGGACGCATTTCGCCTGAGTCAATATGGACTGTCTGGCTTCCTCAGCAGCAATAAACAATATGAGCCTCCAATACATTTAAATAGAAAGCCCAATCTAATTGTCCCTCCAATCAGAGGGATATCAAAGGGCGGGAAAAGAAGTTCCTCGGCTTCTCCTTAATCCAGTCGCTTCTCTAGCGTCATCCTCCCACGACTCAATCGTTAGATCGATGTGTTGGAACGCAAGACCGGAAGTGGTTCACCCTCCTCCCTTGCGCATGCGTACCATCACAGTAAAGTAAAAACGGAAGCTGTGTATTAACATCCGCCACAGTTCAACAACGAAAGAGAAAGTCCGTACCATCTCTGTATTCTTTCGAGTCACGTCTCTGACGTCACCATCTCACCATGTCGCCGCTCCATCACGGGAACGAAAGCGATTCTTCATCGTCTTTTATATTCACTCTCCACTCCCAATGACGAGACCAGAGCCCACACGATCACATCCATTGTGTCCTCGTAAGAGAAGGGCAGAAGTACAAGGCAGGTCCAACAGAGAATACTGTCCTTCAGATTCCATATACATGCTTCTTGCATAAAAAGCAATCTCCATAATAAACGGACCACAACCACATGAAATAAACAAAACAAGGTTTTAACACATAATAAACCATGATATAAATCTTATCTAGCAATCTGGTGTTTTATATTAACTACACAATAAAGACATAGAAGGACACCTGATGTCTATATCAATATAAATCCCGATTTGCAATAAATCAATAAAGGATCAATAAGGAGGTCGTGAATGATGTATAATGCTTGTTGTTCATGAACCCAAGCAAAGGAAAAAAGAAATATACACATCATAAAAATATACACATCATAGAAATTCTCATTTCCAACACTCTAACCAGAGAACTCCAAAAAGAAATTTCTACCAACGACATCAAGATAAAACAGATGATAATGGGGACCGCTATAATGTTCCAGTCAATAATATATATCAAGTTTTAAATAATGACCGTGATTCCCATCCCCCTGAACACTGCCCTGAGAAGCAGGTTTTTCGGGAGGGAAATCGTCTCCATACTCAACCAAATGGTCGAGGTCATGTTTCAATAGAACCACACATTCATATCACCCAACGCCCAATCAAGAAAAGGCAGTTAGAAGAATACGACGAGGAAACAGAGGAGGAAGACCGCACCAGAAAAGAGAAAAGGGAGCGGTATTAATAAACATCGAGGGCATTTTTAATTTAAGTGGTCGGACTTTAGAAAAAAAAGAAATCCAACTCCTGAATAAGGGGCTAAAGTTTGCCCCTAACACACATATAAATAAATTTGACCTTTATATAGATTTACAAAAATTTAAAAGAAAGTTGTGTTTAAAAAAATTCTTTGACAAAAATCCTATTGAGAGCGCTGCAATAGAAGAGATTGGTCCTTATAGACATACGCAATTGAAACCTAAATCCACATTTTACCCTAAATTCATGGTTTCGGATCAGATGAAACAATTTGAGTTATCTGTATTAACGGATGTCGAGAAACTATCATGTAGAAATTCCTTCCAGAACTTAACCCGACAAGAGAGGGAGGCATTAAAACAACTTACCGGGAACAAAGATCTTGTAATAAAACCGGCTGATAAAGGCGGAGGTCTGGTGATTTTATCAAAAGACCAGTACAGAATGGAAGCATTAAGAATCCTATCGGATAGGATAACTTATGAACCTTTAAAAGCAGACCCTATACAGGAGTTTGTGAAACAGCTTGATGAGTTGCTCGATTATGGTAAATTTGAGGACATTCTCAGCGAAAAGGAGTATAGTTATCTACGAGTTCAGCACCCTAAAACACCATTTTTTTTACTGGCTTCCGAAAATACATAAGGATGTCACCAATCCACCTGGTCGACCTATCATTTCAGGAGTAGACTCCTTAACTAGTTTGTTGTCCCAGTATATTGATGAACAACTTCAGCCATTTGTTCAACAATCCCCTTCACATCTCAGAGACAGTATCCATGTTATACAGTCACTGGAGGGAATTCACTGGGAGAAGGATTTCTTGCTTGTGACGTGTGATGTATGTTCGTTATATATGATTATACCACATCAATTAGGTTGTAGGGCAGTGGAGAAAACACTCTCCATGGACCCACTTTTACCAAAATCTCAGGTTGACTTCATTATCAGGTCTATTAATTTTATATTACAGCATAATTATTTCTATTTTGATGACACCTTCTACTTGCAGAAGTCAGGGACGGCCATGGGGACCCGGTTTGCGCCCAGTTACGCCAACCTTTTGATGGCGGATTGGGAATCCAATTTTGTCTACGGTTGGCGTGACTGGGCGAGTCATCTGGTCCTCTATGGCCGTTATATAGACGACATTTTGTTTATATGGAGGGGAGGAGAAGCTAGTCTACTTGAGTTTATCGCCCATTTGGCTGACAACGAATGGGGCATAAGATTGGAGACAAAGTATCACCCGCAATCCATTGAATTCTTAGATCTTAATATCTATATAGAGGACGGTCTTATTAAAACTAAAACGTTCTTCAAGCAAGTAGACTCTAATAGTTTTATTCATCAATCTAGTTGCCATGCACCACATTGGCTGGGGCTGTCCCTAAAGGTCAATTCCAGAGGATGAGGAGGAATTGTTCGGAGCTATCTCAGTTCCGGATACAGGCTGAAAAATTAAAGGGTGACTTTTTGGAGAAAGGTTATGAAGGAGAGAGTCTTGATGCCACTATTTTAGAAGTGGAACAACTAGAGAGGAAACAGCTCCTTCAGTATAGAGAAAAGAAACAGGTTAATGAAGGAGTGACCTTTGTGTTTAATTATAATGCACAAGCGGGTAAAATCAAAAATATCATAAAAAAACATTGGTCCATTCTGCAACAAGACCCTCTCCTCAAAGAAGTTCTTGATGCTAACCCGACTGTTATAAATAGGGGGGCTAGAAATCTTAAGGGCCATTTAGTACAGAGCCATGTACATCCGATGAGAAAGAAGGATTGGTTCGGTTTACAGCCAGGATTTTATAGGTGTGGAACATTTCCTGCCTGTAAAAATCTGCACTTATCGAGAGCATTTATCCAGCGGCGTCACTAGGGTTGGTGTCACCCGGTGCGGTAAGTTATGGTGTCACCCCCCCCCCGAGTTTTACGGATTTTTTTTAACTACTCTTACTCCTAAATCAGTACTCCCATATAACACTGAATGCTCATACACACAGCGCACATTACTGTGAGGTTTATTGCTGCGGAGCTCTCTCATATGCTCACACAAATTTTTGCCAACCGCCAGCAAGTACGGTGCCTGTTCGAAGGCAGTGAAAGCACACATGGATATATATTGCCCCAGCTCACATATGGATATATTGCGCCTCAGCTCACATATGGATATATTGCCCCAGACCAGCTCACACATGGATATTGCCCCAGCTCTCATGGATATGCCCCCAACACACATGGATACTGCCCCAAGCACACATGGATACTGCCCCCAGCACACATGGATAATGCCCCAGCAGCTCTCATGGATATTGCCCCAGCTCCTCTCATGGATTTTGCCCCAGTTCCTCTCATGGATTTTGCCCCAGCTCCTCTCATGGATATACTGCCCCAGCTCCTTTCATGGATTTTGCCCCAGCTCCTCTCATGGATAATGCCCCAGCTCTTCTCATGGATAATGCCCCAGCTCCTCTCATGGATAATGCCCCAGCTCCTCTCATGGATATACTGCCCCAGCTCCTCTCATGGATAATGCCCCAGCTCCTCTCATGGATAATGCCCCAGCTCCTCTCATGATGTATGTTTTATGAGGGATATTTTTTGGGAGTTGCTCTTCTCCCTCATTGAAGTCTCAGGGACCTCATTATCCTGTCAGGAATCACTAGATAAAAATCTATCTGAAGTTGGGGAAATTATAAATGAACGTCTGGCTGAGAGATTCTCTAGACATTTTAACCATATTATACTCCAAGTATGAGGAAAAAACGTGGGCATAAGAACGAGGGCACCTGGGCAACAGGCAGGTTCAGGCTAGTCATAAACCACTTAGTAATTAAAATAAATATAAAATAAATATTTTACTTATTTTAACTCATTTAATGGGAACTTTCCCGAGGCAACAAGCCGCGGCGTTCGTGCATGCGCGAACCGCCGCGAGCGTCACCTCAGAGTAGTGTCGTGAAGCCGCGCCTCTCCTCAGCAAACATATGTCTCCTGAGTTAAACTCGCCGCGACTCACCGCGCATGCGCGAGCCGCCGCAAGCATTTACCTCAGGCAATGGCGCGAAGCCACACATCCCCCAATGACGGAGATACAGGGGAGGCGCCAAAACCACTAGAAAGCTGTTGTAAAGACGGACTCGTCCCCCGGAGAATTTTTTTTTTTGGAAAGCCAAAAAACTATATACACAATACCCCAAGAGACAATAAAATAGCAAATAAAGGCAAAGCCTAGCCCTTGCACATAAGCCCTAACGGATTGAAAACAAGTATAAACCAACACAAGCTAACAGAGTGTGTGTGTATAAACAATATGCTAAATTATAATATATATATATCACTACAATAAAATAGTTAAACTGTCAAACATAGAGCTTGCTGCTAATACTCATCTCATCTCAGCGAGCAGCAAAGAAAAGAGGAGGAGCCAAGGGTTACCAGGACGATTTATGGCGCGGTCTACCGGACGATTGGACAGCAGGGAGCTGGACTGTACCATTACCTGCTATTGTTATATGTATTGTTAAAATGTATTTTTCTCTCTAAATACTTTTGTTGTTGTATTTGAGAGATTTTCTTTGCTGCTATCGGCTTAAGTAAAGAAAAGATAGCAGAATACTCGCCTCCGTGTCTTGTGGGATAATTAGAGCGGAGACTGAAAGCCAGACCTTCTCGTCCTACATCAGTGTGTGACCTCAAAAATGCGCTTCTGGAAGAATGTTCAAACATTCCTATAAACAAACCTTGTGGACAGCCTTCCCAGAAGAGCTGAAGCTGTTATAGCTGCAAAGGGTGGAGCGACGTCATATTGAACCCTATGGATTAGGAATGGGATGTCACTTAAATTCATATGCGAGTCAAGGCAGGTGAGCCAATACTTTTGGCAATATAGTGCATCTCACTCATGGTGAAACTGTACTGTTCTATGTCCTGTCTACATTTTGGTTTTGAGGCTCTGAGAACTACCCAGAATTCCTATTCAGACTGAGGATTAACCAGGCGACCATTTAGGCTAGGGTCAGACTGAGGCAGTGCGAACGCGCGTGCAGGCGCACTTAATCACGGCCGCACTAGCAGCAAGTGCCAGGCAATGACGGCCAATATACGAAGTACGGTCGCACAAAAGTCCGGCTGCGCAACGCAAGTGGAAAATGAACGCATTTTTTTGAGAACGTTAAACTGCTAGTACTGACTACAGAGTGCGCTGCGTCCGCTAGCGGCGTGTGTGCGTGTGATTAGGAGATGTCAGACGCTACTAATGTCCGGCCAACATAACGTCCAGATGCACAAAGTGTTTTATTTATGATACGTACAAAATCACGGATGCAAATGCGCATCGTATGACCGCTATCGCGTATTCTGTGAAAAAATACGTCCATTTGTTCGAACGCACTTTTTCACAGACAACACGAAAATGCGTTCGTCTGACCCTAGCCTAACACAACACAGGAATCATCAGAAAGAAGCACCGTTTCTGCCCCTCCTCCACCTTCCATATCCCATGATGCTCAGCCAGACAGTGTCTGAAGCACCGTTTCTGCCCCTCCTCCACCTTCCATATCCCATGATGCTCAGCCAGACAGTGTCTGAAGCGCCGTTTCTGCCCCTCCTCCACCTTCCATATCCCATGATGCTCAGCCAGACAGTGTCTGAAGCACCGTTTCTGCCCCTCCTCCACCTTCCATATCCCATGATGCTCAGCCAGACAGTGTCTGAAGCGCCGTTTCTGCCCCTCCTCCACCTTCCATAGATACTTCAGTGGTTTGGGATATAGCACTTTCTGTGAGCGAGACTCGCTGCTGTACTTTACCACATTGATAAACTTTGGACTTGTCACGATTTCACCATAAACCTACGCTTATGCACTGTCGGCTACAACGGTTTCATTTACTGTGGTTAATAAGTTTGCAAAGTTGCCGGATTCACTTCTGTTGCTGCTACCACGTATATTTTGCTGCCAGACTCACACTTGTGCACTTTATTATTACGGTTTCAGATTTGCTGTGTGCTAGAAGTTTGCAAGTTACATAACCGATAGGTTTGCACATTCCACGTTGGTTGCTGTTACTATATATGGTCTGTTCTATTCATTGACTTTGTTGTTGCTAATTTTGCTATCTATTGCACTTTATCGTTATTCGATATCGCTTATATGTATATATTCCTTTTTCTTGCTGCCATTTCTGTGCTTTATATGCGCATGTAAGTAAAACACTCACAAAGAAGCATTAGGTGGCACCAGAAGTACAGCCTTCTCCCTCTTTTTACTTACAGAAGAGCTCATTAAGGGCTTTATTCTCGGACTGGTTGTCTTGCTCTGTACAGATGGTCAGTTGCAACATTGAATCTTAACCCCTTAACGACGGGTGGGTGTCGCCTGTCAGGGGTGGATCAACGCCGGTGAGACGTACAGACCCGCCTCATTGATAGGTGCTGTCGCAAGTCACAGATTGCAGCGCACGCCATTGGCTGCAGAGGAACGGCCCGAGTTCAGACCATCCACGTGCAGCCAATGACATGCACCGGCTGTGGGAAGGGGCTGAGGTGGCCCATTGAAGACAGCAGGGCGTACCTGAATCCCCTGCATCTTTAAAGCCCTCCCGCGGCTAGGACGGCATAGCATGTCCTGGGACAGCAAGGGGTTAAATGCAGAAAGAATGGAAACAACAGGCTCGGCTTCTGTGGGGTAGCAATGTGTGAGAGTGTTCGTGACAATGTGTGTATATATTATTAATCTTTATTTATAAAGCGCCAGCATATTCCGCAGCGCTGTACAATAAGCACAGTACAGACAGGGTTACAATACATTGAACAACATTTGACAAACAGTACAGGAGGAGATGAGGCCCTATTCCCGTAGGAACTCACAATCTAGAAGGGTTGGGGTTGGAAACAAGAGGAGAGGACTGCAAGGTGGGAGTGACGGCCTGCAAGGTGGGAGTGACGGCCTGCAAGATGGGAGTGACGGCCTGCAAGGTGGGAGTGACGGCCTGCAAGGTGGGAGTGATGGAATGCAAGGTGGGAGTGACGAAATACAAAGTGGGAGTGACGGACTGCAAGATGGGAGTGACGGCCTGCAAGATGGGAGTGATGGAATGCAAGGTGGGAGTGACGGAATGCAAAGTGGGAGTGACTGACTGCAAAGTGGGAGTGACGGACTGCAAGGTGGGAGTGACGGACTGCAAGGTGGGAGTGACGGAATGCAAGGTGGGAGTGACGGAATGCAAGGTGGGAGTGACGGACTGCAAGGTGGGAGTGACGGACTGCAAGGTGGGAGTGACGGACTGCAAGGTGGGAGTGACTGACTGCAAGGTGGAAGTGACGGACTGACTGACTACGTCAGGTGGTAGGCTTCCCTGAGGCTAGAGTCAGACGAACGCATCATGAGCGCACAGTACCTGCACAACGGACGTACATTCTGACGGAAGACACGGTAGACACCACACTGTCTGTTTTTTATGACGGACGTAAAAAAAAAAGGGAAATATGAGAAACAAAATGAATATGAAAAAGGATATGAAAAGGCATTCTGTGCGTCAAGGTGCTGGACGTCGCAAATGCGCTGCCGTCTCATCACACACACAGAACACTATGCAGACGTGGCACACTCTGCGCGTCCGTGTTAGCGGTTTTACATTCTTGCTTAACTTGCGTCCGTTTGCCACGTGCGTTGTGCGTGCGCAGTTCGGTGCAGATGCACTTAGTGTGTGGGTCTCTATTGCTTATGATTCTATGCTACGACGGACGTTAATCTGTGCGGCAACACGGACGTGATCACTGCCTAAATAGGAATGTTTTAAAGGGAGCGTTTGAAGGAAGGGAAACTAGGGGAAAGTCTGACCGTACGAGGGAGAGCGTTCCAGAGAATGGGGGCTGCGCATGAGAAATCCTGCAGTGTATCATGGGAGTGTGTCTCCCGATGGGAAACGAGACATATATATATATATATATGCGTGACAACGTGTGTGTATATATGAATGTGTGTGTATGTGTGGCTCCCAACGGGAAACGAGGCATTTATATACATATAGAGTGTGTGTGTCTCCCGTTGGGAAACGAGTTTATATACAAAATGCAGTTCTATTTTCTACTCAGAACTGTCATTTCTCTACATGCCAAGTCAGCTGTTTAGTGGGCGGAGCTTGTAGGAACAGATCTGCTGCGTAGCGAGTATAGAACCTCGTATTGGTCAATCTATAGATTGATAAAGTGAGGTCACTTCAAACCATCTGTTATGTCACGCAACTCTCATTCATTGCTATTCCTGACCTCAATTAATATAGGATATATAGTAATTAACAGTGTGCGTATGTGGGCAGGTCAGCAAATGAAACATGTTACTGCAGAGACGGATACATTGCTTTGCCCTGCAGCAGAGTAATGCACACAATGCAATGCACAGTATATAATGCAATGTATATAATACACATAATGTATAAAATGCACATAATGTATATAATGCAATGTATACAATGCACATAATGTATATAATGCAATGTATATAATGCACATAATGTATATAATGCACTGTATATAATGCACATAATGTATATAATGCAATGTATATATTGCACATAATGTATATAATGTATATATGCACTGTATATATTGCACATAATGTATATAATGCATATAATGTATATAATGCAATGTATATAATGCACATAATGTATATAATGCAATGTATATAATGCACATAAATGTATACAATGCACATAATGTATATAATGCAATGTATACAATGCACATAATGTATATAATGCAATGTATATAATGCACATAATGTATATAATGCACTGTATATAATGCACATAATGTATATAATGCAATGTATATAATGCACATAATGTATATAATGCACATAAATGTATATAATGCACATAATGTATATAATGCAATGTATATATTGCACATAATGTATATAATGTATATAATGCACTGTATATATTGCACATAATGTATATAATGCATATAATGTATATAATGCAATGTATATAATGCACATAATGTATAAATGCAATGTATATAATGCACATAAATGTATACAATGCACATAATGTATATAATGCAATGTATACAATGCACATAATGTATATAATGTATATAATGCACATAATGTATATAATGCAATGTATATAATGCACATAATGTATATAATGCAATGTATATATTGCACATAATGTATATATGCACTGTATATATTGCACATAATGTATATATTGCACATAATGTATATAATGCAATGTATATAATGCACATAATGTATATAATGCAATGTATATAATGCACATAATGTATATAATGCAATGTATATAATGCACATAAATGTATACAATGCACATAATGTATATAATGCAATGTATACAATGCACATAATGTATATAATGCAATGTATATAATGCACATAATGTATATAATGCACTGCACATAATGTATATAATGCAATGTATATAATGCACATAATGTATATAATGCAATGTATATAATGCACATAAATGTATACAATGCACATAATGTATATAATGCAATGTATACAATGCACATAATGTATATAATGCAATGTATACAATGCACATAATGTATATAATGCAATGTATATAATGCACATAATGTATATAATGCACTGTATATAATGCACATAATGTATATAATGCAATGTATATATTGCACATAATGTATATAATGTATATATGCACTGTATATATTGCACATAATGTATATAATGCATATAATGTATATATTGCACATAATGTATATAATGCAATGTATATAATGCACATAATGTATATAATGCACTGCACATAATGTATATAATGCAATGTATATAATGCACATAATGTATATAATGCACTGTATATAATGCACATAATGTATATAATGCAATGTATATAATGGATATAATGTATATATTGCACATAATGTATATAATGCAATGTATATAATGCACATAATGTATATAATGCACTGCACATAATGTATATAATGCAATGTATATAATGCACATAAAGTATATAATGCACTGTATATAATGCACATAATGTATATAATGCACTGTATATATTGCACATAATGTATATAATGCATATAATGTATATATTGCACATAATGTATATAATGCAATGTATATAATACACATAATGTATATAATGCACTGCACATAATGTATATAATGCAATGTATATAATGCACATAATGTATATAATGCACTGTATATATTGCACATAATGTATATAATGCATATAATGTATATATTGCACATAATGTATATAATGCAATGTATATAATACACATAATGTATATAATGCAATGTATATAATGCACATAATGTATATAATGTATATATGCAATGTATATAATGCACATAATGCAATACACAGTATATAATGTATAATGTATATAATGAAATGTATACAATGCACATAATGTATACAATGTATATAATGTATATAATGCACATAATGTATATAATGTATATATGCGCTGTATATATTGCACATAATGTATATAATGCACATAATGTATATAATGCAATGTATATAATGCATATAATGTATATAATGTATATAATGCATATAATGTATATAATGAAATGTATATAATGCACATAATGTATATAATGTATATAATGCAATGTATATCATGCACATAATGTATATAATGCACTGCACATAATGTATATAACGCAATGTATATAATGCACATAATGTATATAATGCAATGTATATAATGCACATAATGCACTGTATATAATGCACATAATGTATATAATGCAATGTATATAATGCACATAATGCACTGTATATATTGCACATAATGTATATAATGCAAGGTATATAATGCACATAATGCAATACACTGTATATAATGTATATAATGCAATGTATATAATGCACATAATGTATATAATGCAATGTATATAATGCACATAATGTATATAATGCACATAATGCAATGAACTGTATAGAATGTATATAATGCAATGTATATAATGCACATAATGTATATAATGCAATGTATATAATGCACATAATGTATATAATGCACATAATGCAATGCACTGTATATAATGCATATAATGTATATAATGCAATGTATATAATGCACATAATGTATATAATGCACATAATGTATATAATGCACTGTATATAATGCACATAATGTATATAATGCACATAATGCAATGCACTGTATATATTGCATATAATGTATATGTTATGCTCTCAGCTTGTTCAGATATGAGGCTGTCAGGTTCACCATTGCTTTATTGCAGGACACTTACTGTTATATACAGGCCTGGATAACTACAGGAACACGGGATCATGCATCTACCTTCATTACTGCATCACACTAACTGACTCCTGAAGATGGCTGCCGTGCCCTCTGACCTGTGTCATCCTGGGGCGGAGCCACTAGTTAAAGTGATAGCACAGGTATAGTACAGTCAGCTATAACACCTTCCTCCCCACCCCAAAAAAAACCCAGAACAACATAACAAAAACCTAATAACAAATCAACAACCATATCAAATCGAACACAGTTCATCTGAGGAACTTGGAGAGTGTCACTGAAAAACTGATGACTAGTCTTCTGAAGAAAATTGCAGGGCCAAATAATCATCCGTATCTTTCTGGGCCCTACGTGAGGACCGACGGAAGTCTCTTATCCGTTCTTGAAGAAGTAAGCGGTCAGGAGGACGTCGGTAACGTTGGGGACGCCAACCAGTAGGCGGAGTGTTGGAGGCGGTAGGATTGGATGAAAGATAAACTGGTGGGGTCAAGGAGGGTACAGAGGGGTTAGGGGGAACCTCTGAACCAGAGTCACAAATACCCACAGGAGACGAGTCCAAAGTTTCCGAGTCAACCCAGACACCATTCCAGATGTCCTCCGACGCATTAGAGGTGGACACCGGACCCCGTAGGGTTGGGGACGTCAAGGGTTCAGGCACCTGTGAACGAGACGGTAGCTGGTCTACATGTCGTCTGGTAATGGAACCATCTTCCAGGCGGACTCTGTACATCTTGGGTCCCAAAGATTCTGCAATGGTGGCAGGTAGCCACCGAGTATTGGCAGATCCATACGATCGAGTCCAGACCTCCTGGTGGGCTGCAAAAACAGGAGACTATTTGGACTTCATCTTTTCTTGGGATTGTAATACATGTTCATGAACGGTCTGAGGGCGAAGCATGTCAAAAGCAGTCCAGGGCTGTCTTCCCAACATAAGCTCCGCTGGTGTTGTACCAGTGGTGGCATGTGGTGTAGTTCTGTAAGTAAACGGAAAGAGTCCAACTGCTGAGGTGATATGGACCTCTGGCTAGTCGCAGCTACTGAGGCCTTGAAAGTTTGTACAAACCGCTCAGCTTGCCCATTGGTGGCAGGGTGATAGGAGGCGGTTAATTTGTGCTTGAGATTATGGACTGTAACAAAACTCTGGAACTCCTGACTTGTGAATTGGGCACCATTATCTGTGACAATCTCCCTGGGATACCCAAAAGAAGCAAAACGGTGCAATAATATGGCAACTGTTGCCTTTGTAGTCAGCTGGGTAACTGGAATGACCTCTGGCCATTTTGAGTGGGCATCAACTATAATCAAGAAGGTTTGTCCCCTTATGGGACCCGCAAAATCTAAGTGAAGGCGAAGCCAGGGAACCGTGGGCCAAGTCCAAGGTTGAATGCATCCTCGAGGGGGGTCTCTGGCAGTTTGTGCACATCCTACACAAGCATTGACATATGCCGTGATATCTGCATCTATGTTCGGCCACCACACATAGCCCCGTGCTTTCTGTTTCATCCGCGTGGTTCCAGGGTGACCAGTATGTAGCAAGTCCAAGATGTGTCTCTGGAGGGTTTTTGGAATGACCACTCGGTCTCCCCATAAAACACAATTATCCTTCACAAACAATTCCATTCGCTTCCTGTAGTAAGGATCATGTTCCTGTGATACCGTCGCAGGCCAGCCATCTCGTATAAAGGTAAGCATGGTTGTCAGAAGGGTATCCTTCACAGTATGGGCTGCTATCTCTCTGGAAGTCAGGAGGTGTGAGGTGGTGTACCTACAACTCTTGACTGATGGTGTCGACTCCAGAGGCAGTTCTGTGAGACGGGACATTGCATCTGCATCATGACTTCGATACTGTATGCGGTAGCTGTATGCTCCCAAGAACAGGGCGTAGCGCTGGAGACGGCTGCAGTTGTCTGAGAGATTCCTTTGTCAGGGCTAAAAATTTGAAGAAGCGGTTTATGATCCATTAATATGGTAAACTCTCTACCACACAGGTAAAGGTGAAACTTCCGAATTACCCATATCAATGCAAGTGCCTCTTTATCAATTTGAGAGTAATTGCTCTCGGTCTTCGTCAAGGATCTGGAGGCGAAGGCCACCGGTTTCCCAGAGCCATCCGGTAGGATGTGGGAAAGAACAGCGCCCAGACCATAAGGAGAGGCATCACAAGCCAGGGTGAGAGGCTTCTGGAGGTCGTAGTGCACAAGCATACGTGACGCTAACAGTTTCCGTTTAGAGGACTCAAAAGCATGTTGACATTCAGCTGACCAGTCCCACCTGGAGTGTTTCTCCAGGAGCTTATGCAGTGGAAACAATGTATGAGCAAGGTCTGGAAGAAATTTATTATAGTAGTTAAGCAGGCCAAGGTAGGATCGTAGTTGGACACTTGTTGGGGCTGGAGCTTTGACTAAAGCATCAACCTTGTCTTCAGCAGTATGAATGCCCTCTGCATCTACTAAGTGGCCACAAAACTCCAATTTAGGCACCATGAATTTACATTTTGTCAAATTTACCTTGAGACCTTGGTCCTGAAGTCTTTGTAAAACGAGCTCTACATTCGGCTTGTGTTCTTGGTCCGTGCGACCAGTGATGAGCATGTCATCTAATAGACACTGAGTGAAGGAAATGTCTGCTAAAATGTCATCCATCTTTCTTTGCCAGATGGCTGGTGCAGATGCAATGTCAAACACCATTCGATTGTATTCGTACAAACCCCTGTGAGTGTTAATGGTGAGGTATTTGAGGGGTGGACCTCAAACTGTAAGCTTGTCGTAGATCAATCTTGGTGAACTTCTGTCCCCCAGCAAGTGAAGAGAAGAGGTCATCTACTCTGGGTAGAGGATACTGGTCAACCTCCAGTTGGCTATTCAGTACCATACGAAAATCCCCACAGATGCGCAATTCACCATTTGATTTCTTTACTGGAACAATAGGTGATGCCCAAGCACTGCGCTCTACCTTGGAAATGACACCCTGTTCTTCTAGCCGAATTAGTTCAGCTTCCACTCCTGCTCTAAGGGCAAACGGTACTGTCCGAGCCTTGAAGAATCTGGGATGAGCATCCGGTTTCAGCTTGAGCCTCACACAGTCATTTTTGATTTTCCCTAACTCGTCAACGAAAACCTCAGGGAAACGCTGTTTTAAGGATTCCACCCATCCATCATCAAGTCCTGACGGGACTGTCAGGGTGTTGCAAGGATTCCCAGATGAGTGATCCAATCTCTGCCAAAGAGAGGCGGTCCTCCATTTTTCAGGATATATATTGGTAGTCTCTTTGTCTGGCCCTTGTATGATACCTTTACCTTTGCGCAACGAAGTGGATGGAGTACTTGCATTGAGTATGTTTGCAGCTTTATTGGAGTGGGGCGGACAGTTGCTGGATCTGAAGTGGTTTCCACTGTTTTTGTGTGATAACTGACACTGCAGCTCCTGTATCAACGTCCATCTTTAGTCTCTTCCCTTCAATGGTTACTTGTACTGTCATTGCAGGGTGTGACGAGTGTATACAATGTATAGATAATCTATGTAATGCCTCGTCGTTGTCTGAGTCAGATGAAGATGATGTGAAATCTGGTATTTACAAACTTCGTGAAAAAACCAAACCTGTTTTTTGCCATTTTCCACATATCAAATGGGGGGGGGGGTCGGGGGAAAGGGGTCTGAATATTTTTTATCATTATACCTATATTTAAAAAACCAAAGATGTTACAGATGTGAAATTTGTTATTTACAATTTTCTTGAAAATTAAAAACAGGTGTTTTACCATTTTCCAAAAATCCCAAGTGGGGGGGTGAAAAAAGGGGGGCTGAATACTTTTAAACAGGATACCTATATCTCAAAACAGAAGATGTTCCAGACGTGAAAATTGGTATTTAGATTCGTCTTGAGAAACAAAAAAACACCTATTTTACCATTTTCCAAAAATTCATTGGGAGGGGGGCAAAAAGGGGGGGTTGAATACTTTTATCAGTATACCTATATTTCAAAAACCAAAGATGTTACAGGTGTGAAATTTGGTATTTACAATTTTCGGGAAAAAAACCCAAACATGTGTTTTGCCATTTTTCACAAATCCAATAGGGGGGGGGGGTCGGGGGAAAGGGGTCTGAATATTTTTATCAGTATATCTATGTTTCAAAAACCAAGATGTTACAGGTGTGAAGTTTGGTAATTACAATATTTTGAAAATAAAGAAACACGTGTTTTACCATTTTCCAAAAATCCAAGTGTGTGTGTGTGGGGGGGGGGTAAATAAAAGGGGGGTGAATACTTTTAAGCAGGATACCTACATCTCAAAAACAGAAGATGTTACAGACATGAAAATTGGTATTTAGATTCGTGTTGAGAAACAAAAAACCACCTATTTTACCATTTTCCAAAAATCCAGTGGGAGGGGGAAAAAAGGGGGGGGGTTGAATACTTTTATCAGTATACCTATATTTCAAAAAGCAATGATGTTACAGAAGTGAAATTCGATATTTACAATCTTCGTGCAAAAAAACCCCCATGTCTTACCATTTTCCGAAAATCCAGTTAAGGGGGGTGGGGGAAAGGTATGTGAATACGTTTATCAGTATACCTATATTTCAAAAACCAAAGATGTTACAGGTGTGAAATTTGGCACTTACGTGTTTTACAATTTTCCAAAAATCCCAAGTGGGGGGGGGGGGGAAGGGGGGGGTTCTACCAAAAAAAACCTCAAGTTCCTTTTAAAAAACAATTTTAACAAATCCTAAAATCCACGCAAGCGAAGCCGCGGGCAAAAGCTAGTATATATATATATATAATGCAATGTATACAATGCACACGATGCACATAAACGTATACAATGCACATAATCTATTTAATGCAATGTATACAATGCACAATGTGGGCCATATTACATACTTGGTGCAAACTTAACCAGAGCTGTTGTAAACTTACCAGAGCCATTATAGCCTAAAGAGGTTTTACGTTTACAACAGCTCTGGTTAAGTTAGCACCAACTTTGTAATACTGCCCAATGTATTTAATGCACATATTGTAATCTAATGCACATAATGTATACCATGCAAAGTATATAATGCGACGTATACAATGCACATAATGTATACCATGCAAAGTATATAATGCGATGTATACAATGCACATAATGTATACCATGCAAAGTATATAATGCGACGTATACAATGCACATAATGTATACCATGCAAAGTATATAATGCGATGTATACAATGCACATAATGTATACCATGCAAAGTATATAATGCGACGTATACAATGCACATAATGTATACCATGCAAAGTATATAATGCGACGTATACAATGCACATAATGTATACCATGCAAAGTATATAATGCGACGTATACAATGCACATAATGTATACCATGCAAAGTATATAATGCGACGTATACAATGCACATAATGTATACCATGCAAAGTATATAATGCGACGTATACAATGCACATAATGTATACCATGCAAAGTATATAATGCGACGTATACAATGCACTTTATATAATGCACATACTGTATATCATGCAAAGTATATAATGCGACGTTTACAATGCACATAATGTATTGCTGTTTTGCCCTGAAGCAGAGGGACACATTGAACACATGATCCCAACGCACCCACAGATACAAGATAACACAGCAGTACTTTCCTCAAATTCAAAGCCCAAAGACAGACACTCACCCTCTGCAGACATTGTGCGTCTTTCTCTATTCAGAGGCAGGAAGGGACTCTCTGCATCCTATGCCTGGATGTGGAGGCCGGGAGTGGGCAGGAAGTGGGAGGGGGGCCCCCAGGGGACATAAACAACATAACACTGCCATGGTACTGGAATTATTATTACACGTTATATAGCGCCAGCATATTCCGCAGAGCTGTACAATCGGCACAATATAGGCCGGGTTACTATACATTGAACAACATTTTTATAACCCAGTACAGGAGGAAAAGAGGGCCCTATTTCCGTGGGAACTCACAATCTAGAAGGGTTGGGGTGGAAACAGGAGTGACGGACTGCGAGGCGAGAGTGAAGGACTTAGGCTTGCCTAAATAGGAATGTCTTAAGGGTGCGTTTGAAGGAAGGGAAACTAGGGGAAAGTCTGACCGTACGAGGGATAGCGTTCCAGAGAATGGGGGCTGCGCGTGAGAAGTCCTGCAGTGTATCATGGGAAGAGGTGATGCTGGGAGAAGCTAGGCGCAGGTCACTGTTTGACCTTAGGGAGCGGGCTGGGGTGTATTTGGTGATTAGTGAGGACAGGTAGTGGGGAGCTGAGTTAGTGAGGGTTTTGTAGGTCAGGATAAGGATTTTGAATTTAATTCTGCAGTGGATGGGGAGCCAGTGAAGGGACTCGCAGAGGGGAGCGGCAGAGACAGAGCGGCGGGTGAGGTGGAGGAGCCTAGCAGAGGCATTCAGAATGTATTGTAGGGGGGGGGGGCGAGGCAGGACAGAGGGAGGCCAGCAAGAAGATTATTACAATAGTCAAGTCAAGAGATTTCCAGGGCATGGATAAATTGCTTTGTGGTGTCAGCGGTAAGAAATGGCCGAATTCTGGAAATATTACGCAGTTGGTATTGGCAGGAGGAGGAAAGAGACTGGATGTGGGGGATGAAGTAAAGAGCAGAGTCAAGTGTAACTCCGAGACAGCGAACCTGGTTAGATGAGGAGATGGTGATACCCTCCACCGTGATAGAGAAGTCAGGAGGTGGGGAGGCATTAGAGGGAGGAATTAGTAGGAGTTCAGTCTTTGACATGTTGATCTTTAGGTGGTGGGAGGCCATCCAGGAGGAGATGCCAGATAAACAGTCACTGACTTTGGAAAGGACAGGGGGAGAGAGATCAGGGGTGGAAAGGTAGAGCTGAGTGTCATCAGCGTAGAGGTGGTAATTAAAGCCAAAGCTGTTAATGATTTTGCCCAGGGAGGAGGTGTAGATGGAAAAGAGCAGAGGACCTAGGACAGAGCCTTGAGGTACACCAACAGATAAAGGCAATGAAGAGGAGTTATGAGCAAATGATCCAGAGAAGGACCTGTTAAGAGTCAATTCAAGAGAGTGCAGTGTCACAGAGACTGAGTGAGCTGAGAGTCGGTAGAAGGAGGGAGTGGTCGGGTCGACAGGGTCAAAAGCAGTCGAGAGGTCATGCAGGATGAGAATAGAATTGTGGCCATGGATATTATTACACTTAGCCCTTGGCCTGTGGTAAACATGCTGACCTGTCCTGTCAGCCCTTGGCCAGCCTGCTGACCTGTCCAGTCCTGTCAGCCCTTGGCCTGTGGCAAGCATGCTGGCCTGTCCTGTCAGCCCTTGGCCTGTGGCAAGCATGCTGACCTGTCCCATCAGCCCTTGGCCTGTGGCAAGCATGCTGGCCTGTCCCGTCAGCCCTTGGCCTGTGGCAAGCATGCTGGCCTGTCCCGTCAGCCCTTGGCCTGTGGCAAGCATGCTGGCCTGTCCCGTCAGCCCTTAGCCTGTGGCAAGCATGCTGGCCTGTCCCGTCAGCCCTTGGCCTGTGGCAAGCATGCTGGCCTGTCCTGTCAGCCCTTGGCCTGTGGCAAGCATACTTTACAAATAAAGGAGTGGACACTCCAGTCTCATCTCACAGGGCAGCTTTTTTGGGGTACATCTAGAAGCACCACATCAGCTCTTCACAAGCCTTTTTCAAAGTTCCACAGTTTGGAACAAGTTCTGATCTGAAAAAGATCAGAAATGTTATTTATTTGCTGAATACACAATTTTATTGTGAATCAGCAGAATCCAACACAATCCACCTTGAACAAGGTTTGTCATTTCTGATGGGAACAAAAGCTGGGAAGGAAACCAGAAAAACATCCAACTGTGAGGAAATGCAGGCAACATAGGATGGTGCGTCCAAGAGACACTATACTGACAGCGCCCCCTCAATAAGCACCTTCATACATGTATCCTGGACATTGGACAACACCTGTACCTTTAAGGACACCGGAAGCAGGAATCTGGCAGAGGTTCATGTTAAAGGAGATAAAATGCAGACACTTGGTCTGACAGATGGAGAGGCTTTTTAGTCCTTAATGTGTTGGGGAGATGCCAAGGACATCGCGTAGATGAAGTCTTGTTCGTTCTTTGCAGGAAGCTCAGATTGGATTCTTTCCGGCCATCACGAGATGGAATGAAACAATGGTATTTACAGCTAGGTGCTGACCAAGGACCTCCCAACCAGGACGATGTTCAGGGAATCTGCACAGAGGCAGCTCCGGAGTTTGTGAGGTCTTCAGTTGTCATCAATCTCGCCGCCGCCACAGGAAGGCCAAAGTCAGTGCTGCTTCATGCTGCTCCTTGGCAGCATCCTTCCTGCAACGCCCTGTTTTCACTCAGGCCTGTTCTGGCTCTGTAGACCCAGGTGCTCACAGTGACGAGCCCTGTGTTCCCCTTCATAAGGGTGGAGTACCCATAGTGCAGTGCTCCAACATCTGACTTCTCCCTTCTATTTGGATTCCCGTGCATCAACCTTTGCTTGGACTTTAATTGTTTCCTGCCAGCTGCCTACCCCGACCCTTTGCCTGGATCTTACTGTGACTGCTGCCAACCCCTGTTCCCAGTCTCCCGCACCCCAGTCTGTGCCCCTGCACCCCGGCTGCCAGTCTACAGCTACACAGGTTTCCTGTCAGCCCTTTTCCTGTCCCGTAAGTCTCCTGCTGTGTTCCCCTCAGTGTATCCCGGTGTCCTTTTTCTCCCTACATACGATACCCCTTCAGTCGGCTCCATTCCCACCTCATCCCTCGGGTCCATCTTTACGGCGGCTTTCTGTAGTGTTTTGGCACCTTCCCTGTACCTCCGTCATTAGGAGAGGTGCGGCTTCGCGCCATTGCCTGAGGTAATGCTCGTGGCGTCTCACGCAAGCACGTTACGCCGCGGCGAGTTTACCTCAAGAAGCATACTGAGTAAACTGCTTAAGATGTCACAGACAAGTGCTGTCTATTTCCTGATCACTGCTCATTAGAGCACTGGAAAAGCTTGGACCAATGGGAAAGCACCATTAGTCCAAGCCATTCCCAGAAAACGCCTACATCAGAGACTGCCTCTGATTGAACAGTTAGGCCAGGCAGCCCTCCAATGCAGGCTGTGAAAAGATTGCATGATGGACAACCCCTGACTGGCTGCATGGGGAGCTGCAGTCCAGGAGCCTGGCACAGGGGTGCCCTGCTCTGCCACTCAGATCTGCATCAGCTGGGGATGCCCAATTATACCCCAGGCTGGAAGAATGCACAACACATCTGCCCCCCAGGATGGATCTGAGGGGGTGAGGCAGCCTTTGAAATTCAAGCAGCAGCAGGAAGCCCTCTTTGCCCAGCTGCAAGGTAAGTGACCTCATGGGGGGAGAGAGGGTTAATGATGGGGAGGGAGAGGCCATGGCTTTCCTCTGTGCTGATTTCCTGATGTTCAGATAGTGCTTAGCTGCCAATCTGTATGATGTATTGTACCTCTGTCCCTCCCCAGGCAGCCCGGCTAGGACAGGCGGGGGACTTCGCAGATGCAAAGTTGCCAGCAAGACTCTCACTACTCATCTTCTACCGGGGCTGTCAGATCACAGCGTGTGCTTCATGGGTATGACGGAATGGGATGTTGTTCCGCCTGCGGGTGTGCTCAATCTGCGTGACCCCTTCGCTTACCGCTGGCCCGACTACCGAGTGACGCGCACTCGGCGTCTCGTGCGGCCTGGCGTGACCCTGGGGAAGGGTTAGCGGGCGGTGGAGGGGACCCCTGCCTAGAACCAGCCCGACCACTGAGCCATACAGCACTCAGCGTCCCGAGCAGCTGGTTCACTGACCTTGCAGGTGTGGGACGTCTGTGGAGATCGGATCTGCCGCGGAGGAATATCGGATGTGGGAAACGTTTCGGATCTTGCGGGAAACGTTTCCGATCGCGGTGCGGGTAACTCTTCGGATCTCGGTGGAAGACTTTTCGAATCGGATCGAGGCTGGATGAATCTTCGGATCTGCCGGGATGGGCGAGGGATTCGGATCGCACCGCAATCCCTCGCAATACCGAAGCGCGGTACGCGGCCGCGCCCTTCGGTTCGGATCTCCGTCTCTCTGAGAACCGAATCTTCATGCGCTGCGCCTCTGCCCTGCTACACGATGCAGGCACAGAGCGCTCGCTTCGGTTCGTACCTGAATGGACACCGTACTCTGAGATCGCGGGGGACTCTCAGATACGAAAATACGGTGGAAATAAAGACACACCAGTCAAAGCTGAATGCACTGCAGAATCTGCCTTTATTGTTTACAGTACAGGCTTTTATTACTTCTTATCATAATTAGAATACAATGGGACTCCTTGCCCGCCCTCCCAGGACCCATTGGCCCTTGGCCTTCAGGGAGTCGCCAATTCGGACCGGATGGTCCGAATCGGCCATTTTACGATTCGAACCGGATGGTTCGAATCGGCCATTTTCCGAATAGAAATTCCAACTGCGCCACAAGGTGATCGGAAAATGGCGGCGAGCAAGGCAACAAAGGGAAAATACTTTACACAATAAACCAACGGGGAACACTTTACTACACCACACAATGTCACCTCTAAATAAAAATACTGGTAAAACGGGGTGCGTGCCACCACACCCAAGTGTCCATGTCACCACTGTCACTGCGCGCCGCCCCTGGCTGAGGGTGCTGGGCCATCCCGTGACACTCCTCCCCCTCCCCCAGTTCGACGCACCTGGTCTGACCCCACCGGGTCATACCGGGGAAGTCGGTGCTCCCAGGCCCATAGTCAGTCTGGGGAGGCCGGGTCACCAGGCCTCTCCATTTGGCCTTGCGGCCGTGCCAGCTTGGTCGGGACCCCATGTCCTGAGGGTGTCCCCGGCTGGGCGAGAGAACACGCCTCTGGGCCGGAGGGCCTCCGGTGCCCCCCCCAGGATTGTCACTCACCTGGGGAACCCGGGTGCTAACGGCACACGCCCCAGGTGCCCAGGCCAGCCGTGGGACAGGACCGTGGCGGGGTAAGGCTCCCGAGCCCAAAAGTTGCAAAAATGGGCAGAGGCCAGCGGCGCTCTGCCCCGTTGCCAGCTCTTCCACTGGAGGGCCAGGTACGGACACGGCAACTGAAGGAACCACAAGAGCCAAACCTGGCTGCTCCTCCAGCCAGCTGGAAGGGAGAATCACGGGATGCAACGGCAGTCGCCCAGGGTCATCCACGCTCTGCCCCTCGGGGCGAATCGGACGGAACGGGCAGAGGCCAGCGGCTCTCTGCCCTGGCGTCAGCTCTTCTGCTGGTTGGCCGGGTACGGAAACGGCAACCGGGAGGACAAACGGGGTCAAACCCGGCTGCTCTCCCTGGCCGCCGACGAGGGGACTGGACCGCTGCCGCGGCAGTCGTACAGGGTCATCCTCGCGCTGCCCCTCGAGGCAAACTGAGAGGGATGGGCAGAGGCCAGCGGCGCTCTGCCCCGTGGCCAGCTCGTCAGCTGGGCGAGGATCTCCCTGCGGGAGGATGGTTTCTTCACCCCCCGGGGCAATCAATGGTTGCGCACAACCCGTCCCGGGGGAACCATCCGTCTGCTCCTCCGGGCCGACTTTGAGTAGTGGGCAGAGGCCAGCGGCGCTCTGCCCCGTAGCCAGCTCTTCTGCTGGTTGGAGATCTCCCTGGGGAAGGACGGTGGCTTCACCCCCCGGGACAACCAAGGGTTGCGCACAACCCATCCCGGGGGAACCATCTGTCTGCCCCTCCTGGCAGACTTTGGGCAGTGGGCAGAGGCCAGCAGCACTCTGCCCCGTAGCCAGCTCTTCTGCTGGTTGGAGATCTCCTTGGGGAAGGATGGTCACTTCACCCCCCGGGGCAATCGACGGTTGCGCACAACCCATCCCGGGGAGACCATCCGTCTCCTCCCCCGCTGGACCCGTGGCCTCGGCCACCCTGTCCTCTTGCGGGGTGAGGGGGGTAACTTCCTCAGACGACCCCCCCACGGGCACCCATGAGTCCGCCTCGGCTTCCCATAGGTCCCAAACCTGGGGACTGTCGACTTCCTCCGTCGACCCGTCCCACCACGGGGAGCTCAGGCTCGACTGCGGAACGCCGTCCAACAGTCTTCGATAAGCCACCTCGAGCTCCCACTCTCGCTCAGCTAGGGACTCCAGCTCCTCAAACACCGAGTCCCTGCTGTCTGACGGGATCTCCAGTTCCCGTCGCTCCAGGATGTCCTCCATCCGTTCCTCGGTCTCCTCTCCAAAATCGGGGTCGGCGGCCATGCTCGCGTAGAGCAGTCCTGTGCCTCCGTAGCGAGGCCCTGCAACGGAGCTGCCTCCCAACGGGCGTACTGCCGGAGCGGCGGTTAGCCACCGGAGCGCGCGGTACGCGGCGTCCAGTGCGACCTCCTCCTGCACCAGACTCCAGAGCTCGGCCTCCCACTCTTCTGAGGCCCGGCCCTGCAGGAACGCTGCCCGCACAGCGTACTGCTCCCGATAGACGTCAGCGTCGGAAGGAATGTCCACATCATGGCAGTCCCGCTCATGGTCCAGGGCCTCGTACCACAGTTCCTCTGTGGACCCCTGGTCCCGCTCTGGACCCTCCTGCAGCCTTCTTGCCAGCACGACCTTCATGTCTGCGAAGGTGCCGGCACAGGAGCACCGCTCCTCAATGGGGAATATGGCGTCCTCAGATGCAGCTCCAGGCGAGCTGTGAGTCTCCATCCGAGGGTCGCTGGGATGAGTGATGTCCTCAGTACAGGCTCCAGACGAGCTGAGAGTCCCGCAAGCGTCGTCACTGGGGGTTGTGGATTCCCAGGGTGAAGCTCCAGACGAGCTGTGAGTCTCGACCCAGGGTTCCACGGGGTAGGGTTCGGGGTCATTGTACTCAGTGTCTGCTCCGCGGAGCTCCGCCAACCGCAGCTGGTGCTGGCGTTCCTTCTCCAGCTCAACTTCCCGGTAGAACTCCCGAATCACCTTACATCGGTCCTCTGTCGTCGGGGCATCTCCAAGCAGTGCGATCCGACGCCGCACCTCTCTGAGGTCAGCGCCTTCCTCCACCTCTGCGTGGACAGGGCTGGGGACGGGCGTCGTCGCCTCGTCCTGATCCATCCTGGTCAGCTCCTTGATCAGGGTCTTCCTTTTCTTGTTACCCGGCGTTCCTCCCCGGTTCTCCACCATCCCACGCAGGGTGTCCCGGTTGTAGGGGGTGTACACCGCCATGGCGTAGGTCTCCCAGGGGTCTGCAGAGAGCGATCCCACCGCTGCCACCAGTATGACGGAATGGGATGTTGTTCCGCCTGCGGGTGTGCTCAATCTGCGTGACCCCTTCGCTTACCGCTGGCCCGACTACCGAGTGACGCGCACTCGGCGTCTCGTGCGGCCTGGCGTGACCCTGGGGAAGGGTTAGCGGGCGGTGGAGGGGACCCCTGCCTAGAACCAGCCCGACCACTGAGCCATACAGCACTCAGCGTCCCGAGCAGCTGGTTCACTGACCTTGCAGGTGTGGGACGTCTGTGGAGATCGGATCTGCCGCGGAGGAATATCGGATGTGGGAAACGTTTCGGATCTTGCGGGAAACGTTTCCGATCGCGGTGCGGGTAACTCTTCGGATCTCGGTGGAAGACTTTTCGAATCGGATCGAGGCTGGATGAATCTTCGGATCTGCCGGGATGGGCGAGGGATTCGGATCGCACCGCAATCCCTCGCAATACCGAAGCGCGGTACGCGGCCGCGCCCTTCGGTTCGGATCTCCGTCTCTCTGAGAACCGAATCTTCATGCGCTGCGCCTCTGCCCTGCTACACGATGCAGGCACAGAGCGCTCGCTTCGGTTCGTACCTGAATGGACACCGTACTCTGAGATCGCGGGGGACTCTCAGATACGAAAATACGGTGGAAATAAAGACACACCAGTCAAAGCTGAATGCACTGCAGAATCTGCCTTTATTGTTTACAGTACAGGCTTTTATTACTTCTTATCATAATTAGAATACAATGGGACTCCTTGCCCGCCCTCCCAGGACCCATTGGCCCTTAGCCTTCAGGGAGTCGCCAATTCGGACCGGATGGTCCGAATCGGCCATTTTACGATTCGAACCGGATGGTTCGAATCGGCCATTTTCCGAATCGAAATTCCAACTGCGCCACAAGGTGATCGGAAAATGGCGGCGAGCAAGGCAACAAAGGGAAAATACTTTACACAATAAACCAACGGGGAACACTTTATTACACCACACAATGTCACCTCTAAATAAAAATACTGGTAAAACGGGGTGCGTGCCACCACACCCAAGTGTCCATGTCACCACTGTCACTGCGCGCCGCCCCTGGCTGAGGGTGCTGGGCCATCCCGTGACAATGGGTCATTGGCTTTGGGTTGGTTTGTCAGATCTCCATTTTGCTCCCCGTCAGTGCCAGAAAGTGCTGCCCTGCAGTGTGCAGAAGTCAGTTTTCCAGTTGGGTCAGTGGCTTGCTTTCTCTTCAGTATAATATGAATGACGCAAAATGTATAGGTGCTTTAAGTAAACCTAATAGATGTGGCCAGGCTCCTCTTAATAATACTTTGTGTGTTAGTGTGTGTTAGTGTGTGTGTGTGTTAGTGTGTGATAGTGTGTGTGTGTGTTAGTGTGTGTGTTTGTGTTAGTGTGTGTGTGACTGTGTGTGTGTTAGTGTGTGTTAGTGTGTTAGTGTGTGTGTGTGTGTTAGTGTGTGTTAGTGTGTGTGTGTGTGTTAGTGTGTGTGACAGTGTGTGTGTGTTAGTGTGTTAGTGTGTGTGTTAGTGTGTGTGTGTTAGTGTGTGTGTGTTAGTGTGTGTGTGACTGTGTGTGTGTGTGTGTGTGTGTGTTAGTGTGTGTGTGTGTGTGTGTGTGTGTTAGTGTGTGTTAGTGTGTGTGTGTGTGTGACAGTGTGTGTGACTGTGTGTGTGTGTTAGTGTGTGTGTGACTGTGTGTGACAGTGTGTGTGTGTGACAGTGTGTGTGTGTTAGTGTGTGTGACAGTGTGTGTGTGTGACAGTGTGTGTGTGTTAGTGTGTGTGTGTGTTAGTGTGTGTGATAGTGTGTGTTAGTGTGTGTGTGTTAGTGTGGGTGTTAGTGTGTGTGTGTGTGTTAGTGTGTGTGTGATAGTGTGTGTTAGTGTGTGTGTGTTAGTGTGGGTGTGACTGTGTGTGTGTGTTAGTGTGTGTGACAGTGTGTGTGTGTGACAGTGTGTGTGTGTGTTAGTGTGTGATAGTGTGTGTGTTAGTGTGTGTGTGTGATAGTGTGTGTGTGTGTTAGTGTGTGTGATAGTGTGTGTTAGTGTGTGTGTGTTAGTGTGGGTGTTAGTGTGTGTGGGTGTTAGTGTGTGTGGGTGTTAGTGTGTGTGTTAGTGTGGGTGTTAGTGTGTGTGGGTGTTAGTGTGTGTGTTAGTGTGTGTGTGTTAGTGTGTGTTAGTGTGTGTGTGTGTTAGTGTGTGTGATAGTGTGTGTGTGTTTGTGTGTTAGTGTGTGTGTTTGTGTTAGTGTGTGTGTGACTGTGTGTGTGTTAGTGTGTGTTAGTGTGTTAGTGTGTGTGTGTGTGTGTTAGTGTGTGTTAGTGTGTGTGTGTGTGTTAGTGTGTGTGACAGTGTGTGTGTGTTAGTGTGTTAGTGTGTTAGTGTGTGTGTTAGTGTGTGTGTGTTAGTGTGTGTGTGTTAGTGTGTGTGTGACTGTGTGTGTGTGTGTGTGTGTGTGTTAGTGTGTGTGTGTGTGTGTGTGTGTTAGTGTGTGTGGGTGTTAGTGTGTGTGTGACAGTGTGTGTGTGTGACTGTGTGTGTGTGTTAGTGTGTGTGTGACTGTGTGTGTGACAGTGTGTGTGTGTGTGACAGTGTGTGTGTGTTAGTGTGTGTGTGACAGTGTGTGTTGTGTGACAGTGTGTGTGTGTTAGTGTGTGTGTGTGTTAGTGTGGTGTGTTTGTGTTAGTGTGTGTGTGTGTGTGTGTGTGTGTGTGTGTGTTAGTGTGTGTGTGTTGTTAGTGTGTGTGTGATAGTGTGTGTTAGTTGTGTGTGTGTTAGTGTGGTGTGTGTGTGTGTGTGTGTTAGTGTGTGTGACAGTGTGTGTGTGTGACAGTGTGTGTGTGTTAGTGTGTGATAGTGTGTGTGTTAGTGTGTGTGTGTGATAGTGTGTGTGTGTGTTAGTGTGTGTGATAGTGTGTGTGTGTGTTAGTGTGTTGTGTTAGTGTGTGTGTGTGTAGTGTGTGTGTGTTAGTGTGTGTGGGTGTTAGTGTGTGTGTTAGTGTGGGTGTTAGTGTGTGTGGGTGTTAGTGTGTGTGTTAGTGTGTGTGTGTTAGTGTGTGTTAGTGTGTGTGTGTGTTAGTGTGTGTGATAGTGTGTGTGTGTTAGTGTGTGTGTTAGTGTGTGTGTGTGTTAGTGTGTGTGACAGTGTGTGTGTGTGATTGTGTGTGTGTGTGACAGTGTGTGTGTTAGTGTGTGTTAGTGTGTGTGTGTTAGTGTGTGTGTGTTAGTGTGTGTGTGACAGTGTGTGTGTGATAGTGTGTGTTAGTGTGTGTGTGTGTTAGTGTGTGTGTGTGTGATAGTGTGTGTTAGTGTGTGTGATTGTGTGTGACAGTGTGTGTGTGTGTGTGATTGTGTGTGTGTGTGACAGTGGTTGTGTGTGTTAGTGTGTGTGACAGTGTGTGTGTGATAGTGTGTGTGTGATAGTGTGTGTTAGTGTGTGTGTGATTGTGTGTGACTGTGTGTGTGTTAGTGTGTGTGTGTGATAGTGTGTGATAGTGTGTGTTAGTGTGTTAGTGTGTGTGTGTTAGTGTGTGTGTGTGACTGTGTGTGTGTTAGTGTGTGTGTGATAGTGTGTGTTAGTGTGTGTGTGTTAGTGTGTGATTGTGTGTGACAGTGTGTGTGTGTTAGTGTGTGTGTTAGTTTGTGTGTGATAGTGTGTGTGTGAGTGTGTGTTAGTGTGTGTGTGTGTGATAGTGTGTGTGTCAGTGGTGTATTTAGGTTTTGTGCTGCCCTAGGCCTGACTAAACTCGTGCACCCCTAATTTACATTTGACGCACCCCTTCCTGTCAAGGGCACACCTCTTCCTGGTTAATCCCCACCCTTCCTCTTTAAGCTCCGCCTTTTCCTCTCTTTTTATATTAAAAGTGGATACCAAGTGCCTACTTGTATATTTTGTATACCATTTCAAATGTATCTATTGAGATAAAGAAAATTATGAAATGTTTAAATTCAAGTATTTTTACAAAGAACAGCCACGCATGTCAAGTAAACGGGATCACAGCCGCTCTAATTGGTGGAACAATAAAATCCACAGAAACGTGCACTGCATATGAGCGTATCACAGAGCTGCATAGCAATAAAACCCACAGAAATGGGCACTGTGTATGAGCATATCAGAGCTGCAAAGCAATAAAACCCACAGAAATGTGCAGTGTGTGTGAGCATATCACAGAACTGCACAGCAATAAAACTCACAGTAATGTGCAGTGTGTATGAGCATATCCCAGAGCTCCAGGGCAATAAAACTCACAGTAATATGCAGTGTGTATCACAGAATCCACAGCAATAAAACTCCCAGCAATGCAATGTGCGGTGTGTATGAGTGCATCAGAATTCACAGCAATAAAACTCCCAGCAATGCAATGTGTGGTGTGTGTCAGCGTATCAGAATCCACAGCAATAAAACGCCCAGCAATGCAATGTGCGGTGTGTATGAGTGCATCAGAATGCACTGCAATAAAACTCCCAGCAAACCGAGTGTATATGAGCACACAGCAATTATTTTTTCTACATTTACCGGCCTCTGTCCGCGGTAGGGCTGTGTGCAGAGTCAGCAGGGACTGTGTACAGACTCAGCAGGAGGTCCCTCCAGGCCACGTTAGGATCACGGCTGTGCCTGTGCGTGGAGCCATCTTGTCAGCAGTGGGGTGCCACTGCCAGAGGGTGCACCGTGGCTTTGATTCCCTTCCCGGTGGGTGTTCAGTCCAGAATAGAGTGACAGTCCATGTTAACGAAAGGGCGGGCAGCTGCGTGCATGCGTGTCACGTGGTTCAGCCAGTCAGGTGGTACTGAGACTCAGTACCATCTGACTGGCCGGACCGAGTGTGACCTGCACGCAAGCAGCCTCACCAGGAGCCAGGCAGCTCAATGACAAATTTCTATCACTGCAGTGCTGGTTAAGGAAAGGTCCACTTTAAACAGCAGTAAGCAGACAGGGCTTCATATTCTGCTGAACCCCCCCCCTTTACCTGCCGTTTACTGTCATCTTCTCTCTCTGGACACAAATCACATCCCCCTCCCCTCTCCTAGAGCTGCTGCGGGGCAGGGGAGGAGCTATGGAGGGAGGAGAGGGGGATTTTTATTCTATTCAATTTTATTCCATATGCAAACGCCCTGCTCCGCTGCTCGTTGTTTGAGAACACAGCTCAAAGCTGACACACAGTGACAGTGGCACCTCCTAGTACCCCCTAATGACACCCCAATAATCACTGGTACCTGGGGCGGCCCGCCCTCCGCCACTCCTCTAAGTACACCACTGCTCTGGTGATATGCTCACACACAAGTTTGGCGAACTGCCAGCAAGTACGGTGCTGTTTGAAGGCAGTGCAAATCCCCATAGAGAAGTAAAGGTTAATCTATTCAGAGAACACCAAACAGCAGAGAAATGTCAGTGAAATGCCCTGATGTTCGGTGGTTTCAATCAGCAGGTTTATTCAGGCGAACCCCATAGGTTTCAATGTTAAAAATATTCCCGTTTTTTATGCAATATCTAATAAACCATTTATTATTTTAATCTGCAGTAAAAAGTCTTTATTTATTTATTGATTTTTTTTTTGTTCCTTTTAGTGATTTTTCAGAATTTTTTGGGCTAAATTCCCCCCCTTTTTTTTAATAGCGGTTCTCCTTTTTCTGTAACAGAACTTTTTATTATCAATCATAGGATCTTATATGTAAATTCCAGACATTTTCGTTCAGTAGTTCTTTTGAAAACAGCAGGGCATGGGTTTGCGGTGGCAGCATACAGCGGCCGACTCCATGCACTTTGGGGACCCTGCGGTGAATGGTGAATTCACTGCAGGGTGGGGAAATTTTATTCCCCGAAGTGCAGGGAACTACAGAACACTAAAATGTTGGCGTCATTTCGGTGCTCTGTGAGTAACCCATTTAGTGGTGAGGTTTTTTGTTGCCCCCTGGAAAGTGAAAGCCTAGGCCTTGCCTACCCAGGACATACTTGAAAATTAGTGACATCTCAATGTATCCTTCCTGGTAAAATAGTTTGCAAAAGTAAAAAAAAAAAAAAATGTTTTTTTTTTTAGGGGTGGGGCCACCCAGCGGGCCGCCGCTCCCTGGAAAGTGCCGCCCTAGGCCTGGGCCTTGTTGGCCTAGGCCAAAATACACCAGTGGTGTGTGTGTGTGTGTGTTAGTGTGTGATAGTGTGTGTTTGTTAGTGTGTGTGTGTTAGTGTGTGATAGTGTGTGTTTGACAGTGTGTGTGTGATAGTGTGTGTGTGTTAGTGTGTGTGTTAGTGTGTGTGTTAGTGTGTGATAGTGTGTGTTTGACAGTGTGTGTGTGTTAGTGTGTGATAGTGTGTGTTAGTGTGTGTGTGTTTGACAGTGTGTGTGTGTGTTAGTGTGTGATAGTGTGTGTGTGTGTGTTAGTGTGTGTGTGTGTTAGTGTGTGATAGTGTGTGTGTTAGTGTGTGTGTGACAGTGTGTGTTTGTTAGTGTGTGTGTGTGTGATTGTGTGTTAGTGTGTGTGTGTGACTGTGTTAGTGTGTGTGTGACTGTGTGTGTGTTAGTGTGTGTGTGTTAGTGTGTGTTAGTGTGTGTGTGTTAGTGTGTGTTAGTGTGTGTGTGTTTGACAGTGTGTGTGTGTGTTAGTGTGTGTGTGTTAGTGTGTGTGTTAGTGTGTGTGTGTTAGTGTGTGTGTTAGTGTGTGTGTGTGAGAGTGTGTGTTAGTGTGTGTTAGTGTGTGATAGTGTGTTAGTGTGTGTGTGTGTGTTAGTGTGTGAAAGTGTGTGTGTGTGTGTGTTAGTGTGTAATAGTGTGTGTTTGACAGTGTGTGTGTGATAGTGTGTGTGTGTGTTAGTGTGTGTTAGTGTGTGTTAGTGTGTGTGTGTTTGACAGTGTGTGTGTGTTAGTGTGTGATAGTGTGTGTGTGTGTTAGTGTGTGTTAGTGTTAGTGTGTGTGTGTGATAGTGTGTGTGTGTTAGTGTGTGTGTTAGTGTGTGTGTGACAGTGTGTGTGTGTTAGTGTGTGTGTGGGTGTTAGTGTGTGTGTGTGTGTGACTGTGTGTTAGTGTGTGTGTGACTGTGTTAGTGTGTGTGTGTTAGTGTGTGTTAGTGTGTGTGTGTTTGACAGTGTGTGTGTGTGTGTTAGTGTGTGTGTGTTAGTGTGTGATAGTGTGTGTGTGTGTTAGTGTGTGTGTTAGTGTGTGTGTGTTAGTGTGTGTGTGACAGTGTGTGTGTGTTAGTGTGTGGGTGTTAGTGTGTGTGTGTTTGACAGTGTGTGTGTGTGTGTTAGTGTGTGTGTGTTAGTGTGTGATAGTGTGTGTGTTGTGTTAGTGTGTGTGTAGTGTGTGTGTGTTAGTGTGTGTGTGACAGTGTGTGTGTGTTAGTGTGTGGGTGTTAGTGTGTGTGTGTGTGACTGTGTGTTAGTGTGTGTGTGTTAGTGTGTGTGTGTGTTAGTTTGTGTGTGTTAGTGTGTGATAGTGTGTGTGTGTGTTAGTGTGTGTGTGTGTGTGTTAGTGTGTGTGTTAGTGTGTGTGTGACAGTGTGTGTTTGTTAGTGTGTGTGTTAGTTTGTGTGATAGTGTGTGTTAGTGTGTGTGTTAGTGTGTGTGTGTTAGTGTGTGTGTGTTAGTGTGTGTGTGTTAGTGTGTGTGTGTGATAGTGTGTGTGTGATAGTGTGTGTGTGATAGTGTGTGTGTGACAGTGTGTGCTTGTTAGTGTGTGTGTGGGTGTTAGTGTGTGTGACAGTGTGTGTGTGTGTGACAGTGTGTGTGATAGTGTTAGTGTGTGTGTGTTAGTGTGTGTGAGTGTGTGTGTGTGTTTGACAGTGTGTGTGTGACAGTGTGTGATTGTGTGTTAGTGTTAGTGTGTGTGTGTTAGTGTGTGTGTGTGTGTGTGTGGGGGTGTTAGTGTGTGTTAGTGTGTGTTAGTGTGTGATAGTGTGTGTTAGTGTGTGTGTGTGTGTGTGTGTGTGTGTGTGACAGTGTGTGTGTGTGACAGTGTGTGTGTTAGTGTTTGTGTGTGTGTTAGTGTGTGGGTGTGAGTGTGTGTGAGAGTTAGTGTGTGTGTGATAGTGTGTGTGTGTGTGTGTTAGTGTGTTTGACTGTGTGTGTGTGTTAGTGTTAGTGTGTGTGTGTTAGTGTGTGTGGGTGTTAGTGTGTGTGTGTGTGTGACAGTGTGTGTGTGTTAGTGTGTGTGTTAGGCTAGGGTCAGACTGAGGCAGTGCGAACGCGCGTGCAGCCGCACTTAATCACGGCCGTGCTAGCAGCAAGTGCCGGGCAATGACGGCCAATATACGAAGTACGGTCGCACAAAAGTCCGGCTGCGCAACGCAAGCGGCAAACAAACGCATTTTTTCGAGAACGTGAAACCGCTAGTACTGACGTACAGAGTGCGCTGCGTCCGCTAGCGACGTGTGTGCGTGATTAGGAGACGTCAGACGCTGCTAATGTCCGGCCAACATAACGTCCAGACCCAAAATGTGTTTTATTGATGATCCGTACAAAATCAAGATGAAACTGCGCATCGTATGACCGCTATTGCGTATTCCGTGAAAAAATACGTCCATTCCTTCAACGCACTTTTTCACGGACAACGTGAAAAATGCGTTAGTCTGACCCTAGCCTCAGTGTGTGTGGGTGTTAGTGTGGGTGTTAGTGTGGGTGTGACTGTGTGTGTGTGTGTGTTAGTGTGTGTGGGTGTTAGTGTGTGTGTGTGTGTGACTGTGTGTTAGTGTGTGTGTGACTGTGTGTGATAGTGTGTGTTAGTGTGTGTGTGTGTTAGTGTTTGTGTGTGTGTTAGTGTTGTGTGTGTGTGTGTGTTTGACTGTGTGTGTTAGTGTTAGTGTGTGTGTGTGTTAGTGTGTGTTAGTGTTAGTGTGTGTGTGTGTTAGTGTGTGTTAGTGTGTGTGGGTGTTAGTGTGTGTGTTAGTGTGTGTGTGACAGTGTGTGCTTGTTAGTGTGTGTGTTAGTGTGTGTGTTAGTGTGTGTGGGTGTTAGTGTGGGTGTTAGTGTGGGTGTGACTGTGTGTGTGTGTGTTTGTGTGTGATAGTGTGTGTTAGTGTGTGTGTTAGTGTGTGTGTGTGATAGTGTGTGTTAGTGTGTGTGTGTGTTAGTGTGTGTTAGTGTGTGTGTGTGTGTTAGTGTATGTGTGATAGTGTGTGTGTGATTGTGTGTGTGTGTGTGTTAGTGTGTGTGTGTGTGTTAGTGTGTGTGTGTGACAGTGTGTGTGTGTGTGACAGTGTGTGTGTGTGACAGTGTGTGACTGTGTGTGTGTGTTAGTGTTTGTGTGTGTGTTAGTGTTTGTGTGTGTGTTAGTGTTAGTGTGTGTGTGTGTGTGTTAGTGTTTGTTAGTGTGTGTGTTAGTGTGTGTGTGTGTTAGTGTGTGTGTGACAGTGTGTGTGTGTTAGTGTGTGGGAGTGTGTGAGAGTGTGGGTGTGTTAGTGTGTGTGGGTGTTAGTGTGTGTGGGTGTTAGTGTGTGGGTGTTAGTTAGTGTGTGTGTGTGTTAGTGGGTGTTAGTGTGTGTGTGTGTGTTAGTGTGAGTGTTAGTTAGTGAGTGTGTTAGTGTGGGTGTGTGTTAGTGTGTGTGTGTGACTGTGTGTGTTAGTGTGTGTGTGACAGTGTGTGTGTGTGATAGTGTGTGTGGGAGTGTGTGTGTGTGGGTGTTAGTGTGTGTGGGTGTTAGTGTGTGTGGGTGTTAGTGTGTGTGGGTGTTAGTGTGTGTGTGTTAGTGTGAGTGTTAGTTAGTGAGTGTGTTAGTGTGTGGGTGTGTTAGTGTTTGGGTGTTAGTGTGTGGGTGTGTTAGTGTGTGTGTGAGTGTGTTAGTGTGTGGGTGTGTTAGTTAGTGTGTGGGTGTGTTAGTTAGTGTGTGGGTGTCCAGGGGCAAGTGTTGGGTTAACCTTTTTATGAGCCTGAAATATCAGGGTTATTCAGAGAGAGGTGAAAACCTTGAATTGGCAGGAGAATGAACAGCCAATTTGGAAAGTGAGATAAATGGGAGAATTTTTCTGGTTTGCCTATTTTGACCTAGAATTTTCACTTCTCCAGTCATTCTTCTGCTTTTCACCTCTCTCTGAATAACCCTGATACAGGGCTATTCAGAAAGAGGTGAAAATTCTAGGTCAAAATAGTGAAACCAGAAAAATTCTCCCATTTATCTCACTTTCCAAATTGGCTATTTGGTCTAGAATCAGTGTTTCTCAACTAGTATCCTTACTAACGGCCTGGTTTGCAGGATATGTGAAGCACAGGTGATATGATTTGCTGCTCGGTGATTGCAGTATTCAGTCTGCATTTTCCTAAGGGGATCTGAAAAATTTAGTCTGTAGAGGGTCCTGAGGACTGGAGTTAAGAAACCCTGGTCTAGATTGTTCATTCTCCTGCCAATTCTCAAGGTTTTCACCTCTCTGAATAACCCGGATAGTATTATTGAATCATTTTGCTGGCTCACTATAGCTTGCACTCTCTTCAGTATTTCAGTCAATAATACTATCAGGGATATTCAGAGAGATGAAAACCTTGAATTGGCAGGAGAATGAACAAATAGCCAATTTGGAAAGGGAGATAAATGGGAGAATTTTTCTGGTTTGACTATTTTGACCTAGAATTCAATTCTCCACTCATTCTCAAGGTTTTGACCTCTTTCTGAATAGCCCTGTATCAGGGTTATTCAGAGAGCAGTAAAAAGGAGAATTACTGGAGAATGGAAAATTCTAGGTCAAAATAGCAGATCTGGAAAGGGAGATAAATGGGAGAATTTTTCTGGTTTGGCTATTTTGACCTAGAATTTTCCATTCTCAAGTCATTCTCCTGCTTTTCACCTCCTCTTTGAATGAATAACCCTGTATGAAAACAAGTTCAGGTACAAGGACCTCGGACTGTAGATTCTTCATTTAAGAAGTCTTTGCCAATGCAATTTAGAAGGCATGTTGTAAGAATTGTTCTGTATAAAGGAGCGAGAGGTCTGTGGGAACAGAATCGGCATCCAGTCAGTCCTTACTCGCAGTGTCTGTCCTTCTGATGTACTAAATGCCTGAAGCCTCCTCTTTGGGAGCTAGAAGGTCTTCTGGCTGTTTTGCATTTGTATATCTGGCTCTGATACTAACCAGTGCCTCACCAGCCACTGACCTCACCGCACGTCACTGCTCTGAGGTAACGCTCAAGACGGTTCGCGCATGCGCGGAACGTCGCAGCTTGTTGCCTCGGAGTTTCAACAGCATCGCGGGCAGTTACCTCAGACTAACAGCTGCGATTTTAAACGGAGGTTTCCCAATAAAATGAGTAAATAAGTAAAATAAATACATAATAAACGGATTAGGACTAGCCCGAACCTGCCTATTGCCCCAGATGCCCTCGTTTTTATGCCCACGTAAATAACCCGGCAGATGCCTTTCTGCGGCTCTGCGGTTTTTTTTCCCCTCAAACTTGGAGTATAATATGGTTATAAACACAGAATAGACAAGTATCTGGCGCCCCCTAATGGATATAGTTAAACAATGCTGTTTGTACACAAACTATTCTTAAGTCCAAAGGACATAGAGCATTAAATTGCAGTTTAAAAAGTCAGCAGCAGATGGTTCACACACTGATAGTTCACCTCCAACCACCAGAAAGAGTCAATAATGGAAAAATGTGGTGACAGTCCGCGCTTCCCTCTTTTTTTCCTTTCCTTTTTTCCCCCTGAAATCTTGGTCGAGGATCTTCTTTAAGCAGTTAATTGCTTTCTTTTATGCAGTCCTCAATTATTTGGAGGTCATAAATCAGACACTAGATGTATCTCACAACCGATATTTTTTAGGAGATATCGGGCTCCCCTTTTCCTCCTCTGTCCGATGATGTTGCTCCAAATGAAAAAATAAGGTTGCAGGATATCGATGAACAAAATTAAAATTTATTAAAATTTAAAATTTATTCCATAAAACAATAAATAGACAAACACCAATACGCGTTTCGCGATGCACTCGCTTCATCAGTTGGCATGTAAATCAATTCCTTCACAATCTCCTGCAACCTCCTTATATACCCTTATATACCTAAGGGTATATAAGGAGGTTGCAGGAGATTGTGAAGGAATTGATTTACATGCCAACTGATGAAGCGAGTGCATCGCGAAACGCGTATTGGTGTTTGTCTAATTATTGTTTTTTGGAATAAATTTTAAATTTTAATAAATTTTAATTTTGTTCATCGATATCCTGCAACCTTATTTTTTCATTTGGAGCAACATCATCGGACAGAGGAGGAAAAGGGGAGCCCGATATCTCCTAAAAAATATCGGTTGTGAGATACATCTAGTGTCTGATTTATGACACCTCCAAATAATTGAGGACTGCATAAAAGAAAGCAATTAACTGCTTAAAGAAGATCCTCGACCAAGATTTCAGGGGGAGAAAAGGAAAGGGAAAAAAAGAGGGAAGCGCAGACTGTCACCACATTTTTCCATAATATGGTTATAATATCTAGAGAATCTCTCAGCCAGACGTTCATTTATAATTTCCCCAACTTCAGATAGATTTTTATCTAGTGATTCCTGACAGGATAATGAGGTCCCTGAGACTTCAATGAGGGAGAAGAGCAACTCCCAAAAAATATCCCTCATAAAACCTACGTCTACCCGTACTTGAAATGAATTTCCACAGCACATCACTGTGACGAAAAAAGGAGCCAGTTAACTCCGGCTGACAAAGAAAGTGGAAGCGCGCTAGAGCAGCTCCTCAGAACATTCTAGAGAGGAAGCAATGTCAGATTCTGAGGTGAATTCCTCTGACCCGGAGTACGATCCGGTCTCCTCTCCTGAGGCCTCAGATTCAGTTTCCTCACCTGATTCCACTGATTCTAAAAACCGGTTATTGATCCGGTAGATGCTGTAAGAAATTCAATGTTTGCACCAGAGCAATTAAAACATCCACTGTCAGTGGAATGGACACACATAGAGCATGTGGCTCTGTGATACGCTCATACACACTGCACATTACTGTGAGTTTTATTGCTGTGGAGCGCTGTCATACGCTCATACACAGCGCACATTACTGTGAGGTTTATTGCTGTGGAGCTCTGTGATACGCTATATGAAATGAATTTAAGGGGGGAGGGGGTGAAAGTAATTAAAGGGGAAAAATTAATTAAGGGGGAGTGAATTGAATTAGAGGACGAGGACCCTGCTGCCAGTCTGCTTCTGGAGACGTGGAGTCAGACAGTGGACCACAGCAACAGAGTGAGAGTGGTAGGTAGCAGGATCACAGGGAAACACTGGGAGTGGCAGGCAGTTTGAAATATGTGGGTATATTGACACAGCAAGACCAGGGGCACCACCAGGCTACATTGCTAATTTGTGCAGTGCCTGGTGCCCCTCCTATGCCACATTGCCAAAGGAGGGGACCACACACTCTGTCGCAGAGGGGGGGGAACCAGGCACAGCATAGATTGGCAATGCATGAGGACACCAAACACTCCCGATTGGCATGGCACGGATTGGGTGGAGGGGGGCACCAAAACGCAACTTCGCCTGAGTAAACAAAAATGCTTGCACCGGCCCTGCATCTGGGATGTCAATATAATTTTAAATTTTCTGGCTACGTGGCCCGAGACTGAAACTCTGTCTATTAACGGGTTCCTCCATGACCATCTGCAGGGCAGTCTTTCTCAGCGGCGATGCCAAACTCTGCAGCAGCACGCCGTCCGCATCGGAGGCAGAAGATTCAGGCTGGGAATTCTCATCCAAGGACTCAGAGCAGGTAGGTATTCCAGTGTGTTGGCTCTGTGCCCCCTCCCCATGTCCCAGACCCAGCAATTGCCAGATATCCGTGAGGCCAGAGCCCCCAACCTCCGCACTCTCCCCATAGATACAGAGGCCACCCCGCAGGGTGAAGGAAGATGCCGAGGAATCAACACACAGGCCGCAAGATGGCCACCACCGGTAGAAGGCCGCAGGAGGGGGAGACTCAAAGCCGCCCACCGAGTCGCAACCGTGGCCACGAACCAAGCCAGCGGGATCCCGAGACTCTCCAACAGCAGGCTGAGGAGTGGGTGCCAAGGACGCACGTCAGGACGGCCACAAAACACCTGGTATCAAGTGGCGCGGCTGGAGCTCAGGGAAAAGGTGATCGCTCTCCTTGGTGTCTAGACACGCCCCCTTGCGCTGCAGAATACGCTGGCGCTGTATAAATATATCTGTAACTGAGTTAAAATATATCCTGAATTTCCAACTTATCACTCTTATGAAGCTCGAGCTTCTAGTCCTTCCCATGTTATCCCTACTATATTCTTTCTGGTCACCAGCTTCACCTTCCATCTGCTCCCATTTGTTTCTATTACCCCCGCCCCTTAGATTGTAAACTCACGGGATTATCGGACTGTCCCCAAACCTGGCTTCATTTAAACACTTCCTAAAGACCCTTCGGTTTAGGGAAGCCGACCACCTATGTTTCTAAATATTCTAAACCTATGTTTCTAAATATTGGCCGTGACCTCTGTGATTCTCCCTCCCTCTCCTCACTTGTGTTTTGGTGAGCGAGAGAGAGAGAGAGAGATCAGATTTGACAGGTTAGAGATTTTAGGTAGATTTAGTGCGATTAGAAAAGTTGAGGCAGATTTAGAGAGATTTTAGGGAGATTTAGAACAATTGAGGCAGGTTTAGAGGGATTTAGAGAGATTTAGGTGTTTATTTGTATTTTCTTGTGAAACCCAGCGGTTCTTTTGAGAACCAATAATCCGCATATATATATATTTATTTATAAAATTTTATAATCTATTATATATAATGTCTGAGAGGGTGTACATCGCCGAGGAGGCATATGCCATCCTGGCGTCAGAATCTGAGGCATCTGCGTCGGACTCCGACACAGATTTTGACCCCGCTAAGTGCTCAGAGACATCGCTAGATACATCATCTACGCTGGCTGATGTATCTCCTAGTGATGTTTCTGATGCAGATCCTGGGCCACCACCTGCCAGCAGGAGACGCACAGCTCCAGCTGAGGAGTGGGTAGTGCCTCATCGCCAGAGGACAGATATCCCTCCTTTCACGGCAAATCCTGGCATCAATATTGATGTTGCAGGATTTACCGCCACACAGTTTTTGCAGGTGTTTATGGGGGGATGATTTGTTGGGCCACATTGTTGCCCAATCAAATCTGTATGCCCATCAGCATTGTGCTGCGAAGCCAGACTCCTACTTGGCAAGGCAGCAATGGACCCCGCTAGATGTGCCAGAATTTCTGAAATTCTGGGCACTTACTATGCTGATGGGCATCATAAAGAAGCCCTCAATTCGCTCCTACTGGAGCAGTAGCCCCATCTGCTCTACCCCCATTTACCCCCAATCAATGTCACGTAGAAGGTATGAAAACATTTTGCGTTTCATGCACTTCAGTGACAACAGCCTGTGCCCTCCTAGAGAGCATCCCCAGTTTGACAGGCTGTATAAAATCCGCCCCCTGATTACCCACTTCACCGCCAGGTTTGCAGAGGCTTATACACATGAAAGGAATATCTGCGTGGATGAATCCCTAATGAAATACAAGGGAAGGCTGGGATTCAAGCAGTATATTCCTTCCAAATGCTCCAGGTATGGAGTGAAGGTGTATAAGCTCTGTGACAGCGAGAGTGGGTATACTCAGGCCTTCTGGGTGTACGAGGGAAAGGATAGTAGCCTTGACCCTCCAGGTTGCCCAGAACACATGGGAACCAGTGGCAAGATTGTGTGGGACCTACTTTTTCCCCTGATGAACAAAGGGTACCACTTGTATGTTGATAATTTTTATACGAGTGTCCCTTTGTTCAAGCTGCTGTATTGTTTTGATACAGCAGCATGCGGTACTGTTCGCAAGAACCGCGTAGGTTTCCCAGCACAGCTTGTCCAAACCCGGTTAAAAAGGGGGAGACCTCAGCTCTGCGCCAGGATGTATACCTTCTATCCACCATCCACACTGAGAGGTCTGTGGAGGTCTCTGTACATGGCAGAGCTGAGCGCATCAGGAAGCCAGTGTGCATCAAAGCCTATAACCGGCATATGGGTGGGGTTGATCTGGCAGATCAGCTGCTCCAGCCCTACCAGATTATGCGGAAGTCAAGGGCCTGGTACAAAAAGGTTGCAATTTACCTGATGCAAATTGCAACCCACAATGCCTTTTTGCTCTGCAAAAAGGCAAACCCCGGAGTGACGCTGTCCTTTTTACAGTTTCAGCTCCAGGTCATTTCGGGGTTTTTGTACCAGGATGCACCTGCTCCCCGGGCGGTGATGGGGGACAGAGTTGGGGCTACACATTTTATTTTTAAAATCCCCCCTACTGAGGGCAAACTGAAACCCCAAAAAAGATGCAGGGTTTGTTTCAAGAGGGGGCAGAGGAGAGACACAATCTTTTACTGCCCAGAATGCCCTGGACAACCCGGTCTGTGTCTTGGGGACTGTTTCAAGATATATCACACTGTGCGTGATCTGTGATTTTTTTCTTACACGTTAGTTAGTTAGTTCAGTTTAGTTTATTTTTCTTTTACTGCACCAGACTTTTACATTTTATTCCTACATTTTTATGTTCTACAATTGGTGCTGTATTTTGCCAAAATCTTTGCACACCTATGCATGGGGGGCATGTGTGTACTCAGGAGACCTTGCAGAAAACAACCTGGAGAGTTTTCATGCAGTAACAAACAACAGTGTCTCCTAAATCACAGTCCAAAACTGATGTGGGTGTGAAAATGAAAAATGACGACCAAACAGTATCCAATTTGTTTGGAGCAAACGGTTGCATCCATGGCATAAAAACACTCCATTTACAATACTTTGGGATGTTAGCTTACCAAATATATGCACATTCATAAAACTGGGGTATGTAAAAAGGCCCCTAAAAAGAAGATAAGCAAAGAAGATACTGTATGTCAAATTAGAAAAATGACAAGCACATGTCAAAAGATTGGCGTAGCACCCCAAAAACAACAGAACAAATCTATATATGGGTGGTATCACTTTACTCAGAAGATGTTGCTGAACATATTTTGGGGTGTTTTTTGGCAGTAACCCATATCTGGATTTGACAATTCATGCCTAAAGTACAATGTGTGTGAAAAAATAACACAAAAAGTGACTACCTGAAAGTTTGACATAGAGCTAGTGCATGGAAAGTGTTAAAATACAACTCTTTGAAGTACCCTAGGGTGTGTCCTTTCTAAAAATATATGGTTTGATGTGGGTAAATTACTTTGGCCGGCTTCAAAAATGTCCCAAATAGGACATGGGTGCATGATGACGAAATGTGAAAATTCCAAGTTGGAAAACTGAAATGTGCACCCCCCAAATAAGGCCTATTAGCCCCCAAATGACCCGACATACCTATACATGGGTGGTATCAATATACTCAGAAGATGTTGCTGAACATATTTTGGGGTGCTTTTTGGCAGTAAACCTTAAAGTTCACAGTACATGTATTCTTAAATTGCATTAAAAAAAAATAAAAATCACCAAAACCTTTTTTTCTCAAACTTTGGCATAGATTTGTGGTAAAATGGTTTGCATGGAAAGAGTCAAAATATCCCAAGTTTAATACCTTGATTTGTGTACTTTAAAAAAATATGTATATGTGGAGGGTTATTCAGGAATTGGTGACAGATATCAGTGTTACAATGTCACTATGACTACTTTTAAAAGTAAACCCTTTGTAAATAGCAAAGTGCTACTTGCACTTATTGTTGCATAAAATAAGGAAAAAAGCTAGGAATATGTAAACATTGGGTATTGCTAAACTCAGAACTAAATTTAGAAACTACTAAGGACTTAAATTTTTTTGACGGTTGTTGATACATAAGAAATTTTGGGGGTCAAAGTTCGAAAAAGTGGTGTTTTTTCAATTTGTCATATTTCAGAATGTTTTTTATAGTAAATTATATGAAATGATGAAAAAAATGGTATCTTTATAAAGTCCATTTAATGATGAGAAAAACTGTGTAAAATATGTGTGGATTGCATAAACGAGTAAGAGGAAAATTTGACATAAACACAAACAGCACAGAAACGTAAAAACAGCAGCGGTCACTAAAGGACGGAATTGTGTAAAACCGCCCGGTCACTAAGGGGTTAAAGAAAAGAGTAGAAAGTTGGGAGGAGTTACAATGGTTCCCCTTTTGTTTCAGGATTATCTCTGGGATTGGGTCTCGGGGGCAGATAACAGAAAGCAGGGGTAATAGAAAAGGGTAAGCAAAGGACAGATGAAATCAGTCTAACCTTTGTCTTTTTGGACAGCCAACTCCATTTTACCATCACCATATGAAAACCAACAACTGGATAAGTATTACTGGCTGTATCAGTTATATATTCTATTATAGTCTGCTAAATATATATATTCCTAGTTCTATTAACCCCTTAATGACCCCTGATGTACCCTGTACGTCCTGTCCTCGGGTCTCCCTTAGACCCGCGGACGTACAGGGTACGTCAGCGGCGCCAAATCCCCCTCCCGCCCGATACTCACCTCCCTCGTCGGATCCCACGGCGATCTGGCAGGGAGGAAGCCTGCCCATGTGATTTACATGGGCAGGCGAGGCTGATGACGTCGCCACGCTGCGTGGTGACGTCATCAGAAGGTGCCCCCATGTGTTTCAATGGAGGGATGGGGGGGGCTCCTTCGGAGCCCTCTATCTCCCCAACCATTGAAGCTAGGGAGATGCCGTTTGCACCGCTGGAGAGGGGAGAGCCTCCCCTTTCCAGCGGTGTATGGCATTAACAGTTTCGCAGCCGGATCGCTTTTCGGCGCCAATTGGCGCCAAAACGCGATTCAAACCTGGAGGGGGGCTGACATCTTGGATGTCAGCCAAGCCTCCAGGTCCCCCCCCCCACCCACTGACAACCTCACCATATGTGTGAGGATGTCAGTGGGCCAGTTAACCCTCTAGCTGCCATGTAGAGATAAGGGGATCCTAACCCTGATTATGGCCTTTCAAATGATACCAAACATGACCAGGTTTGGTTTTAAAAAAATTAAATAAAAAAAAAATAATAAAAAAATTAAATAAAATAAAAAAATGTTTTTTTTTTAAAAAGTTTTTTTGTCTGGGGGGAGTTTAATTAAATAGGACCTAGGCTGTCATCTAAAAATAATTAGCACAAAATGGTCAGAATGAGCGCAGCGCACATAGGTGAACTGTCTCAGCAGTGAAGGGGTTAAAAAGCAAACGCATGTTAAAATTGGGTATTTCTAGTCTCGGGACAAAATTTTGAACCTATTTAGCCGGGGTCTTTTTGGGTGGTTGTAGATTTTGGGGATTAAATTACGAAAAAATGTGTTTTTACCATTTTTTTCCTCATATTTCATATTTTTTTTTATAGTAAATTATTCGATATGATGGAAATAATAGTATTTCTAGAAAGTCCATTTAATGGCGGGAAAAAGGGTGTATAATATGTGTGGGTCGAATAAACGAGTAAGAGGAAAAATTGTCCTAAACACTAACAGCGCAGAAACGTAAAAACAGCAGCGGTCACTAAAAGACGGATTTGTGTAAAACCGCCCGGTCACTAAGGGGTTAATACTTGGATAAATAGGTGCAGGTTTTTTCCATTGTATTGATTTGTAGGTTTTATTTAGTAGATGCTTTTGATATTCGTTACACTTTGCAATACTGTATTCCCTTGTTAATTTTGTGTAGTATCTGCATGATAGTAATTATGATTAGGTTAATTGTTCTGGTATAACTCGGCCAGAATTCAGTGATTTGTTGTTTTGTATGTTATTAGGTGCATTTGGGATCAGTAATTTTGCCTGTGTCTGTCTGAGGATTGGTGTGCCTTATAGTTAAAGTGCTCACTCTAGCAAATGACTGACGGTCAATTTTAAGAATCACACACATGAATAGTGGGTGTTTTAGCACCAAATAGCACTCCAAAATCGATACATTTTAATGAGCTGCAGTCATTTTTGTACTGAACAGGCCGGAAGCATACAAAGCAACCTGTGACGAAACGGCCGCCCCAATGTTATTTGCAAGTATTTTGCTTTACAGTTTGTCTCTGTGTATAGTGTGGAGTGTTGTGTGATGTGCTATGCTGTTGTCAAAGTGTGTATCTGTATGTAAGTTGTTCTAGTTTGCACTCATTAAACAGTAGGAGAGGCCCCTTGCTCAAGAGCTTGCACTCTTAACATCCTGGGTTTCCCTAAGCACACTTAGAGAAGCATGGGTAAACATTCCGTTGTGATGACTGTTATTTCTATTGTCCAGTGACTGGAGCTTTTCTATTGTCCAGTGGCTGGAGCCTGTTATCTGTAATGTATTCTGGAAGGGAGGGGGGGGTTTCTCACCTGGGTGTATGGAGAAATAAATAAAGTAACCCCAAGAGCTAAGCAATAAGTTGATGAATAAACTAATTTGTATACTGTATTTAAGTTCACTATACTAATTGAGGCAATTTTTAAGGTGACACAGCAGTAATGTACAATCTTTTTTGCGCACTTGCTACAGTTGAGTAAATAATTATTTGCAGAATGCAAACTTTGTCTTTATTGAGGGAGAGGAGAGACTTATCTCCGAAATGGATGAAACATGAGCAGCAACTCCCTCATCTTTCCCACTCATACCATCATCATAAGAAAGCCTGGGAGTGGATAAGTATTAAGTGTATTAATTCTGTGAATTTGTCTCTATTTTGACAATATACTGTATGTGTGTGTGTGTAATCTATTTGGTTAAATACTCACTAATTTACCCGTTCTAGTGATTTGCATTTTAGCTACAATATGCTCGTTGATATTTGCTTCACTTTGTAATACTTGATCAAACCTTATTATTTGTATAGTCTGTATGAGCTTATAAACATAGGTAATCAGTGACCGCATGGCTGGCAGCCATCTTAAGCCTCAAAAAAGTCACGTGGTCTGTCGTCAATGAGGAAGTGCTGCAGCAGTAACTGTATAAGGCTAGGGTCAGACTGAGGCAGTGCGAACGCGCGTTCTGGCGCACTTAATCACGGCCGTGCTAGCAGCAGATGCCGGGCAATGACGGCCAATATACGAAGTACGGTCGCACAAAAGTCCGGCTGCGCAACGCAAGTGGAAAATGAACGCATTTTTTCGAGAACGTTAAACCACTAGTACTGACGTACAGAGTGCGCTGCGTCCACTAGCGGCGTGTTTGCGTGATTTGGAGACATCAGACGCTGCTAATGTCCGGCCAGCATAACGTCCAGATGCAAGAAGTGTTTTATTGATGATCCGTACAAAATCACGGATGAAACTGCGCATAGTATGACCGCTATTGCGTATTCCGTGAAAAAATACGTCCATTCTTCGAACGCACATTTTCACGGACAACGTGAAAAATGCGTTAGTCTGACCCTAGCCTTATCTGTTTAAATTTACATTTGCGCAACTAAATTAATCCAGATGGTTTCTGTCAGACTTATGAATATATAACAATTACTAACCAACTACACATCTAAATGTGTCTGTTATAATTTATGAAGAGGCTTATCAACTAAACAGTGATTTTTGTATTTTATCAAATGCTGTTTCACTATTTTGGGTAGGTTGACTTGGCAAGAAACCGTTTCATTGGTAGACGTGGGTTAAAGACTTGGTAAAGGATTCCAGGGCTGGTGGGCCTTAAGAGGGAGGATAAGGAGAATGGAGTAAGGGTTTTTTAAGGAAGGCTTCAAGATACTGATTAGGGGTGAAGCGAAGGGGGGTAGGAAAGTAAAGCAGTTGAAATCAGCATATGAACTGCCTGAAATATTGAGAGAAAAGTGGGGGAAGTGAAAGGAATTTTAATATGATAGGTAGTTTTTAATTTTTGCATTAGTGTGAAATCCCCCCTCCTTTTTCCAGCATGGTGTCTGTTCAATTTCGTTTCCTCTCGAGGCTAGTCAGCGGGGTGATGGAAATAGATATCCTGTGTTGACTTAGAATGCCCGCGAAATCTTTGTTACATGATGTAGAAATGTATCTGCTCTGATTGGTTGTTGTATCACATTCCTATGTTGGGAGTGAAAACTGCAGGAAGTTTTTATGTATGTATAACGAACATTTCTATTGGATGATTGAAACAATAAACCAATCTGACAGACCACGGACTGATCAGATGCTAATCTGCCATATCTCGGTGTGGTTGGGTCTGTCGTCTCCTCTGGTCAGAGTCGCGCAGCGCCTTACTTCATTTTTGATATATAAGAAAAAACTTGAAAAAGGTTTATGGTAATTATAATGGAAATTAGAACTTAACAGTTGGTGTCAAAAGTGGAATTTAATAATTCAATTGTCTGATATGATTTATTTCATGTTAAACAATTGCCTATATAGATAAAAGAATTTTTGCTTCCATGGGAGGCTGTCTGTGAGAGCCACTGTGTTGTTGTAGGACGCTGTGTTTGTTTTTCTTTGTTGTTTGTTTATCTTAACTCGCCTGATAGAGAACTGTTAATGAGCGGTGACTCACTCGTTATGTTGATGTACCCCGATGAAGTTCTGGTGCTGAGTATTCGTTATGTCACTCACCCGGGAAACTGAAAGATGTTTCTAGCGTTGAGTAAATGTGTGTCTTTGTGTCCATAGTGTAGCTCTATTGTGTTCTGGAGTTCTGGCTCGTAGCATTTTATTTTAATTGATTAGATTTTGATTTAGAAACATAGAAAAATGTGGGCAGATAAGAACCTTTCGGCCCATCTAGTCTGCCCAATTACATGGATACTTTACCTGGATTTATCTTTTGTTTAGGATAGCCTTATGCCTATCCCATGCCTGCTTAAATTCAATTACTGTTTTGGCCTCTACCACTTCAACTGGAAGGCTGTTCCATGTATCCACCACCCTCTCAGCAAAATAATGCTTCCTGATGTTACTTTTATACATAATATATGATTTCTTCTTGTATATCGAATAATTTTATCTCCCATTGAGAGACAGTTTTTTTCTTTTTCCTCTTAATTTTTTATTTTTTATTTTCTTGCGCGCTGCTGCCATTTGTTCTTTATTTTTTTCCGGCATGTGTTTGCGCGCTGATTCTAAAGGATTTGCTAACGGTTTTTTCTTTCAGATTGCATGTTTGTTTTTGTTTTATATTTTATTTTGTTTCTTGCCATTGATTGCGTCTGTTTATTTAAATGTTTGTCTTTACTAACTATTAATGTATGTGTTTATCTTTGATGTTTTGTATTTCGTAGTTTTGATATTATGTTTTTTATATGTAATTTATGTATAGGGACTGCTCTTAGAACGGGTTGCTTTGTTTCAGTCTTTACTGCCTTGCCTCGTGTAAAAAAAAAAAAAAAAGGCACAGGAAATGGAGACAATAGGGCTTTACTTTTACAGTGACTTTCAAAAGCGCCTGCTAACTTTTTTCTCTTTCTCATACATTCATTTTTTCTGTTCTTTTTTTTATTTAATTAAAAAAACTCTTTATTTGTAATGTATAATTAATGTGTAATGTGTTTGTATAAGGTTTTTTTCTTTGAATGCTAGTAGTCTTTTAGCAGTGCAAGTTGGAGAATGGAATATGTAGTTATTTTTGTTGTTCTGTGAGTATCTATTTGGGATAATTGAACAGTATATACAAATGACATGTGTCTAATGCCTTGAAAGACTGTAGTAGCAGTTGAATTCTGGAGCTGTTAGTGCTTTATAAAACTGTAACTGTTGTGGAATTGGGCGCGGTTTGAGTGCTTCGGCGTGCGTACAGTAGTGGAACAGAAGAAAGTAATTATGGGAGCTGGATTTACTGTAAATGGATTATAAATTGATGTATGATATATATATAAAAAAGTAGTGTATCAAGGTGATGGGCTCAAAGTTGTACATTTTCCCAAGAGAGGCGTGGTCGGTTATTTTCCTCTGGTCTTTGTTTGAGTCCAGCACTAAGGGATTGACCACACCTTAATATAGGTTATATGTTTTGCCAAAATGGCTGACTGAGATCATTTACAGTTTTTGTAACTTGTATAATGGAATATATATGTAAATTCATGTTTGGTTGTTTGGAATCTAAGGCTAGGGTCAGACTGAGGCAGTGCGAACGCGCGTTCTGGCGCACCTAATCACGGCCGTGCTAGCAGCAGATGCCGGGCAATGACGGCCAATATACGAAGTACGGTCGCACAAAAGTCCGGCTGCGCAACGCAAGTGGAAAATGAACGCATTTTTTCGAGAACGTTAAACCACTAGTACTGACGTACAGAGTGCGCTGCGTCCGCTAGCGGCATGTGTGCGTGATTAGGAGACGTCAGACACTGCTAATGTCCGGCCAACATAACGTCCAGACGCAAAAAGGGTTTTATTGATGATCCGTACAAAATCACGGATGAAACTGCGCATCGTATGACCGCTATCGCGTATTCCGTGAAAAAATACGTCCATTCTTCGAACGCACATTTTCACGGACAACGTGAAAAATGCGTTAGTCTGACCCTAGCCTAAGAGGATGAAGTGATATAAAGCTGAAGGATTTGAGTGAAAGTTTAAAGGAAAGCGCCTACAGGTTTAGTAGCGCTGTACAAAGGAATTTAGGCAGATTTCAAATAAGAGAAGGTGGTTTTTTGGTTTTATTTTAGTTGACTAAGGAAGATGGAAGGTTGTAGTTTGGTATCTGAGTATTGTTTGATTTGTTTTCTTTTTCTGCAGTGGTAGCCAGATGTCTAGTATTATTTTTTTGCTGTCTGATGTTTTTGTCTTTTGGTGTGAAGTGCAGTAGCGTATAACTTTGCCTCCATTGAATATTCTTGGAGGGAATAAAACAGGTTGTAAAATAGCTGCACAAACACCTCACGTTTGAATGTTTGTTTTTAACCAATATTCTTAAAAAAGATTATTGATGTTTATTAAGAATCTTTTTCTCTGAGTTTCCTCTGAGAACTTTGTGCTAATTAACGCGTCAAGTTTTAAACATGCCCTTCTATACTTTCTTTCCCAGTTCATGATATTTTTGTTGTGTTTTTTTATTTAAATTGAAGTTCACATTCTTTTCCTAGTCTCCTCCATTTTGTCTCACTCATGACCCCTCCTCTCCTCCGTGTTGTCTCACTCATGACCACTCCTTTTCTTTGTGTCCAAAAATGTGTTGCATTTTTTTTTCTCCATTTTAAAAGTATTTTAACCATATGAATTTTAAAGTTTTTTACAGGTTAATAATACATTTTTTTCCCAAGTTTTTATTTTAGGTGAAAATTACCCATGCATGCCAACTTTGCTCAAGCTAGATGGAAGATTATGTGATACCAATATTGATAAAGCTGTTGGAATTGAAGGAAATTTACTCAAACACATTATCATTTCACATTGCAATGTTACATCAATCGGATAATAAGGAATTATCAGACACCAGGCAATAAAACAATCTAATTATCGACAACTCATCAATAAATCCTGTGATTAAAGAAGATCATTGATTTGGAAATAAAACTTAAGACATATCAGTTTTACAAAACTGTTATTTTCAACCAGTAAGACAGAAGATAATGTATTTTTATATTCTGATGTCGTCTAAGTGATAATTATTTTGTGTCTTTTATTATTTTTGTTGTTTAGTTACAATCAATATTGTTCAAATTCCCTGACACATTTAGGATTACTGGAGATCACATCCAATTAAAATTAGAGTTAATTAATGTATTTAGGAACATATAATTTAATGCATTTGCATAAATACGTTTCATGACATATATAGTGGTAAATGGAGAGTTTTAATTCGATAAAATTAATGCTGGTTTTATTTTTTTGATTTCATTTGAGGATTGGTGTGTTTTATAAACGCCAGGTTTGTTTCAAAACACCGAACAAGACTGAATAGGATAGTAATTAAAAAAAAAAAAAAGAAAAAAAAAATTATTATATTTAATAAAGGGTGGAGTATGCACTTCGGCTATTTTCCTTTTGAGCCAAAGTTGCGTATATATATTTTTCTCTAACAAGGAGTCAGAAGTAGTATGATTTTTTTTTTATTGCGTGAGGCCGACAGGCTTCGCGGGGACATTTTGAAATTTATTATCTGTGTCTCTTCTTGTGTAAATTAACATTTTTATTGTTTTCGTGCATTTGAGAGTGACAATGAATGAATGGATGTATATGATTAGCGGGGTATACCATATTTTATTTTCTTTATTGTTGCTAAAACCATATCACATCATCAAGAAACCTGACAGTCACAATGACTGCATATGGAACGAATCATGGACATTTTGTGTCAAGGTCAAAGGTCACAGGTAATCAGCAACCAGCGCAAAGAGACAGCTTGTTCAGGAGTCCCTATGGTGGGAGCTCTGATGACATTCAATGATTATGCGTCTCAACCTGGGAGGTTTAAAAAAAAAAGACCACACCTTGATCTCGCACTGTGGACTACGGTATTAGATTATGGATTTTTTTTTTTTTATTTAATCCCCTAGATAAGTGTGAGAAAGGATTTAATTTGTGAAAATGAGAATGTATTTCTTGAATGTGTGTATGAATGCAGGTGTGTATGCGTTTTGTGGAGTGAAGCTGAACATAGGAAAACACACAGATATAGATCTGACTCATGTTGATTTATTAGGTAAATGAACTTATACATTCAAGTTATTATACTTTTCTTGTTCGGTGAATTATATTTTGGGAAATGGGAATAAATAGTTATTTAAGGTCTAGATTAGGTATTTTGCCTACGCTCCAAATGTGGTTCGCTGGAAGAGTGAATCTAGATAGATAAGTGTATTTTATGCTCATAAAGGGCATCCTTGGGGAATCCTTTTCGTATATCATGCAGGTATTAGGCGAGGATACTATGGCCCCAGGTATAATTAGTTTAATTGTCTAGTTTGTTTCATCCATTTTTGTGATCACGATTGTATATGTGATCAATGAGACGATTGAAAGGTATTTTAATATGATAGGTAGTTTTTAATTTTTGCATTAGTGTGAAATCCCCCCTCCTTTTTCCAGCATGGTGTCTGTTCAATTTCGTTTCCTCTCGCGGCTAGTCAGCGGGGTGATGGAAATAGATATCCTGTGTTGACTTAGAATGCCCGCGAAATCTTTGTTACATGATGTAGAAATGTATCTGCTTTGATTGGTTGTTGTATCACATTCCTATGTTGGGAGTGAAAACTGCAGGAAGTTTTTATGTATGTATAACGAACATTTCTATTGGATGATTGAAACAATAAACCAATCTGACAGACCACGGACTGATCAGATGCTAATCTGCCATATCTCGGTGTGGTTGGGTCTGTCGTCTCCTCTGGTCAGAGTCGCGCAGCGCCTTACTTCATTTTTGATATATAAGAAGAAACTTGAAAAAGGTTTATGGTAATTATAATGGAAATTAGAACTTAACAGGAAGGAGGTGCTGTTAGGTAGAATGGCTGGTCCTTTGGAGAAGTCCCCATTTAGCTTAACCCAGAGGGCATTCGAGGAACGAGGCTATAACGTAGGGGTTCCTGTCCACGGGCAGACTGCTCCCCTTGAAGTCAGTATTCCGCAGACGTACTGCTTATGGCCCAGAATGCGGGCAATAACGTACATAAGATCCTTGTTTTTTTTTTCCAACTCAAAATGGAGACTGCATTGATTTACATTGTGCAAGGGACACACACACAGAGAGGAAAGGTGCAGAGACAATGTAATCACATCCAGCTAGGACAACGCATCAGATAACCGTGAGCTGGGCGACCTTGGTTGCTGGGGGGGGGGGGGGGCGAGGGGCTGACAGAAGCATGTGAAAACAAATGGAATCCATTATTTAGAGGGGGAGGGTATATTACACAAAGACTGGAGCGTAATAGAGGTTAAATGGAGGTATGCCCGGTGTTGTGTAAGAAGTTATTTGGAGGCGGCTCCTGCAAACGGCCATATGTTTTTTAAGGCATGAGAATGGAACCAATTTTGTCCAGGTTTCAATTCAAAGCGGTTGTGGCAAAGGCTGTAATGTTGCTGGGATGGAGAGAAACATAGAAAATGTGGGCAGATAAGAACCTTTCGGCCCATCTAGTCGCCCAATTACATGGATACTTTACCTGGATTTATCTTTTGTTTAGGATAGCCTTAGGCCTATCCCATGCCTGCTTAAATTCAATCACTGTTTTAGCCTCTACCACTTCTACTGGAAGGCTGTTCCATGTATCCACCACCCTCTCAGTAAAATAATGCTTCCTGATGTTACTTTTAAACCTTTGCCCCTCTAATCTAAGACTATGTCCTCGTTTTGCTACTTTGTTTCCGTTTAAATATACTCCCTTCCTCTACCTTGTGGATTCCCTTTACGTATTTAAATGTTTCTATCTCGTCTTTTTTCCAAGCTATACATGTCAAGATCATTACGCCATTCCTGGTAACTTTTCTCCTTCAAGTCATACACCATTTTAGTAGCCCTTCTCTGAACTCTCTCTAAGATGTCTATATCCTTATGGAGATATGGTCTCCAGTACTGCACACAGTACTCCAAGTGAGGTCTCACCAGTGCTCTGTACAGTGGCATGAGCACTTCCCTTTTCCTACTGCTAATTAGACATGTGCATTCGTTTTAGTACTAAAACGATTTAGTCCGAATTTTGGGATAATTTAGTTTTCATATGACTCAAGAGAAACGAAACTGCTCAGTACAAAAAACGAAAGAAACTAAAATAAAATGCACTACATTTTAGTTTCAGTCCTTTTTGTGATATTACATTGATGAGTGAAGGAGACCAGCAATGAAGAGCGCAACATCCGAAGTTCTGCACCCTCCACATGCCAATGCAGTAGGAAGTTCTATACAGAGAGGGGCATTAATTAATGCAGGAGGATGTTCTATACATTATACAGATGGGGTATTAATGCAGGAGGATGTTCTATACATTATACAGAGAGGGGTATTAATGCAGGAGGATGTTATATATACATTATACAGAGAAAGGTATAAATTGAGGAGGATGTTCTATACAGAGAGGGACATTAATTAATTCAGGAGGATGTTCTATATATTATACAGAGAGGGGTATTAATTAATGCAGGTGGATGTTGTATACATTATACAGAGAGGGGTATTAATTAATGCAGGAGGATGTTCTAAACATTATACAGAGAGGAGCCTTTTTTTTTTAGCCCTTTAAATCCAGTGGCTGTGAGCACTGAGATCAGCTGCTTGTTACATTATCTCTCAGCACAATGTATCAGGCTCAGCTGTTACAGTAACTGACTGTAACAGCGCTCAGAGTTTCAGTAAAACAAGGAAATAAAATTCTTCTAATCTCTTATATATAAAAATATTGTTTACTAGTTTTACTGAAACTCTGAGCGCTGTGATGAGCAGCAGTCAGTTACTGTAACAGCTTTGCCTGACACGGGGCAGTATTACAATGTTGGTGCTAATTTAACCAGAGCTGTTGTAAACTGAAAACCTCAATAGGCGCCACTACAATAGTAATTGTATCCACTGGTTTTCGGATGAAATAAATTAGTTTTCATACTAAAGAACTGAAAATGAATTTCTTTAGCAACTAAATAAATTGCATTTTAGGACTAATCCATTAGTTCAAAACGAAATTTTGTGCTGTGCACATGTCTACTGCTAATACCTCTCCCTACACAACCAAGCATTCTGCCAGCATTTCCTGCTGCTCTATTACATTGACTACTTACCCTTAGATCAGGGATCTCAAACTCACGGCCCCCCAGATGTTTTTGCCTACAAGTCCCAGAATTCTTTGAATGCATTAGATGGCTAGGGAATCATGGGAGCTGTAGTTCAGAAACATCAGGGGGGCCAGAGTTTGAGATCCCTGCCTTAGATCCTCTGCAATAATAACCCCTAAATCCCAACCCTCAGATGTTGAGGTTAGGACTGTATCAAATATTCTATATTCAATCTAGGAGATGGTGGTGGAAGCCAGATATGATAGGGGATATTCTGTTTTTGGGTAAAAAAAAAAAAAACAACTTAATTTCTCTGGCAGATCGCGAGCAGTTAGGATTAAACAGCGATGGGGGGGGGGAGGGGGAGGGAATTTGTTTAAAGGGCACCGGTTTTAGTAAATTATGAAATACCAGCTAGCCTGCTAAGTTAAAGAGGAGAGGGTTGTGAATAAGCCGGGGTATGTATATAACCCTGATTCAATTTACAGTCGCGATAAAAAGTTGGTATGTGTTTGAGCGTTAATATTCGGTTTTTTGGGTTTTTTCTTTCAGAGCGGGCAAAGAGAGTATGGATCCTGGGACACTATGTGCACTGGGCGGCTGTTCACGCTGTGGGCACAACGATGGGAGTGAACCTAGGGTTCAGCCTCACTAAAGAGGGCATTAGGTGGATAGGAAGGAGGGGTATGGGGTGGGCACAGTTTTTAGGGGTAGCACAGGAATCTAGGAGAAGGTGGGGGAAGCCAGATATAATGATAGTGCATTTAGGGGGTACCGACATAGGGGCTATGACAACGATAGATTTGCAGAATAGGGTCCGGGAAACACTTAGTGTGGAGGAACTGCAGGGTGCAGGATACATCGGGAGAAAGAAGCTAAACCAGGCAGCGAAAAAGATTATGCTGGAGATGGGAGGAAAGGTTTTGGAGCATCAGAACATCGTGACAATGCAGGAGGAATTGTTTAGGAATGACGGCGTCCATTTGTCCAAGGCGAGGAACAACCTTTTCGGGGGCAACATTGAAGGGCTGATAAAACCCCTTGTGTAAGGTAAGTGAAAAGGTCACGGTCTTTTATTGGTGGCGGAAAAAGAGGGTCCTCATTTTTGGTGGCGGTGAAATATGCGGCCCTGGCAGGTGGAGAGGCAATAGAGGGGGAGGATCTGGGGGTCTGTGTGGTGGTTTGTGCGGCCAAACACAGGTAGCCTCCTGGTTTGAAGATCCTCCCGGCCTGCTATCTGCTATAAAGAGAGCAGCGTGTGGTCGCGCTAGCTTAGCCACGTGGGGCCGGCCGCCATTTCTGGGCAATGCTGGTGGTTCATTGCGGTTGCCAGTGTTATCTGGCTGGATCTATGGTACCAGTGTTATCTGGTGTTACCTATTCCAAGAAAGCGAGGATCGCTGATAATTCTGCCACAAAGGCAATGATCTTTGGCCTTTGATTATAAATAAAAGACGTGACCTTTTCAAACCGCCAATACTTTTGTCATGTGTTTTTATTTATGGGGAGAGCGGGGGTGGGGGATGGTTTGGGGGGGGGGGTTTGAAGGGAAGTAAAGGTAACTTAAGAGAAAGGTAATGGTGGAAGAGAAATAAGGGTAAAATGCTTAACCAATGGGACACCCTGATGATCTACAAATTTGAAATCCACCTGATGGATGAAGACTGACAGAAGGTAGTCTGACTCCAGAAAATCATTGTCAGGGGCACCGAGTAATACAACGCTGCCCTCCTCTAGTGGAGGGTAGGGGACGTATAGGACGACATCCACCCGAGCAGCAAACATTTTCTTTAGTCAGTCAGTTATTTTGAGGTCCTGACTAGACCCAGAGTTTGCGAGGTTGCAGCTTCCAAAAAGCAGTGGAGCGGCGTTGCCAGCCCCTGGCTCAGATAGCAGTGGAGCGGCGTTGCCAGCCCCTGGCTCAGATAGCAGTGGAGCGGCGTTGCCAGCCCCTGGCTCAGATAGCAGTGGAGCGGCGTTGCCAGCCCCTGGCTCAGATAGCAGTGGAGCGGCGTTGCCAGCCCCTGGCTCAGATAGCAGTGGAGCGGCGTTGCCAGCCCCTGGCTCAGATAGCAGTGGTGCAGCAATGCCAGCCCCTGGCTCAGATAGCAGTGGTGCAGCAATGCCAGCCCCTGGTTCAGATCGCAGTGGTGCAGAAATGCCAGCCATTTGACCAGGTGTTTGGTTTTGCGATCGGCCTTGCCAACCCTCAGTTAAGGCGGATCGGTTTTATCAGCAAAGATAGTAGCAGTAGTGGCATGGACAGGGCACCCAGGCACAGGATCAACCCAGGAACACAGAGCGAATGCAATAGGTGAGATAGACTGATTGAACATAGAGGACATGGATGCAAAGGTAGAACGGATGGTATCCTTGATGGATGTAGTGAGGACCAGGGGGGCACTCCAGGGATGGATAGAAGAGCTGGTGCTCATCACTACCATCTGGCCCAAGAGAACGGTTTTGAGAGAGACATGGCTCCGTAAGGTAGCCAGAGGACGAGACTGAGGAGTGCTTGCAGCCGTCAGTAGCATGTCACGGACAAATAATGAAAACACTGCATGGAAAAAGAAAGATTACAGTGCTGCAACACTTTGTGACGTCGCAAGGCCCGACCATGGAAGAAATGAAGCTGACCACATAACACAAACGAACAACCAAGAAATGCAGTACAGAAACCCTATCACTGCATCTGCCATACAAAGCGAACGAAGAGAGGAAGGAATGCGCACCAAAACAAACGAGTAGGAGGACCAAATACTTCTGTATCACTGGACAGCAGCAAGGACAGGGTTGGGCTTCTCCACAGGACTCTGAACAGTCGGCGGGGAGCTTCCTAGTAGCCTTTTTCTACTGTTTAGAGTGTTACTTTGCGGTTGTGGCTGGTTTTAAAGAAAGATTAAGACAGGCAGTCCACTGGCATTAAGACAGGCAGTCCATTGGTCATCGGACACAGTCATCGGCTGGCCAATGAAGAAAAGAAAAAAGCCCTGTTGCAGCGAGTAAAAGAAAAAAACCCAAATCGCCAGGCTGTGGAGGGGCGGTGGGGGGAGAGGAGGAAATTTACTTCCCTGTCCCTGGTGCGGAATAGGCTTCAGCACCAGCAACGCTGAATGCAGTCGGCTCGCAAAGGCCAAAAAAAAAAAATACAGAATACCTAAAAAATTTCAGTAAATAAAAAGGTTTTCTGATGCAGATTAAAAAAAAATAAACCGTTGAATGTTTTTTTCCCCATTGAATCCTATGAGCTTCAGCATGGAGGTTTTCTATGCAATGTATCCTTTTCACGTTTCCCCTGCACACGGCGGTTTAACTATACAATGCATCTTTTCAGGTTTCCCCCTGAACACGTCGGTTTAACTATACAATGCATCTTTTCACATTTCCCCTGCACACGGCGGTTTAACTATACAATGCATCTTTTCCATACAAACTTGTAGCAGATTGTCCCAGCATCATCAGATGCATGCAAAAGATTTTGAAAGATCACACGTCTGTTGTAATTGCAGAAAATCATCTGCAATCATCTGTCGGTGGTCGGATGCAGTGGAAGAGGGCAGAATCACCTGCATGTTGCAGGATCGGTCAGACGACAATATGAGCCTCCAAATTTTGTTTTAAAATGAAAAGGTAAAGTGAGCTTTTCTAATGGGAAAGGCCGCTTCTTGCCCCTGGATCTGTGAAACCTCCTGCAGCCACATATGAAAAAGCCAAACCTGTGTGATCAGTTGGGAGGTGGAGAGGAACTAGACGGCAGCTGGACTTCCAGCAAATCACTGAAGAACAGCAAAATAAACTCAATACAAAATCGGGAGGCAGGTAACAGAATACATTTTAATATGCTTTATAGACATTGATAAAAGGAAAGGAATAGTCATATGATTAGGGTTTATAGAATGTGTTTATATATGAAAACCTGCTTCCAGGTAACGATCAGGAGGAAACCAAACCAGGGAGTGACGAAAGGGAGTCCAGGAACCTCTAGAAATCCAGGCGACGCGGGAGCACAAAGCCATCTCTCTGGAACGCGACGCGGGAGCACAAAGCCATCTCTCTGGAACGCGACGCGGGAGCACAAAGCCATCTCTCTGGAACGCGACGCGGGAGCACAAAGCCATCTCTCTGGAACACGACGCGGGAGCACAAAGCCATCTCTCTGGAACGCGACGCGGGAGCACAAAGCCATCTCTCTGGAACGCGACGCGGGAGCACAAAGCCATCTCTCTGGAACGCGACGCGGGAGCACAAAGCCATCTCTCTGGAACGCGACGCGGGAGCACAAAGCCATCTCTCTGGAACGCGACGCGGGAGCACAAAGCCATCTCTCTGGAACGCGACGCGGCAGCACAAAGCCATCTCTCTGGAACGCGACGCAGGAGCACAAAGCCATCTCTCTGGAACGCGACGCGGGAGCACAAAGCCATCTCTCTGGAACGCGACGCGGGAGCACAAAGCCATCTCTCTGGAACGCGACGCGGGAGCACAAAGCCATCTCTCTGGAACGCGACGCGGGAGCACAAAGCCATCTCTCTGGAACGCGACGCGGGAGCACAAAGCCATCTCTCTGGAACGCGACGCGGAAGCACAAAGCCATCTCTCTGGAACGCAACGCGGGAGCACAAAGCCATCTCTCTGGAACGCGACGCGGGAGCACAAAGCCATCTCTCTGGAACGCGACGCGGGAGCACAAAGCCATCTCTCTGGAACACGACGCGGGAGCACAAAGCCATCGCTCTGGAATGCGACAAAGCAATCTCTCTGGAACGCGACACGAACAAGCTTCGATCCAAGACGTGCACCTGAGGGACAACATTATATTTCAGTGTATCACGTCGGAGTCCTGCTCCAGCTTATGCCATGTTACAGGCTGTGAAGGAAGCGTTTCAGGTAATATTGCTGCCTGTGACACAAATGGATCATACAGCTCTTAAAACATCTGCATCATGTCACACACACGTTTCAACGTAGGGATTCGGAGTTAAGTGAGGGTTTGCATGCACATTCATAAATCAATTACAGGATTGCAGGTGTGCAGACAGGCCAGGAATGCTTGGGCTCTGCGCCTCAAATACTTTAAAGACACAGAAATTCTGTCTCCAGCCCTTCACACGCAACGTATGCAGTGACCAAGAAGCAGAGGCGTGGACTTTATTCTATCCGATGCAGACCCAAGCATTGGTAACATGATTTGTGCAATTCACAAGGTGAGGGCAGATGTGGAAGGAGAGGACATCCTCGTGATACGGTGATCTCGAAGGATACAGTCTGGACCAAAAATGGCTCAGCCATGGGAAACCAGGAATACATTGTGTTAGTGTAAAATCAGGACACATACAAATTACAAAACATCTGCTAAAAGACTTTAGAGCAGCAGTAATCTTCAATGCTGCAGTAAGAGGGGACATCTGGCTGAGGAGAGGCCATCATGCCTACAAGTTTAGAGATGCTCTTCCAGGGCTGGTCTTCCATGTACGGAGATCTAGGAGCACCTGGTTTAGATCATCCAGCCACTGTGTCTTCTGCTCCTTGTTATCTGCAGACAGCCAGTTCCTGTGGAGCAGAAAAAAAAAACCAGGCAAATAGATATAAAAATCAACACTTCAACCATCTTCTAATGGAGGGCTGAATGAACGTCAGTAATCTAGCGTACACAAAGCAGGAGTAGTAATAGAGCCATGTGAGGGTCTGACCCACTACCAGCTTCCGCATAAAGGACATACAGGGACGCCCAGCCGAGCCGATAACACAGAGCAGCTCGTTTAAACGCACAGGACGCCCAGCCAAGTCAATAACACAGGACGCCCAGCGGATAACAGAGCAGCTCATTTAAACGTGTAGGACGCCCAGCAATCTCTCTACCAGCACTTACTTTGTGAAACACAAGGTGTTGCGGCACTGTGTTACCAGCGTGTCAGCATCATCTTCTCGTTGAGGTCTCATTGTAATCAGCTCCAGGGTGTGGGGACGGACACAAACCTCCCGCTTAACTGCCTCAACCATGGCACTGGTACAGTTTACCAGGTTAATCTGTCCCAAAGGATCCTGGAAACAAAGCAGAGAAGCGCGCATTACCCCGGAGACAAAAGCAGAGAAGCGCGCATTACCCCCGGAGACAAAGCAGAGAAGCGCGCATTACCCCGGAGACAAAAGCAGAGAAGCGCGCATTACCCCCGGAGACAAAGCAGAGAAGCGCGCATTACCCCCGGAGACAAAGCAGAGAAGCGCGCATTACCCCCGGAGACAAAGCAGAGAAACGCGCATTACCCCCGGAGACAAAGCAGAGAAGCGCGCATTACCCCCCCGGAGACAAAAGCAGAGAAGCGCGCATTACCCCCGGAGACAAAGCAGAGAAGCGCGCATTACCCCCCGGAGACAAAAGCAGAGAAGCGCGCATTACCCCCGGAGACAAAGCAGAGAAGCGCGCATTACCCCCCGGAGACAAAGCAGAGAAGCGCGCATTACCCCCGGAGACAAAGCAGAGAAGCGCGCATTACCCCCCGGAGACAAAGCAGAGAAGCGCGCATTACCCCCCGGAGACAAAGCAGAGAAGCGCGCATTACCCCCGGAGACAAAGCAGAGAAGCGCGCATTACCCCCCGAGACAAAGCAGAGAAGCGCGCATTACCCCCGGAGACAAAGCAGAGAAGCGCGCATTACCCCCGGAGACAAAGCAGAGAAGCGTGCATTACCCCCCGGAGACAAAGCAGAGAAGCGTGCATTACCCCCCGGAGACAAAGCAGAGAAGCGTGCATTACCCCCCGGAGACAAAGCAGAGAAGCGTGCATTACCCCCCGGAGACAAAGCAGAGAAGCGTGCATTACCCCCCGGAGACAAAGCAGAGAAGCGTGCATTACCCCCCGGAGACAAAGCAGAGAAGCGTGCATTACCCCCCGGAGACAAAGCAGAGAAGCGTGCATTACCCCCGGAGACAAAGCAGAGAAGCGTGCATTACCCCCCGGAGACAAAGCAGAGAAGCGCGCATTACCCCCGGAGACAAAGCAGAGAAGCGCGCATTACCCCCCGGAGACAAAGCAGAGAAGCGCGCATTACCCCCGGAGACAAAGCAGAGAAGCGTGCATTACCCCCCGGAGACAAAGCAGAGAAGCGTGCATTACCCCCCGGAGACAAAGCAGAGAAGCGTGCATTACCCCCCGGAGACAAAGCAGAGAAGCGCGCATTACCCCCCGGAGACAAAGCAGAGAAGCGCACATTACTAATTGAGCTTGGCAAGCCTTCTAAGTGAAGTCTTCAAAGTGAACTCTTAGATGAGATCTTCTGGTGAGTGATTTTGATTTTTGTTTCAAACAGATCTTTTCTATTCATTTTAAGGTTTTAAGTTAGGTCTGGTGAGTAAATTAGGTTAGGCTGGTGACTCATTTTCATACTGATTAGCATACAATTGGAATCAATTGGATGGTATTTGCAAAGAGGTTTAGCTTGTCCACTCCTTGCTGGGGGAGGTGGCTATATAAAGCTTGTGGAATATTAGCTTGGCAAGCCTTCTAAGTGAAGTCTTAGAGGAGATCTTCTGGAGATACTCTGGAGGTAGTCTGAGGTTTGACAGGAGGTAGAAATCCTACAAAAAGGTAAGATTTGCTGGTTTTAAATCCATTCTTTTATAATGGCAGGCTTGGTCCAGTGTAAGAGCTGTCATGCGTTTGTTTTTAGATCCAATTTTTGGAGGTTTGGAGTGTGCCTGATATGTAGGCAGTTCTCTTTATTGCAGCAGGAAATTGCCTGTTTGAAGTCTGAGATTTGTAAATTATCTGTTAGACAAACTCAGGCTATGACTGTTACAAAGGCACTGCCACAGAGGCCTCCTAGGAGCGGCAGATGGACTACTGTAGGATCTGGTAGACTTAGCGTTGTGGATAGAAAGCATGTCCCACAATCTGTGGCTCTTAATTCTTTTGAGGCACTTTCAGAGTGTAGTGGTAAGACGGATGCAGGCTCAGACACCATAGTTGAGGAACCACCATCCACTATGCCTAAGGTATGCAGCACTGCAACCAAGGACAAAAATGAAAAGGTGGGACTTGATAGAAGGCAATTGTTGCTGGGTGATTCTATCATAAGAGGTGCTGAGCTGGAGAGTAGTGGTTTGGTGAGATGTCTTCCTGGGGCTACTGCTCGTAGAGACAGGAGACGTATTCTCAATATTGTCAAAGAAGCAAAGCAGCAAGGGGAAGTGGATGTTCTAGTCCATCTAGGGACAAATGACTTGGCTAGCAATGAGGTTTCTGAGATTAAGGAAGATTTTTGTGTTCTTGGAGGTGAAATACAGCAGATTGCGTCCACTGTGTCATTCTCTGAAGTTTTGCCTGTGCATAACATTCAAGATAGGAAGATGCGCAATAGGGAATTCAATTTGTGGCTTCGGGAATGGTGTCGGGAGCAAGGATTTGGCTTTGTGTCCCATGATAGCTCTAATTGGAGCAGAAAGGAACTGTATAAAAAAGATGGTTTGCATTTTACTCATAGGGGAACATATGTTCTCAGTGAGAAGTTCAAAGGTTTCACAAAGAAATATTTAAACTAGGAGGGGGGGACAAAAGGGTAAACAATCTGCCCGATTGTCCCCCAAAACTAAATCGGAGGGTACAAGCAACATGCGAGGTAAAAAATGACAAGCTCAGAGTCGTGTCTATAAATGCTCGCAGTTTAGTCAATAAAATCAATGAACTGGAGGCAATGATGGCAGCTGAAAAAGTAGATTTAGTGGCGGTTACTGAGACATGGTTCAGTGAGAAAAATAACTGGGACATAACAATACCGGGGTACTCTTTATATAGAAAAGACAGAGAAGGTAGGAAAGGAGGAGGAGTGGCCCTGTATGTGAAAAACAACATAAAAACAAACCAAATAAAAGGGAGCGAGGTGAACATAGAGTCACTTTGGGTTACGCTAACATTTGGCAATCATACAGTAGCTCGTGTAGGTGTGATCTATAGACCCCCTGGACAAGTAGAAGAGCTAGATAATCTGCTGCTTGAGGAAATAGCCAAAATGGCAATGAAGGGGGAAGTTATTATCATGGGGGACTTTAATCTTCCTGATGTGAACTGGAAAACCAAAATAGCTGGGTGCACCAGGAGTACAAATATTCTAAACTCCTTACTGGGATTATCTCTAACACAAGTAGTTGAGGAGCCTACCCGTAAAGAGGCCATATTGGATTTAATACTCACAAATGGATGTTTGGTATCGGACGTTGTTGTAGGTGAAAATTTGGGATCTAGTGATCACCAATCAGTATGGTTTAATATAAGAACAGGGATGGAGCCGCACCACACAAAAACAAAAGTTTTAGACTTTAAAAAAACAGATTTTTCTAAAATGAGATTTTGTGTGAATGAGTCATTATCAGACTGGAGGGGTTTAAAGGGAGTCCAGGAGAAATGGGATTATTTAAAGGAAGCATTATTGAAGGCCACAGGAAATTGCATTCGGCTTGTTAGCAAAAACAAAAAAAGGAAGAAACCACTGTGGTACTCTGCAGAAGTGGCCAAAATAGTGAAGAACAAGAAGATAGCATTCAATAATTATAAAAAAACTCAGCGTGAAGAGGATAGGCAAACCTATAAGATTAGGCAGAAAGAGGCAAAGCAATTTATAAGAGCTTCCAAAGCACACGCAGAAGAGAGAATAGCTCAGTCAGTAAAAAAGGGGGACAAAACATTTTTTAGATGCATAAACGAGAAAAGAAAAGTAAAACAAGGATTAGTTAGATTAAAAACAAAGGAAGGAATGTAGAAGAGGATAAAAGTCTCGCTGACTGCCTCAATGAATATTTTTGTTCAGTCTTTGCAGAAGAAAAGGAAGGAAAGAGACCTCAGTTAGGAGAGAACACTAACGAGACATTCACATATCAGTTTACAGAGGAGGAGGTTCTACAGCAGCGGTCTAAAGTAAAGACAAATAAGTCAATGGGGCCTGATGGGATCCATCCTAAATTATTAAAAGAGCTCAGTGATGTAATAGCAAAACCGTTAACAGATTTATTTAACCAATCCTTGTTAACAGGAGTCGTCCCAGAAGACTGGAAATTAGCAAATGTTGTGCCCATTTACAAGAAGGGTAGTAGGGAGGAATCGGGGAACTATAGGCCAGTTAGTCTTACGTCAGTAGTGGGGAAATTAATGGAAACCATGTTAAAGGAAAGGATTGTTGAACATCTAAAAACACATAGATTACAGGATCAGATTCTCTTTAATATTTTTATTAGTGATATTGCAGAAGGTATTAAAAGTATGTCTTTTTGCTGATGACACAAAAATTTGCAACAGGGTTGACGTTCCTGGAGGGATCAGCCAAATGACAAATGATTTAGGTAAACTAAAAAAATGGTCGGAGTTGTGGCAATTGAGTTTTAATGTGGATAAGTGCAAGATAATGCACCTGGGACGTAAAAACCCAAGGGCTGAATATAGAATATTTGATACAGTCCTAACCTCAACATCTCAGGAAAGGGATTTAGGGGTCATTATTTCAGAGGATCTAAGGGTAAATAGTCAATGTAATAGAGCAGCAGGAAATGCTGGCAGAATGCTTGGTTGTGTAGGGAGAGGTATTAGCAGTAGGAAAAGGGAAGTGCTCATGCCACTGTACAGAGCACTGGTGAGACCTCACTTGGAGTACTGTGTGCAGTACTGGAGACCGTATCTCCAGAAGGATATAGACATCTTAGAGAGAGTTCAGAGAAGGGCTACTAAAATGGTGTACGGCTTGAAGGAGAAAAGTTACCAGGAAAGGCTTAATGATCTTAACATGTACAGCTTGGAAAAAAGACGAGACAGAGGAGATATGATAGAAACATTTAAATACGTAAAGGGAATCCACAAGGTAGAGGAAGGGAGTATATTTAAAAGGAAACAAAGTAGCAAAACAAGAGGACATAGTCTTAGATTAGAGGGGCAAAGGTTTAAAAGTAACATCAGGAAGCATTATTTTACTGAGCGGGTGGTAAATACATGGAACAGCCTTCCAGTAGAAGTGGTAGAGGCCAAAACAGTAATTGAATTTAAGCAGGCATGGGATAGGCATAAGGCTATCCTAAACAAAAGATAAATCCAGGTAAAGTATCCATGTAATTGGGCGACTAGATGGGCCGAAAGGGTCTTATCTGCCCACATTTTCTATGTTTCTATGTTTACCCCGGAGACAAAGCAGAGAAGCGCACATTACCCTGGAGACAAAAGCAGAGAAGCGCGCATTACCCCGGAGACAAAGCAGAGAAGCGCGCATTACCCCGGAGACAAAAGCAGAGAAGCGCGCATTACCCCCCCGGAGACAAAAGCAGAGAAGCGCGCATTACCCCCGGAGACAAAGCAGAGAAGCGCGCATTACCCCCGGAGACAAAGCAGAGAAGCGCGCATTACCCCCGGAGACAAAGCAGAGAAGCGCGCATTACCCCCCGGAGACAAAGCAGAGAAGCGCGCATTACCCCCCGGAGACAAAGCAGAGAAGCGCGCATTACCCCGGAGACAAAAGCAGAGAAGCGCGCATTACCCCCGGAGACAAAGCAGAGAAGCGCGCATTATCCCGGAGACAAAGCAGAGAAGCGCGCATTACCCCGGAGACAAAGCAGATTATAATGTAGATTCACAGAAGGTTTGGATTGTTACAAAGCTACAGAGTGAAGAGACCATGAGATAGCAGATCATTAAAACACAAATATTCATCCCATGCTGTGGTGAATAGACTCCTGTGACTGGGCTCCCCACTAACATCCAGACGCAGGGCTGCGCTTTGCTGCTGTCAGAGGAGCGGGGAAGCTGGTTAAAGGGACACTACCACCAAAATATGAAATGTTATGTTGGGAATTTCTTGCATGCGCTTTGTTTTGCTCATGTGCGTTAAGAAAATATTTTACCCTAGTGTCACTGGGAGCACCCATTTATCTTGTGTCGTAACCCCCCCCCGTGCCTTTCCTTCACTTGCTCCTCACTGTGTGTCATTGAGTATAAAATGCAGTCTATGGGTCGATCTCTGACTCAAATCTTTGTATTGTCTTGGATGTGTTCAGAAGAAATCACCAAGGGACAGTTTAGAAGTCTTTTAAGCTCCCTGTTTTAGCTCTTTCAGCTGCCAGCTCTTCTCCTGGGTAGCCTGGATCAGAATAGACCTTCTGCAGCCTTATCTAACATTCCCTCCTCCAGCTCATTGACTTCGCTATAGAAAATAAACCACAGCTGCAAAGTAAAACTTTCGCCCAGAGTTTGTTAAATGTTGCATCATGGTAAAAATATCCAAAAATGGAAAAAGGATCAAAACCCAATTTAGATTTTTCCCTTTGACATGCGATTTTGGAAAAATAGGAAAAAACGAAACAGCCGCATGTGTTTTATAACGCCGCCAATTCGTTTAGTTCCAGCTTCTGTGAGCGGGTGTGTTCCTTTAAGACACACTTCCCATGGCTGCAGACCCACAAATCCCTACCACAGGGGCCGATTTGCAGATCTGGAAGATACTCCATACTTACTGTGAGCGTTTCTTGATCGGGGTAAGTCCAGAATGATAAGTAGTTTCCAGATAAGACACACCAGCGCCTGTGCCATGCGCCCAAACCACTGACGTCTTCAAACATGGTCTGCGAAGGAAAACCAACCCCAAATAATACCTGTTTACAACAAAAAGGTCTGCAAAATCAGACCACACAGTCACAGCAGCGCTCCACTCACCAGGAAACCTTTTTTCTGGACGGTTGAATGACTTTGGCAACACAGCTTCAGGTACAGACTTCCTTCCAGGGGAGACAAAAAAGGTACCTGGGGGCCAAAAAAAGAATGAAAGCAGAAAATACACCGCGTGTGACACCACAGCTCACCCAGAGTCCCTCTGCAGCACAGCGCTCTGCGCTGCACAACACACCTCAGAACAAGCCCCCATCACAGCGCTCTGCGCTGCACAACACACCTCAGAACAAGCCCCCCATCACAGCGCTCTGCGCTGCACAACACACACCTCAGAACAAGCCCCCCCATTACAGCGCTCTGTGCTGCACAATACATAAACACACCAGATGAGCCTTGTAACCGAACCTCTCTCCATCTTTTGTGCCCGCTCCCTCCTTGGCACCCTTGCCCACACTATACATGGACTGTGCGTGTTGGAGAACTGTGGCTGCTGGCCTTTTGCCAACAGTGCAAAGTCAACTCTCAAGGACAATGGGCATAAGGGGACACCTAAGTGTTAACTGGTTAAATGTATGGTTATCTTGATCCGGTTTGTATTTTAGGAGTTGGGTTGTGTCAGTGATACAATGTAGACCTATTGTTCTTGCTGTGTGTATAACTGTTTGATAGGCTGTTTGCTAATCTTATCTAGTGTAGCCGATCAGGTTTCTGCATCTCCAAGGAATTCACCTCCTAATCTAGACAATGTATTCTGCTGATTATGTCATGTTACCCTCCCCCATTTAACTGCTCCTCATTTCAAATTAAGGATCATTCTTCCCTGCGCTAAAATGTGACTGGTGAGAGATACATAGAATTTTAAAGGAGGACTCAGAGGATCATATTTGCCTTCTCTTTAAACTCTCTCAGCAAAGAAATAGTTAATCTAATAAAAAACAGACCCCCCCCCACAGTCCCACTCGGGAGGACAGCAACTGCAGTCATGTTGCTCCTCTCGGCGAGTTAAAGGGATACTCTAGGCAACATGACCACCTGAGTATGCCCTTGTCTTCCCCCCCCTCCCTCCGCTCAGCCGATCGGCTGAAACAGCTGAGAGACGCAGAGGACTTTACTCCGCCCTCCCAGCTGTCAGTCAGCAGAGCGGGAATCATATTTCCCGCTTCTGCCGACTTTTGCCGAGTAGGAGACGTCATCGCGCTTTCAGAGCGATGACGTCTCCAAGTCGCCGCAGTAGCTGACGGCTGATTAGTGTTGCGCACATCCTCTTGCGCGTAACACTAATCAGAGGAAGCCTGCTGATTGGCTGGCTTACGTGAGAGGCATGCATGCGCGCTTCTCACGTAAACCATTAGCCAAGTTCAAGCTCTAACAGGACGGGAGTGAAAGAGGGAGGGGAATATATATATATACACCGCCGTTGGAAACCAGTGTTTTTTAGGGTATTACATTTAAAATATATATATAATATATACTGAATAACTAGGTAGGGAATAGGTATATTTTAATGTAAAAAAATAGGGGGGGGGGGGAGAGATTTTTAGCTCAGAGTGTTCCTTTAAGTATTGCTCATTTTCTCTGTTCAATTTACTAGTAATTTTCTATTGTGTTTATACTGTTTTTCCCTCTTTTCAGGGGGGCGCTGACTCTTCCTGGTGTTCGTCGCGGAGGTCGAAGCTCTTGCCGCGTGGACCTCCCATCAGCCTGCATGTGCCACCCGCATTTTTGGCACGGCCCAAGAGGACGTTAATTGGTCCTCTCGGACCTTGCCTCACCTTGCACGCTTTTGGCTTTCAGGCCCACACACTCCTGCGCACACAAATGATGTCCCTCAAAATCACGGCAGAGTTGGTCTCTGACCCCGAGTCAGAAGACAGCTCCCTCCATCTGGCTTCCCTATACGATCAAGCGGCTGTGACCCCCTCTGCCTCGTCCCCAGTTAGAAGTTGGGGGCCATGTGTACGTGCCACGACAAATTGCTGGATACAGCTAGGCACCTGATTAAGGCCCTGGTTATAAATAGACCAGGCAAAACTGTCCTGTACCCTGCTATACCACACTGGAATAGGTGGGTGGCTGCAGGGATCCCTTCGTCTCCAGGGGAATGCGAATTATGCCATTTCAGCTGAGTGCAGTAAGACAATCCTACCAAAAATGGACCCAAAGCTCTCACATATGGACGACACTGACATGGGATTTAAAGTTAACAGAAAGCTGTTCGGGGAGCTGTTCGCCAAGAGCTTGAACACGTACATGGGTGCCTCTTCACTTCTCAACAAAGTAGGCACTTCGATTAACTTTGAAGGTGTTTCTGGGGTGGGTCTCTCTACCAACCACGCAGGCCCTACCTGCTCAGCTGGTCCCTCGTACAACATGTAACGCTATGTGGACGCTACAAACAGCACAGAGTTCTTCCAGTCTTGAGCCAGACCTTGGCAAAGCAGGAACACCCATGGTGGCAGAGGCTTCTTCTACAGGAGACCTTCAGGTGAGTGATTTTCACATTCTTCCATCCTCTTGGGTGAGGGGAGGTCAGCTAGCACGTTTCTCACATTTGGGCACATCTTCCCACCGACGCATGGGTTCTGGACACGGTCCAAGATCTTTCAATAGACTTAGTCAACCCTCCGGCGCAACACCAACCTCCAGTGCAGTTACACGAGGAGGTGCAGGACCTACTGCACAAAGGGGATATAGAACTGGCCCCCCTTCCTCAGAAGGGTTTCTCAGCACCATGTTCCTGGTGGCCAAAAAGGGTGGTAAAATGCACCTGGTTATCAATCTGCAGAACGTGAACCGTTCGGTAGTGCACAGGCACATCAAGAAGGAAGGCATTCACACCTTGCAACATGTCCTCCCAGGACGACTGGAGGTCAAACTGGATCTGAAGGACACTTATTTGACGATCCTGCTTCGTATACATATCATTGGGAATTTTCTCAGGCTCAGTTGGCAGGGACGCGTCTGAAAGACAAAATGGGAGGCATGCGAAGCGCCAATCGGCTCCGTGGTGCTTCACGAAAGCTGTGGAAGCCAGTGATCACCTCCCTATGCTCAAGAGGCATACAACTTCTAGATTTCTTTTTTTTTTTTTTTTGTATTTAAAGTTTTATTTTCAAGCCAGTATGTCATAGATCGACCGACAAAGTAGGCCTCGCAGGGCCAAATAGGCATCTAATATACAAATAACATAAGGGGAGGGGGTTCTCATAGGGAAATAACAAAATCTCAGATAAAACCGAAGTCATCGAAGAGTAGCAATAGGACAGCACAAAAAATCCCCAGGTGGGGGGGTCTCATCTATAGATAAGCAACAAAACATCTTATAAGTCGCATAGAGAAATGACAGAGTCAGATAGTGAAAACTAAGCATCAGAAAACAATATTCACTAAGTCCTCAACCAACAACGCAAAGAGTGTGGGGGTAAAGGAGAAAAAATAAGGGAGGGGAAAAAAAATAAGGGGGGGGGACCGGGGGAGGTGAGAAGATGGCGGAGGCCAGAACCGTGCCAGCCCTGGCAAGGTCCCGTGGGCCGAAAAGACCACATGGATGCCATGGGGAGTAAGTGGCACCTGGCCCGGGTACTCGGGGGCAAAGCCGGACACCAGGCCGCAGCTGTGCCCTCCAAGGGATCCCAGAGAGGCCATCAGAAACAAAAAATGTGTGTGTGGGGGGGGGGGATTACAAAAATAAGAAATATATTCATGTAGTTAGGAAAGTCTCAGCAAACGTCCGTTTTAACTCAGCGGTAAATGGCAAAAAGGCGGGTCAGCGGAAAATAGATCATCCCTGAATGAGGGGGTCTCATCAAAGCAATGAAAAAAAAAAGTAAAATAAAAAGAAATTCAACTGGTTAGAGACGGGGTGTTCATCCGGTGTCCCGAAACGGTAAAAGCCGGCAGTCAGGTGGTGCATCACAGGGCAGGTCAGGGTATCCAGCCGTGGCAGATCTGTCATCGAACGGGTAAATTCCATAAAATGCCAAGGCCTGTGCCATCTCAACCTCCTGAGCTCGGAGCAGAGCTGGCCGCAGTACCGAGGGACGTAGCCGCGCCATCCCGGGAGGAGAGGGAGGGTGTTCCTTCACCATAGGCCACTGACAGGGAACCGCCATCTGCGTCCCAGCAGGGTCTGCCACCTCTTGGATTCCTCGAGCCGCCGGCTCTTCACAGGGACGGAGCGCCTGGGTCACCCTCAGTGACAGAGACTGTGGGTCCAGCTCCCCAGGTCGCTCACCACTCTCAGTGCAGCAGCTCCCCAACGCAGCCGCAGAGGATGAGCAGGCTGTAGTACCACCTGATCTCGAGGCGACCTCCGGCTTCTCCGCCTCTGGGACCACCATCTCTCGGTTACCTCGCAGTACCGCCAGCAACCGGCGCCAGACCCCCCTGGTGAGCGGGGCATCAGCATCTTCTCCGTCCAACATTTCCAGGCAGGCATCCAGGCTATAGGCAAAACCACCCTCACCTCTGAAGGGAGGGGGGATCCAGCTCTCTGCCTGTCCGAGCTCCCCATCCACCGAACACTCATCTGGGGCGGCCAGGAGACGTGGGCCCTCCATCTCCTCAGCCCTCTGCACAATCTTAGTCCGGGGTGGGGCACTACGGCTAGCAGGCCTGAAGACCTCTGGAACCAGTTTGTAGGTCGCAAGATGGCCGCCGTCACTTCGAGGCAGCAGCCTTCAATAAAGTCTCTGGTCCGGAGGGGGGAACCAAGCGGGCTCCGGACTGCACTACACCGACGGCCAGCCGCTCAGGGTTCTCTCGGGAGTTATTCACCTTGGGTACAGTCAGCTATGTGTCCCTTTTCAGAGAGGACATGTGGAGCTCCATAGAAACACGTCCTCTCCTGTGAGCAGCCGGCCACGCCCCCCTACGCTGCATCCAACTTCTAGATTTCAACGACATCCTCCTGATGTTGCAGTCCTGAGGTACCCTCCCCAGGTTCATCTTCAGTGTATGATCTCCTTGCTACAGGACCTAGGATTCCATTTCAATGTGGAAAAATATGTCACAATCCAGACATGTTGGACTGAGTTTAGGGGTACCTCCTGCAACCTGTTGCTTGACCTTTCACCCTCCAACATTCGGAAGGAGATTACCTCTCCTCTGAAACTACTCTGTGCATACTCTGAGGATGCTGGCCGGAGTGATTGGTCTCCTAGCGGCAGCAAGACTGGCGATTATTCTAGCTCTGCATCATTATCGGGCCCTCCAACTCCTGGAGGCCCTTTTGGATTAACCACCCTGGTGGTTTTCCCCGAGTGTGGCTCGGGGTTAACTTTCAATGCTGAAAGCGGTAACCCCGAGTCACACTAGGGCTGGATACATACCTGTACCTGCGCTCCCTCGCTGACCTCTGATCGAATTCTCCTCCAGCCGATCGCAGCGTCCTGCATCCTGGTTCCTTTCTAGCGAGAAGGTAACTAAGAAGCATGACGTCGCAATCGTCCGGAGTGTGACTGGGGGACAGCAAGGGAACGCAGGGACAGGTATGTATCCAGCCCGAGTGTGGCTCGGGGTTACCGCTTTCAGCATTGAAAGTTAAGCCCGATCCACACTCAGGATACCGCTAGGGGGATAAAAAAAAAAAAAAATTGTAACGATTCCAAACATAGAAAACGTCAGAATCGTAACGCCAGGGAGGTTAACCGGATGTCGTCCATCTGTCGGACGATGCTCGCAAAGATCTCGTATGGTTGGAGACTCATGTCGACATAGAACGGGAAACTGATGTTTTCCCCGCAACTGACTCTCACCATAGATTCAGACGCCAGTGGTTTGGGATGGGGAGCCCATTGCGCGGTGCAGAGACAGGAGGTCGGTGGTCTCCCAGGGAATGCAATCTTCGCATCAACGTCCTGGAGCTGTTGGCAGGACTTTTTGCTCTTCGGTGCTACACTAGGAGCACGTCATCACTGCCAAGTTCTTAGTCTAGACAATTTCCCTGTGGTACTGTACATCGATGCCATGGGGGAGGGGGGGGGGTTCCAAGATCAGAACCCCTGACCCTGATGGCAGTGAAATTTTCAGATCACCGCCTCCAGAACAGACTTTGGGTTCAAGCCCAATTTATCCTGGGACTGTCCAATCAGGTGGCAAATTGGAATTCCAGACATCTGGTGGATTTAGCGAATCCCATCGTCTGTGTACAAGGACCTTCAATCTCTGTGGGGACCTCTCTGATTTGACTTTTGTATTCAGACTGAACGCTCGTCTTCCGGATTTCTTCAGCTGGAGACCAAATACTCTGGCTACAGATGCGTTTCTCCAAGACTGGTGAGGCGATAGTTTCTATGCCTTTCCTCCCATTCTCACTCATTGCAAGGATGGTGGTAGGAATCCTGAATCAGATGGGGAGTTATCGGAACAATCGTGGCCAACGGTCGAGTCAACCGTGGTTTTTGACTGCTGGAATTAGCCGTTAACGTTCCCAGGATGCTTCCACATGGTCCCGACCTTCTGAGAGATGGGAAAGGTAGCATTCCCCAGCATTAAACCTTATATAAATATATACGGGGCCATTATCAACCATTGTCTGATAACCTATTCATTAACAGGACTATACATAGGACAAGGGGTCATCCATTTAGACTGGAAGAAAGAAAATTTAGCTTAAAGCATAGGAAGGGTTATTTTACGGTGAGAACAATAAAGCTGTGGAATTCTCTGCCTGTTGAGGTGGTTGGGTCAGAGTCTGTACAGACTTTTAAAAAACGACTGGATGACTTCCTGCAGACACAGAATATTAAGGGTTATAATATTTAATATGTGGGTAAAAGCTTCTTGATCCAAGGAGAAATCTGACTGCCATTCTGGGGTCAAGAAGGAATTTTTTCCCAGTATGTTGCATATTGGCAAGCATTCAGACTGGGTTTTTTGCCTTCTTTTGGATCAACAGCAGTAGGTTATGTGGGAGAGGCTGAACCCGATGGACGCATGTCTTTTTTCAGCCTATATAACTATCTAACTATGTAACTATGTAACTATCTTTTGCACGGAGAGTTGGATTTGTTGACATTGCTAGTTTCCAGTTTGCCTGGCAAAGCCAGGGAATTTTGGATCGGACTGGGAGAGTTGTTGCAAGCTTGGGCCCCGGGGGCGCTTACAGATCTGCCTGGAACCGATAGGCTACTTTGTGCGTGGGACGGCATCAAGATCCGTGTTCAGCTTCTCTGAATTTTGTCCTGGATTCTTTCACCTCCATGTTTGACTCCGGTTTGGCGTTCCAGACTATCGTTCAGCCATTTTGGCTGGTCACCTACGTCGTTGAGCGTTATTGGGAACGAATAAGGTAATCCCTTGTGGAGGAAATGGGCCTTCAGGCGTTAGAGGGCCCGATAGTACAGTGGAGCTGGAGGTACAGCTAAGCGAGTGGCGGAAAGGAGCATGATCACTCGGGCCAGGCAGAAGTGTGATCTGGTCTTTTCGGAGAAGAATTCTTGCTTCTTCTGGAATGGAAACAAACTTCTGATGAGGAAGACTGAGAGACATTAGATTGGAGTCTCTCCAGTCAGAGGAACGCCAAACGTTGTGAAGGTGTCGTGTCAGATTTCTCCATGTTGATGAGAAAACTAAGGTTTTGCAATGTGTCCACCGTAGGTGGGTTAGAAGGGTCTGTTTGGAATCTGCCAACACCAGGTTATTGTCCAGATAGATGACCAGACGAACCCCGCGTTCCTGAGGGGATGTAATCACAGGTTGCAGGAGTTTCGTGAAGGCCCAAGGGGCTGAGGACCGTCCGAAGGGGAGGCCTGAAAACCTCCACATCGCTCCCTTCCATCTGAGGTAGTCTCGAGAAGACAAAATCGATTGGCACTGAGAGGTAGGTGTCCTTGAAGTCGACTTGCTAGCCAGTCTCCTTGACGTAGGAGGTCCTTGAGCGTTTGCATACCATCGATCTTGAAATGCAGGTACTGTACGTGGGAGTTGAGGTCTTGCAAATTTATTACTGAAGCAAGCCGCCCCTTTTCTTTGCGACCAGGAATAGATTGCCGACTCATCCTGTAGAGTTGACCGGGGCCAGTTGTATGGCCCCTTTGACTAATAAGTCCTGAATTTCCTTGTCCACCAGAATTTCCTGGTCCTGAGCGAAACGGAGAGGTGGTGGAGGGGAAGTCTGAACTGGTGTTTACACAAACGATATTGTGAAACCTTGCACCGTGTCTAGAACCCATTGGTCCGAAGTAAGGACTCGCCAGTTTTGGAGAAACAACTGTACACGACCAACCTTTATCCCTGTAGAAGGGAAAATTATCAGAGGTCTTACCTTGAGGGCGTCTGCTGCGAAATGGGGTTCGGGATCCTCGGAAACCACGGGTGGGTTAGTGAGGGGAAAAAGGAGTCAGGATTGGTATTCTGTTGGCTGTTGTGGTGCGGGGCTAGGAGCAGGCCTGGAGATGGCCCCTTGGCGACCGGCAGGGCAGCCCTTGTATCTACCGGCCCTGCCAAAAACCCGGCCACGGAAAACCCTTTTTAGTGATGCGGACACTTTGTTCATCGCAATAAAAGTATTAGCATAGGCTCCCATGCTTTTTTAAGATATGCTTCCCCAAAGAGGAAAGCCGGTTGTCTACTTTTAGTAATATAGATTTGCGCCGTTCGGCGGCTATAGCGGCGTTGGCATTGGCAAAAAAGGTCAAAGCTCTTTGAACCCATTCACGAACAAGGGTTGGGGAGAGGGTTGATCCACTAAGTTTAGCCTCTTCTGCAATATTAAATAATTTAGTAAGGTGTCCTGCCACATCCAGTAGCTTGTCCTCACAAGTACGAAAGGCATGGTCCAGACCGGTTTTTGGTGACCAACCATGGGTAGTAATATATTTTATAATTGAGGAATCAACCTCTGGGGTGAGGCATATCTTGCCCACCGTAGTAGGGCGTGGGCTTTCTACCCGCATATTTTGTCTGGTAGCCTTATCTAGAGGCTTTCTTAAATTAGCATCCACCCATCATTCAACGTGTGGTAGGGGATACCAAGCGGTGGATTGTGGATGAGTGAGGTCCTCTGCACAGAAGAGGGGGTCCCCTTGAGGATCGTAAATAACGTTACCCTCTTTGTAATATTGGGGTTCCTCAGGATCCTCACAATCAAATATGTTATCCTCTGGATAGATTTCGATATCATCCTCCAGGAGGTCATCATAATCATCATTACGTGGGGTGGCTAACACGACCCCTTTCCCCGGTGGTTTCCTCATAAGGAACCAAATCATAACTGGTTTAATACGCTTTGGGGTGACTGCCAAATGCGCCCTGCAGTCTTGGGCTCGCTTCCGAGATGGTGACTCGGCATCATATATGCGCAGTGGGGCGGGATTGCCAGCCCCTCTGTCAATAGGCTTTGATTTTTGTATTGCATTTTTCCTTGGGTCATAGGAAGATTGGGGGTCCCCGTGAGAGGAATGAACAGACGTGTCAGCAGGTACTGGGGCTGCAGCGATTGCTTTTACTGCTGCCATAACTACTTCCAGGGAGCGGTGGAGATCAACAAATTTGAAACCGCTGACTGGACAGCTGCTTCAATAGACGGGGCAGAAGGTGGAGGAACCTCCGGGAGAAGGGCAGGACATGGCAGGGTTTCTAAGGTTTCCTGGAAGTTGGCTGCCGTGTTAACGGAACCCTCCCCCGAATCTGATCCCTCGAAAGGAGAGGGAGAGTGCCGGCGGGTTTTTTGCGCGGCATTTACTCATCGTGTTCGTGAGGCGAGTGGACGGTGTGAGAGAAAAAGGGCGGCAATAATCAGTCAGCGCGAGAAGTGTTTGAAAAAAACTGGCCGCGAGCAGGGAGACACGTGCCTACAGCACAGCGCGCGAGCGTAAAGCCTGTGAAAAAAAGGCAAACTTTAATAAATCTATGAAACCACTTTTATGAAAATAAAAACTGCAAAAACCAGCGGTCGAGCCTAGGATATAGCCGGGACGGCTGACCAGTTAAGTGTAAATATGTGCAAAACTGAGGAGAGAAAACCGTTGAATACTTACCTCATGCTGCAGCAGCAAGAAAGAGGACGCATTTCCGGGTTCACTTCCATATATGGACTGGAGCTGCAGGGGATTATGGACTAGGGGCGGGGTTAAGGGGAAACTATTTTAGATTATTTACCTTGTTCATTTTTTCTCTTGCTGCTGTGATTTAAATACAAGAAAGAGGCAAATACTCGCCTCCGAGTCCATGTATTGAAATTGGCAAATACTCGCCTCAGAGTCCGGTTTTAAAATTGTTGAATTTTCCCATTTCATAACAGAATGTTTTGATTTTAATAAATGACTCAGAGGGGAGTATTTTCCTCCCTCTTTGTCCCTCCGTTTTGTGTCGGTGTGCATTTAAAATAAACTATGGTGTGCGTTCTGTGACTTTGTCTTGTAACTTGTGCGCTGGCGATGCGTCCACTGTAACGATGTGTCCACTTGATTAAAGACTATTGGCTTCTGATGACTGAGTCCACGGTGTTGCTTTTGCTTGTGTTCTGATTATGAACTTTGTTGCGGCTCCGCTTCTAACCACTGCCTCGTGTTTCGGCTTCCTTTCAGCCTACCGATGGTTTCTTCCCGCTGTTTGGATGGTCTTCCTGGTTTCCCTCAGTCTTCCAGAGGATATCTACGTCTTCTCGCTGGGATTCTGCGTTTTCGGTTTGGCTAGTTCTGGTTTTTAGTTTGCAAGACAGGAGTTGCTGTCCTCCGGGTGGGACTAGATGGACTATATGGACTGTTAACCATTTCTTTGCTGCAGAGATTTAAAGAGAAGGCAAAGACTAGCCTCGGAGTCCTTATTAAAAACTTTCCGTTACAAAATAGGAAAATTCAACAGTTATAAAGCGCTCCCTCGTGTTATGGCTGAGGGTTTTGAGAGAAGGAAAGCTGCTGTGGATCAGTATGACTGCAGAGAAGGAACGGACGCTGTAACAGGTTCGTTCTGATCCTCAAGCCGGAGACCAGTAAACCCCAGTTGCTGTTACAAGCCCACACCACAACATGCTGTGCTGCAGAATACACACAAACACATCAGAACAAGCCCCAATCAAAGCGCTCTGTGCTGAACAATACATAGACACATCCAGGAGGCTGTATTTAAGCTTTGCAGCAGGACGAGGAGCCCTAGAAAAAATGTAGGAGAGTCTCTTCATGCAGCTTGGTATGAACAGCAAAAGCAATATTGTGAGTTGTGATGGCGTTAACCCCTATCTGTTCAGGTCCAGATTCACAACAGGAGGGGGGAGATTCTGATACTTTCAGGGTGGTGGAGAGGAGCTCACGATACAAAGACAGAATAGAAGGCAGCAGATAGAGGCTGTTCAACTAAAAAGCAACAAATGCCATTATTTGACAAGCTTTTCAAAGATGTAGAGAATGCAGGTGTAGCAGATATATAACGAGGGCACAAGAGTAGGTTTAACTGCCCTGTTTAGCTTGTGCCATTTGTAAGGTATGTGAAAATCAGATAAAGTAAACTAATGGCATTTCTATTAAACCACCAGTAGATGGCAGCAGTGTGAAAAGACTGAATGATGAGCACGTGTTCATCTAAAAGGCTTCCCTCAGCAAAGGAACCCAGGGGCAGGGCTTCTAGTCTGGAGGAAGCCAATATCAAAGTACACTTCCTACCAGAGCTGAAGCCATTGCTTTGTTTGTGTTGGAGGTAAGAGGGAACATGGCCAGTGTTAGAAACAGGGCAAAAGTGATTTAATTCACATCCCTGTGATTAGAAAAGGCTGCTGAATAACTAGATAAGACAGTATACAGATGTCAGTGGGTTGTGCTGAGGTGTCATGGCTCACCAGCATACAGGGATTGTGATGACTATAGGCTCTCATGTTATATTGTATTGATTATATTGCACCATTAGCCTACTATAATGCAGATTGAGTAATTATATATATGTACATGTATTTTGTATTTCTGTAACAATTCAATGTTCTTGAATCCAGGACATACTTGAAAACGAGAAATCTCAATGTATCCTTCCTGGTAAAATCCTTTATAAATAGTTTGTTATTTTCTATAAGGACGTTATTACTGCATAGGTGAATGTTACTGTATATATTTAAAGGTGTATTAATGTATAAGCCAATATAAAAGAACACTCCCTACCAGAGCTGAAGCCATTGCTTTGTTTGTGTTGCAGAAATCGTTTAATAGCACTTCTGGTTTCACCCAGCCCGCTCCCGTTGCACATTGGAATTATTGACCATACTTTCAGCATATGTGCAACACCATGCCAGATTATTGCGTGTAGGCGCCACTAAACATGTAGCTCTTATGGGGAGTCCATGTGAACGTTGTCATTACAGCTGGGACAACAGTATGACTTGATACATGCAGATTGTAAGACCACGTCGCACCAGTCAGGGGAGAGTACCATTCAACACCTCACATGGGGCACAAGGTTAGGACAGGATGTAGAGCTTAAGGCATGAGTCAGCAACCCTGGCCCTCCAGATGTTTTAAAACTACATATCCCATGATGCTTAGCCACACTAGATTGCCTGACCCTCAAGTGAAATGTGGTTTCAAAATATCTGGAGGGTCAAGCCAGGTTGCGGACCCCTGGCTTAAGGGATGTAGAAATTGTCTCTTGGCCATAGGCTCATACAGTCTCAATCCGCACCTACATGTGAGCAGCTCCTGAGAGATCGATGGTACAGGATCATTCGCCTCTGTTTTTATTCAGAACTTGTTTTCTGGGTTATTAAAATGTATATAGCGCGAGTAAGATATGGTTATACAAGAAGGTGAACATTTCAGACAGTCTGTCCGTGAGGGAGAAATCCCAAGGCAGCAATACCATACAGAACGTGCCGCCATCAAAGAGAAGCAGTATGGCAGGTCTGTCGAACGAGTCTAATCAGCCATGCGCTGCACGGAGTCACAACTCACAATATAGTGTTACCCCCAGGACAGGCAATGCAGAGAGAGCAAACCTCAGCCTCCTGCGCTCAGATTGAGGGTCTATGAAAACTGCAGAAGAAGAGGAAGCAGGTAATAACCTTATCCTGGAAATGATTTCCAAGGAGGCGCCCGACTTTGCCTTCCATTTTCATCTAGAAAGACAGGGAAAGGGATGAAGGAAGCGACTCCGGTGGAAGGGAAGAAGAGGACACATTATCTGTCAGGATTCATCAAGTCCAGACTGATCATATCAAGCCGAGTGATTACAACGTGTACAGAGAGAATGGCAAGTCGCTCACCTTTTCTAGATGAAACTTGAACTTTCCCAGAGATTCCAAGGACAACGCGAGATATCCAACCAAAAGGAAGCGGCTGGCTCTCACTGGGACACTCAGAGCAGGACTACAGGCTGCGTGTGACAAAAAGGGATTAGCAACTGGATCCACTCATTTCTAAAATACCAGGAGGACAAACATTTCTACAAGCAGCAGACATTATTTCTGCGACCGTTTATAAAAGAACACTCTGAAGCCCCCCGAGAAAAGCAAGAGAATAAAACCCAGAACCGCTGTGTTTTCCTCAAACACTCAACACCTTAAACCTGACTCCACTGGAGATGCTCAAGGAAGCCAAGGATTTAGGCAAACCTAAATAGATCATGCAGAGCAAGGAGACCACCACCCAGAGCCAGACACTTACCTGGAGAGCTCAGACTGGATTTCTGCATGAAAGAGACACAAGGCTTGATACGGACAAAGACACTTAACCCCCATAATCTGCATTAACACTGCATGACTCCCATAGAGTCGAGGCACGTACCCTGGAGCCGAGCAGCTTCTTCGGAGTCATCTAGAAATAAACCAAGAGAGGACAATTGATGTAGAGGAATGGAAAGAACGGGTCAGAACACAATCAGAACAAACGTTAAAATGTACAACCCACAAACGTCTTCTAGTTAGCCTGGTGCTGAATGATACAGAAAGGAAAACTCCAGGAGCATGTGGGCCTGGACATAAAACTCAAATCCAGTGTCAGAGGTGGTTTAAAAAGCTGCATGAAGCACAAATAAAAAAACACAACACTGGTTAGTGCTACATTTGTGCCGTAAAAAAAAAAATGAACATTAGTGCTGCTTCTATTTTTGAGAAGATAGTAATTGTTTGTTCCAGACAAGGAGACTGAATAAAGGTCAAAGGTCACTCAGCCACGTACAGCACCCAAAAATCACAAAACTGGACTTGTTGGTTAGTGCTAGATTTGTGCCGTTGAAATCACCGTTCTATATTGTTTTGGTTTTCAGTTAACGGTTTACTAAAGGTCACGCAGCCGCCCTACAACGCCCAAAAGTCACAAAACCGGGCTGATTGGTTAGTGCTGCAAAAATTAACATTTGTGCCGGTTTGGTTTCAGAGATATTGCGCATTTCATTTGATGAAACCCCGCCCACTTTGTACCACATGTTCTTAAGTTTAAAAACAAACATACCATTAGTTTAAACGTTAAAATGTTCATGGAGGCGGTTTCCATGTCAACAGTAAACACCACGAGGGTGCGCACGTATGGGGCACACATGCGCAGTGTTTGGCCTATTGCCTGTTTTGAGCGAGAGGACACGCAAGCGCATTCCGGCCTCATGCCTGTTTTGATGGGGCGTGCGTCTGACAGATCGGAGGTACGCAGTCTGGACCTGATCAAATACCAGCAATGCTGCTGAAAATCAGTGCACCTGCAATTGCAAATCCTGTTGCAACCCTAATAAATGAGTCACTGGCGACTGGATACATACCCAAGCTCTGGAAGACTGCAAGAGTGGTACCTATCCATAAAAGTGGTGACAGTACTTTGGTATCAACTACCGTCCGATATCGTTGCTCCCTGTAATGTCAAAAGTCTTGGAAAAATGTGTCTACACACAATTACATGATTATTATCAATATTGGAACTACTTAACCCCGGATCAATCCGGCTTTCGTCCAAATCATTCAACTACAACCGCCCTTTTAAAAGTCTGGAATGATATCCAAGCTGGGATAGAACAAGGAAACCTAACTGGAGCATCTTCCTTGATTTTGCCAAGGCCTTTGACACGGTAGACCATGGCATCTTGTTAGAAAAACTTAAAAACTCTGGCATTGGTGATCGCACGCTAACCTGGTTTCAATCATATGTATCCGACCGATCACAATATGTGTCAATTTCTGGCAGCTCCTCCCTCCCCTCCCAGTCACTTGCGGTGTACCCCAAGGCTCAATACTAGGCCCCCTGCTATTCACAATATTCATAAATGATCTGCCCAACGTCTGCAAAGCCTCAACTGTACATATGTACGCAGACGACACTGTGATCTATACCAGCAAACCAAATCTCCCGCAGCTGGAGGCCGTGCTGCAAGAACAATTCACAGAGGTAGAAAAGTGGATCAAAAACAACAAACTTTTTTTAAATACTGACAAAACTGTAACGATGCTCTTTTGGAACAGCACCTAAACTACACAAATTGCAAAATCCCCATCTATGTGTAGGGACAAAATCAAATGGCATGCTGACCACAGTCACATCTCTCAAATATCTAGGTATGTGGTTGGACCCTAATCTATCCTTTGGCCCCCACATCGAAAAACTCATCTAAACTTTACCCCAAACTAGGTGCCCTGTACAGAAACAAATCCTGCCTGAGTCCCGCGGTAAGAAAGCATATTGTACAGCAAATGCTTATGCCGGCTATTGATTATGGAGATGTAGTGTACGCAGCCGCCCCGCAAACACACCTTCATAAACTTACTACATTGTATAACTCATTCTGCCGCTTTGCATTACAATGTAACTACATGACCCACCATTGTGACATGTTAAAAGCGCTAAACTGGCCATCGCTGGAATCCAGACGCACCCTTCACCTTTCCAGCCTGGTGTTTAAGAGCATCTCTGGGAAGCTGCCACCCTACCTGAATAGACTGCTTCCCCCAGCAGCTCCCTCATCCTATAACCTCCGATCCAGGACCAGCACCTTACTTGCTATACCACAATACAAAAAGACAGTGGCTCGATCCTCATTTTCCTACAGAGCACCACAATTATGGAATAACCTCCCAGACACCATCAAATCTTCCCCCAGTCTTAAGTCACTCAAAAGCTCCTTACTAACATACCTCAATACAGAATGCACCTGTAAACATGTAACCTAGTGACTATATTTCCTACATATTTTTTCTGTTAAAAAAAAAAAACACAAATATACAGATTAATATCTTGCATTGTATTACTTTGTATTTCTGTAACTGTAACACTTCAATGTACTTGAACCCAGGACATACTTGAAAACGAGAGAAATCTCAATGTATCCTTCCTGGTAAAATCCTTTATAAATAAATAAATAAATTGTGCAGGGAGTAATGTACATTGCCTGTTCTGAGCCATCGCCAGATGTGACACATAGATTGCCTACTTTTTCAGAACACCGGCACAAAAATCAGCAAAAAAGCAGCACTAACCAACAAGTCCGGTTTCATGACTTTCGGGTGTTGTAGGGGGCTAAGTGACCTTTATTCAGTCTCATTGTCTGGAAAAAACAATTACTATTATCTCAAAAATAAAAGCAGCACAATCATTTGTTTTTACGGCACAAATGTAGCACTAAACACGTTTTTTTTTATTTGTGCCGATTGTAGGGGGGGGGGGGGCAGCTTCACGCAGCTGGTTTAAAAAGGGATCACACAGATACATCGGACACTGCCAAAACAAGCCACTCTTTCATATTATGCATGAAATGGCAGGATTGTAAAACAGGACACGGAGGCTTCAGATTTTCAGTCTAACTTTATTAAACACAAGGGTGGAGATTCAGTGGAGGCGCTAATGGAGTGTGTGAGGTTATGTGGTTTATGTTGTGCAGCCGACAAGGATTATGACACAAAACCTCGACAAGAATGTGTAAAACAATAGAGCAAAAACGGGGGGGGGGGGGGGGGATCCAAGTAGCGCAAACTCTTAGGTGAGTAGTCAATAAATGGTGTAATATTCCTAATTTGGTCAGAAAGACCTAAATACAACAGTGTTTGATAAATAGTGCAATATCCTAATGATCTGGTGATGTGGTCAAAAGTCCTGATGGGTGCTGGATACGACCGCGTTGAGGGACAGATATTGCCTTCTACTAGAAGGTGAGAAAAAGGCAGTGTCTGCTCTTATAAAAGATAGACATAAAAAGCATATAAGGTGCTGATATAAAGTGCATGTAAATGCATATAAAGTGCTAATAGAAAGTGCATATAAAAGTGCATATGCAGAAACCAATGGTGAGTTCTTGACGGAGTTCTAGCCTAATTATGAAGATTACTTATGCCTCTGTGACCCCCTTTGTGACCTTAGGATTACATTGCGACCTTTTATAATTTGTATATTTTATACCTCCGTATGGTGTCATTTTATTCTACTTGTGCCTTTTAATCCGTCTGATAACGGGCTCTAATTCTTATGTAAATGTCCTTTTTGTATTTATATTATGTAACAATATGACCATTGCGCGCTCTGTCATATTCTTTTATCTGTATCATTTATTGTTAGTACCCACAGGTATTATTGGCAGGTCTAGATCTATCTTACTGCTACATCTTTTTCTCTCAAACACCACTGGAACGCAGAGAATCGGCCGGTGGAACGCACGTCCAAAATGGCCGCCACGCAATGACGCGGCACGTATCACGTGACCGCATCCACCGTGGAACCCGGAAGTAACTCCGGGAATTCAATTATTATGTTTTCTATAAAAACAGACACATGTGGAGTGTCCTATATCCCTAAGCTGTTAAGTGTAATTTCAGGGGTCACTGGCCTTCAGTCAACATTTCAGATGCATCTGACTCTGTTTTGTCGAGTTCCTGTGCCCCCTCTACTAGGAGGAGATATGGTACCGCATGGAACTCATGGGTTTCTTGGTGCATGGAACATCAAGTTGATCCCATATCAGTTCCTTGAGTAACTTGTTTAGTTTCTTCATACATATATTTGGGGATGGTAAAGCGTATCGTACGATTAATAACCTCAGATTGGCGATATCTGCTTCACATCAGGGTTTTATTGGTATTCCTGCCGGGAAGCATCCCATTACATGTAGGTTATTGAAGGGTATACAGTGTAACGACCCCTCGTTCCCGTTATTCTAACATCTGGGATGTCATTCTAGTTAATTTTGTGGATAAGTGGCCGAGAATGAAACTCTATTAAAGTGATTTCTGTGAAATTGGCCATTTTACTTTGTTTGATTTCCTGCAATAGAGTCTCACACGTTCGAGCTCTAAACTTAACGGGAAGAGGTTTTACCCGACACAGGGAGAAATGTTAAAGTTTCCTATAGGACAAAGACTTCATTGTCAGAGGTCTTCTATCCAGTTTTGCCGCAGCGTCCTGTCCTTTACCCAGTGATTGTTTTAAAGAATATGGAAGAGTTTCTGCCCCTAACAGGTCACTCCAATCCCAACGGTTATTCATATCCTGACGCAAACCATACAATTCTGTAACTTCCACCACACTCGCTGGGTGGGTTAAATGGATCATGTCAGGAGCTGGTGTAGTCGTCTCCGTGTTCGGAGCTCATTCATCCCGGAGTGCTTCTGCTTCCGAGGTTTTTTCTTCCGTGGATGTCGTCTTGTAGACATCTTAAAACAGCAGACTGGTCCAGAGAATCCACCTTTAGGGAGTGTTATTTTAAACCAGTGTGTCACATGTCACTATCACTAGTTAATTAAGCTTTGAACTCGCATAATATGAGCCTCCATGTCTTGTGGGATAATTCCCAGATTCCCCTATTATCATGACGGGGAATCCTAATTATAATAAAGACACGGAGGCGAGTATTATCCCACCCGATAACCAAATATAAAGGGTGGGAATAACCCAGTTATTAGGTTTTGATGTTTCAGTAGTCATTACGGATTTTTTTCAAACCTTAATATAAGCTCTTGGTGATCTTTAATACATTTATTTTCCGACAGCCTAAACTTCATGTCGAAGCTTTCATTGGATGATGAAGAGTTCTTCCGTTCTGTTCTTTGGAGAAGAGCTTGAGCTTCATGTTGGAGTTTTCATTGAAGGATGAATATTCTTCCATGCTTCAGCTTCAAGTTGGAGTCTACGTTGAAGGTTTTAACTTCCTGGAGTTTGTCAAAGGATGATTATTCTTCCATTGTTCCGATTTCGTTGAGGAAGAGGTTAGCCCGTCTCGCATCAAGAAAAGAGGAGGAGCCAAGGGTTACCAGGGAATTTATGGAGCGGTCTACCTGACGATTGGACAGCAGGGAGCTTGACTGTACCATTACCTGCTATTGTTATATATTGTTAAACTGTATTTTTCTCTCTAAATAATTTTGTTGTTGTATTTGAGAGTTTTTCTTTGCGGCTATCGGCTTTGATAGCATAATACTCGCCTCCGTGTCTTTATTATAATTATGATTCCCCGTCATGATAATAATAGAGGAATCTGGGAATTATTAGATATTCATCAAACGTGGAGAAAACCACCAAAACACAACACACACACACACACACACACACACACACACACAGATCGTTTGTCCCCTGGCCCATGATGGCTTGACTTACCTTTGGTTTATACATCTTGTGTTTGTCAGGTGCAGCACTGGATCCACTTTGTGCCTGGGGGTTAAAAATCCATGAAATAAACACCTCACAATGCAGGAAATAAAACATGCCATGTGCTCGTACAGCAGCATTACAACCCAACCATTATATCTTCCCGTACTTTATGTACAAAAGAAAGGTGTTGGAAGGTATGGATCACACAAATCAGGACAGATCGGAGCCGGCACCTCACGTTACAAGAATAATCCTTCCTGCCACAAAAAGCACACGGAAACCAAGCAAGACTGGGATGCCAGGAGCTGAACAATATGTACCAGTGAAAAACCTCCCAGCACTGCCATAGACACGGGAGAAGCACCGGAACTGGAGAAGAGATTTCCTGCTCAAAGCTTGACACAAATGCAGGGGAAGTTGGAAGCAGAACTAAAGTCTCCGGAAGCTTCTATTTATTTTCAATCGCTCAAATAAAAAAGGAAAATAGAGCAGAGGAAATGTATGAAAAGATGATCTGTCCCTCAGAGGTCCATGCTGAGCAATGTGCACACATCGAGTCACCCGATCAGATGGCAGACCCACGCACCTGGCCTTTGCAGTGGAAGACAGACACACACACACACACACACACAAATAACATCTTTCTGTAGTTAAGGGGCAGTGAACGCCTGTGCACAATGCGAAGCTAAAACTTACCAGGCCATAAACCTCAATTTCTATCTTGAATTCTGGGGAGACTTCGTTCCTGTGGGGAGAAGAAAATCCTATGATCTCATACTTTCATAGCCTTAAACTTTACTGCATTTGTTTTGCGGATCCTCAAAATAAGCCTTAATCCCCACCCCTCCCAAGGGGGGTGTATGTGTTGTTGGGGGGAGCAACCTAGGCTTCCTGCAAACAGGGGGAAAGTTAAATTTTAAACACAGGAGCTCGGAGGCTTTGTATTTGCATTTCTCCCTCTTTAATACTCCTACAGCAGCAAAGAAATAGAAAAAAATTTGGTATAGCCCTTTTCCCCCAACATGGGGATCCCCCTCCCTCCAACAGTGGGCTGTCCCAAGTCCATAAGAGAACTGGTCAGGAGCGGCAAAATCCTCTTTCTTTGCTGCTCCTGCACCAGCAAGTTAAGTATCTTTTTTTCCTTGCAATTGCTCAGTTTTAGCTCATTGTTTAGATTTGGCCAAGCGTTTATTTGCTTTAGCTTCCTTGGGACACGGCTTACCCTGGCTTTAATTGCGGGGGGTCATGTCCGTTAGTTTATTTGGACTAGTGTGCTCTGTCCATGAAGTGCTGCGGCATTGTCTGGCCCCTCGTTTCCCTCCACTTATTCTCACTCGGCTTTCGCAGGGCGTTGCCAGACTGCAGCTGGTGGTTTCTCAAGGCACGTGGTCCGTGTCTCTCTCCCCCCGCGGTCTCCTAAAGGTGGCGGCGACATCTCGTCACCACCATCTTAGGTCACATGGTTTGTTCACGGCCATTTCCACCGTGATCCAACACGAGTCAGACCTGCTCCTGCATCCCTGAGCGTTCACTGCCTCCATTATGTTCCCAAGTAAGGTGCCCACACAGCATTCGCCCTCTCCATCCGTGGAATTGGATTACGCCGCAAGCTCCACTAGCAAGGCAGCCTCAGACTCTGGGGCCACCCCTTCCCAACCCAAACGCAGTTCCAAATCAGCCTACAGGCTAGCCGCTATGGAGGCCTCACTGCACTCAATATCTGCCACCCTGTCCTCTGCTGTGAGTACCCTCACTGAGTCATTCCACCGCTCCATGGCAGACACAGTAGCCTCAGTCAGGGCAATGCAGCCTGACAGCTCCCCTATGAGCTCACCTTCCTCCATGTTCCCTGACATGCCGGCACAAGATGCTACCCAAGATGCTGCGGCCCCATCGGGGTCCAAACATAAATCTAAACACATCGATTCTGCTCCTCGAGGGACTAGCGACCCCAAAAAATGCTTGAATCTGATGAGTCTAACTCGCGCAAGCGAGCCCTTGACCGCGGGGCGAAAACTGTGGTTTCAAAGAAAAAAGGTCCAAACCTACGGGTTCTGGTCCGCTCCCAGATATATCGGAATCTGACAACGCTGATCACGAGTCTGGGGAAGATTACGCGTATGCTCGAGCTACACACACCGGACGACCCCGAACTGGGAGTCGAGGAGGAGCGAGGCCCACTGCTATCCCAGAAAGACGTAGTCTGTAACCCCCTGGGTAACCCTATGTTTCACACCTCTGAGGTGGTGCACCCCCGATCCATGGCCTTGTCTCCCATGCCCCATTTGGAAGTATGGGTAGATTCCAACATGCGCCAGCACATGGATAACGCTACTAGAACAAATTTCAGGGCGGAATGCCCCGTCCCACCACAGCGGGAAAAACATGCCTTACCCCCACTGTGGATGAGGACTTTGTTAAATTCCTAACCCCCAAAGGCTGGTCCGCTAAACGCGGTATTGACAGTGCGTTTAGACTGTGTGAGGATAAGATCCTAGACGTATCCTCTCCTCTCATCTACCTATTAGACCTGGTGGAGGATGCCAGCCTCAATGATACACCCCTCGACCGCACTGAGATTTCTGGCTGGCTCCAGTGTTCCTTCTGCCTCCTAGGAGGCGCCATTGCTGCAGAGAGACGTAAATCCATGCTCATCTGCATGGACCCTCAACTTACAACTATTGCAACCAAAGATATGGGCGCCAAGGCCCAGGGCCTACTATTTGGCGAAAAATTTGTAAAAAATCTGGGCACCTACTCTGGCACCTTTAACCTGCCTGGCGGTATTCCCGAGTGTGACTCGGGGTTAAATTTTGCTACCACGATCGGTAACCCCGAGCCACACTCGGGCTGGATGCATACTCAGCTCCCTCGCAGTCACCGCAGTGTGATCGCGGCAGCCGGCGACTTGCTTCCTGGTGCCACTCTCTGCGAGCCACTCTCTGCGAGCCACTCTCTGCGAGCCACTCGACGCAGGGGGGGGGGGGGGGGGGAACCAGGCGGCAAATTTGAAAAAGTAAAAAAATTACTGTAAAAATAATGTAAGAAACTTTTTTTTTTATAAACATAATTTTATTGGACGATAAGACAATAAGAACAACATGGGTGCAAATGTGGAGTCGCAGCGCCAGAAAAGCAATATCAATAAACATATGCATCCTAGTAAACCATAATCCCGTCCATATTATGAAATGAAAGTAGGGTGAGAAATAAGGGCGGAGAGGTGGGGAAGAAAGGAAAAAGAAGAGGGAGGGGGGGGGAATAAGGGGAATGAGTGGCCCGGCCCAGAATCCTGCGACATAGATATTAATCCAACCTGTCGAATGCTATATAGGGAAATGTAGAAGGGTGGGGGGGGATGCCAAAGAAGGAAAAAAGGGGGGCAGAAGGGGCCAAGAAGTCCTATATACGTGACCATAGCCCAAATTCCCGCCATAGATTATAACCCAGCATCAAGCCAGGGCCCCCAAGTTTTACTATATGATGGCAGTGTAAAACGTACTATCGCAGTCAATTCGTCCATAACCTGAGTGTCTCTGATTTTGCCATATACTTTAGCCATACAGGGCAGGAGAGGTTGTCTCCAGACTTCCGCCATAGCCCGTCTCGTGGCCAGGGTAATTTTGGCTAGTAGTTTGTTTTCATGGAAAGTAAGTTCAGGGAGCGGCCTGGAGAGCAAAAAAGCCCAAGGATCCAACGGGATAGGTTTAGATAGAACTAGAATCAGTAGGTCTAGGACTTCCTTCCATAAAAAGGTACAATTCGTGGACATGTCCACCACATGTGGAAAAAGGAGCCCTTGGAGGTGCATAATCTCCAGCAAACATCCGGTAAATTTCTATTCATGTGCGCCAATTGAGATGGTGTAACGTACCACCGCATAATCATTTTGATGGACTGTTCCTGCAATGAGGCGCACACCGACACGGAGCGAGACATCTCCCATATATCCAGCCAGTCCTCTGAGTCCAGGGTTTCCCCAATATCTCTTTCCCAAGCATGAATATAGGACAGGTCGGTCTTTCCAGTCCAACAGTGATGTTAGATCCCGGTATAATGAAGATATAAGGCCTCTCGGGTATGTGCCGGCCAAGCATAACCGCTCAAAGCGAGTCAGCGGCGCCAGTGCGGCTTGCTTGATGTGAGCCTGGGTGGCGTAGGATGTCAATTGGAAAATGTGTAGAAAAGACAGTCCCGAAATATCTCGAAGGGGAATCAAAGTTCCGTTGTGGTATAAATTATGTATTATGCACACACCTGAGTCCAATAGGTCACGCCAAGGCCTCATGAGTAGACCGGGGCGAAAGTCTCTATTCCCAAGAATCGGAGTCATAGGTGATGGTGTAGACGTCAACTCGCATTTCACAGCCAGCCTATGCCAAAGGTGCAGAGAGTTTAATATAGCTGGGCATGTGGTGGTGATCAAAGGACGATGTTCTCGAGCCAGCCATATCCAGTGTTGTATCTTATTCGGCTGCATAAGGGACGCTTCCAGGTCAACCCACCTGCGAGACCCCGCCGGGGCATGCCAGGCTGCCACTTGTGCCAATTGAGTTGCATAGTAATAGGTGAGGAGAGATGGAAGGCCCAGGCCGCCCAGGGACCGTGGGCGATAGAGAGTATGTCTAGCTACGCGGCATCGTTTCCCTGCCCATATAAAATAATCAATTGAGCGCTGCAAAGCGATGACCTCTGAAGCAACGAGAGGAACCGGTAATGCCTGAAACATATACAATAATCTGGGTAATACATTCATCTTGATGCAGTTAAGCCTACCGAGCCATGATATCGCATATTTATTCCAACATTCTAACTCCGCTTTGAGAGTCGCAAATAGGCGAGGGTAATTAGCCACATAAAGGTCTGCCGAGCATGATGTTAAGCGGACCCCCAAGTATACCAGCTCCGAGTGGGTGAACCTTATAGGGCAGGAAGAAGAGAGTTGTAATCGCCTCTTCTGTCAGCGCCACCGGGAGTGCCTCTGATTTAGTAACATTAATTTTATATCCTGAAAGAGTAGAAAAGTCACTGAGCAGATCCAAAACCCGGGGCAAGGAGGTGGAAGGGTCTGTCAGGGAGAGAAGGACGTCATCGGCATAAGCCGATAATTTAAATTCCAAGTCACCCACCGTAAATCCCGAGATTCCCGCGTCTGATTTAATAGCAAGCAATAGAGGTTCCAAAAAAAGAGCAAATAAGGCCGGAGACCATGGGCAGCCCTGCCTGGTACCGTTCCGGATTACAAAGGGAATCCTATCGGCTCCCGGTATCAAAATTTGCGCTCCTAAGGAAGCATACAGGGCTGAGATCATGCGGAGAAAAGTGGGGGGGGAACCCCATTTGTTTAAGTAAAGTAAATAAAAACGGCCACTCCGCCCTATCAAAGGCCTTCTCAGCGTCTAAAGACAAAAATAAGGAAGGCCTTTGATAGGTCTCAGCGAACCAAATAAGGTCCGCCGCGCGTCTCGTATTGTCGTACGCTTGCCGACCTGGAATGAACCCCACCTGGTCCGGTGATACCAAAAAGGGGAGGAGAGGGTCTAGGCGCAAGGCCAAAATTTTTGCTAATAGTTTAATGTCCGTATTTAAGAGTGATATGGGCCTGTAACTATCAATGTTCTCAGGGTCTTTCCCAGGTTTGGGGAGGAGAACTATGGCAGCCAACAGTGACTCTGCAGGGAAAGGGGCACCTTCCCGTGCCACATTAAATAAACGGCATAGAATGGGCTTTAATTTAGGACAGAACGCTTTATAATACCGGTATGTGAAGCCATCTGGCCCAGGGGCCTTTAATGGCTTCATCAGGCCCAAAGCCCTCCCTATCGCCTCCTCCGTTATAGGGGATCCCAACAATAGGGACTGAACCCTATCAATAGTGGGGAGGTTCTGTCGCCTCAAGTAAGTTTCAATATTATCTATCAGGTCGCGGTTTCCTATTTTGTGGGTGGGGGAATGATCATCTCCTCCTGTACTGTTTGTCAAATGTTGTTCAATGTATTGTAACCCTGTCTATACTGTGCTTATTGTACAGCGCTGCGGAATATGCTGGCGCTTTATAAATAAATAATAATAATAAATATCCGTAAAATACGCTGTGAAGGCATCCCGGATATCCTCAGGAGATCTATGAACCTGCCCTTTTTTATCTCTGATCAACGGGAACACGACAGTGTGGCGTCTAGGGCGCAGCATCCTGGCCAGGGGTGTATCTGCTTTATTCGCTCGTTCATAATAACGCCTTTTGGACCATAGCAACGATCTCCCCACATCATCTAAAAATAAACCGTTAAAGTCTGCACGAACTCGATTAAGCTGCGAGAGGGTGTCGTCCGTCGGGGCACGTTTATGCCTGAGTTCCAGTCTCCGCAGGTCAGTCTGTAACGTGACTATGGCCTGCAGCTTCATGCGTTTGTGGTAGGCAGCCTGACCAAGTAGCACTCCCCTAATCACTGCTTTATGAGCATTCCATAATGTATGTATGGACACGTCAGGAGTATCATTTAGCAGGAAGTATGAATCCAGCGCGGATCCAACCGCTTTCCTAACCCCCTTTTTCAAAAGAAGCAAGGGATCGAGCCGCCATTGGCCACTACTGCCAGACGCCAGTGGGCGGACATGTAAAAGCACATCTGCATGGTCAGACCAAGTTATGGAGCCAATGCCTGATTTCGCAATCAAGGGAATACAGTCCGGGGAAATCAAAAAATAATCTAATCTGGAGTATGAGGAATGGACCGGGGAGTAAAAGGTGAAATCCTTCATTGTGGGGTGCTGTACTCTCCAAATGTCTACCAGATCATGATTACGCACAAACGCATGAAACTGCCTATCTTGGGAGGAGGATGGAGTCAGACCAACGCGAGGGGGATGGCCAGATCGGTCCAGAGGAGAGCAGAGAGTAGCATTAAAATCCCCCTCCCAATATGATTTTGCCCTTAGCATGCAACCTGAGAAAGGAGGAGAGGTCCGCCCAAAATCCTGCATCCGGCACATTTGGTGGATATACCGACATCAATGTATACCATTTAGACGAACAAGTACCCCTCGCCAAGACATACCTCCCAGCGGAGTCAGAATATACATCAATAATCTGCAGCGGACAGGAATTATGCAACAAAATAGCGGCCCCATTCCGCTTAGGAATTGCACATGAGGTGAAGACACGGGAGTAGGATGGGTCTGCTAAGCGAAAGGCCGCAGTGGTAGAGATCCTAGTCTCTTGGAGGAATGCAATGTTCGCAGATTTCCGCTTAAGGTCCCGAAACAGGAGACGGCGCTTGCGCGGGGAATTTAGTCCCTTGACATTCAAGGAGAGGAATTTAAGATCAGAAATCATTATGGGACTAGGAAAGGGAACGCATGGCCACCATCCTCCCCACGTCTCCACCCCTGTCCCGTTCTGTCAGCTCCCAGCCTCTTACCAAGGGGGGAGGGGACAGGACGGGAGCCGCCTACATGGGGATCAGAAGTATTAAATACATCCACATAATCATATGGCCGAAAGGTCAGAAGAGAGAAAGTAGGGCCGGGCCGGGCCAGGGGAATAGATTGGGAAGGGGAAGTAAGGAGAAAGAGGGGGGGGGGAAAAAAAAGAACAAAACGTCCCGAACGGATGGGTAAACCAAAGGAACGGAACCTTGGAGGAGGAGGTAGTCTCGGGGAAACCAGCAAGCCATAGGGAAAAAACCCTCGGCCACTGTCCCCCCCGAGCAACCGCCACATTAAACGTTATACTAAAACTACAACCACCTTAACAAGTAAATCAGAGGTACAAAGAAAAAACAGAATATAACCTAAGAAAGCATCAAAGAGCCGTCTAAGGGCCTAAGCCCCGCAAAACCTGGACTGAAGGATATACATGCCCTCATTTAGGGCACCCACGGCTGTCCATGTTCAATCTCCAGCCGGAGACCAGTCTCTGGAGAGCCGTGGCAGGGAACTCGGAGGGGTGAGCTGAGCAATTGCGTCCGGGACCTCCAATCCCAGCTGGTGTAGGAAGTCCTGAGCCCTATACAGGTGTGTGCAAGAATACGTGCGACCATCTTTGTGGACCAAAATACGAAATGGGAATCCCCATGAGTAGCGCATATCATGAGAGCGCAGCAGCTCTGTGACTACCCGCCATGCCCTGCGTTTAGCCAGGGTCGACGGGGCAAGGTCCTGGTAGAAAAGCAACTGACCATCCTCGTACTCCACCCGTTGGTCGCGAGCTGTGCGTAGTAAAGCTTGCCTTGTCGAGTAATAATGTAATCTAGCGACTACATCGCGTGGTGGTGCGTTCTGGCCTTTCCGCACCCCCAGAGTACGGTGTATCCGGTCGATCAAATATCTAGCCGGTGGCAGCGCGGGTAATAACCTTTTCATAATGCCAGTAAGCGTGGCGTCCAGCACATCCGATGGCACCGATTCAGGCAGGCCTCGGAGCCTGACGTTATTGCGTCTGGACCCGTTTGATAAATCTTCCAGAGCCTCCTCCAGTGTCTCCACCCGTGTTGCTAGTGTCTCTGCGTGGTGGGCAAGTGTGTTGCACGTGTCCGTGAATGCCTCTGCCCGTTCGAGACGTGCTGTGCGTGTCCCAATTACCTGGACCTCCGCCGTTAGCGCCCTCATGTTGCGCGCCAGCTCCTCCGCTATAAATTCTTGCAGGCGACGAATGTCCTGCCGGGTCACCGGGCCCGAGTCCTGCTCCAGCTCTGATGTATCTGAGCCTGGGGATGGGCTTCTCCATCTCTGGAGGAAGCGCCGCCATCTTGGGGCCTAGGCACTGTGCGGGTCCGCGGTGTAAAAATCGGCGCTACAAGTGCGCTGTCGGGCTTTTTTTGTTTTTTTGGAGGACTTCATGGCTCCTGCTAGCTTCCCTTGTACCTCCAGAGCGAGATAAAACGTAAGAAACTTTTTGGGTGCTGGGATTCCTGTTCAGATGTAAACTCCTTTGCCAATGAAATATACAGGACATGGGGGTACCCAAAAATAAAAAAAATAAATAGATTTTTAAAGCCGCTTTACAGAAATAAAAGGCAAATAAAAAGCATTTCTATAATGTAATAAGGCTTTGCAATACAAGTGTCACTGGTGGATCTGGACAAACGCCAGCAAAACTTGTATTGCAAAGCCTTATTACATTTTACAAATGATTTTTATTTGCCTTTTATTTCTGTAAAGCTGCTTTGAATACTCTTTTTCGTACCCCCGTGTCCTGTATGTTTCATTGGCAAAGGAGTCCACAACTGAACAGGAATCCCAGAGGAAAGATTTCAGTGTTTTTGGTTTGATTAGATTATTGAATATAGTTTTTCCATTATTTTGGATAATTATTTATGGGATAAGAAATTATTTAGTGTTTCAAACCTTCTCTGACTGCGTGTGTTTACTAGACTCTTGTTTGCACGGCTTTCAGTGAGTTATTCCTACAGAATACAGGCTTACTATAGAAAACAACACATTTCCTTTCCAAAACAAATGAAATGCTTTTAGACACAAAATTTTGAAAAATTAGACCGCCAGGGAGGTTAACCAACTTGAGAAAGTACAAGCTATTATGAAAAAGGTGTTTCCATCTAGCAGAGTTTTTGGAAGAGCTGGCAGAGGAGGGAGCCGCTCGGGTTTTGCCCGTACAGATCAAGGCTCCTTCCAGTCCTCCTCATTCCAACCCATGGGGCAACCGCACTGACAGCCTGTTCCTGGCGGGGTAGAGGCTTCAGAGGTCGCAGAAGTGTTTTCCACTCCAGACGCGCACCAGGTAAGCTTACCGATTATAATCTCTCCCATGTCGGTCCCGGTAGGGGGACGCATCCAGGGTTTCCTCCAAGCTTGGCGCATCGTCACCCGAAATCCCTGGATCCTACAGACAGTCCAAAGGTTCCCCATATCCTTCTCCGAACCTCCTTCCCCACAAGACTCTCCCCCGTGCTTCTCAGAAACCCAAACCACACTGGTGGACACAGCGGTTCTTGCCCTTCTAGACAAAGGGGCGATTGCAGAGGTCTCAGGTCTTTCAAAGTTTGTCAGTACTCTATTTTTAGTTTCAAGGAAAGGTGGTGGCCAATGGCTGGTGATTAATCTCAAAGACCTCAACCTGTGGGTGGAGTACAACCACTATCAAATGGAGGGCATCCTCACCCTCAAAGACACACTCCAGAAGGGAGACTGGATGGTGAAACTAGATCTAAATAGACACCCGACGGTCCCCATTGCGCCCGCCTCCTGCGCTTATCTATGCTTCCTATGGCGCCAGCGCATGTACCAATTCACCTGCCTACCCTTCGGCCTCGCCTCCGCCCCCTGGTGCTTCATCAAACTACTGAATCCAGTGGTGGCCTCGCTACGCGCCAGGGGGGGCTTTCCATTTAATAATCTACCTGGACAACATCCTCATAATGTCATCGTCGGTGGATATTCTGCTCCTCCACCTAGCATGGACCATGTCGCTCCTTCAGGATCTGGGCTTCCTGCTCAACAAGAAGAAATCCTTTCTCACTCCTACCCCGCACATCGAGTTCTTAGGCCTCCTGGTAGACTCTATAGATCTCTCCCTAAGCGTCCCGATGTAGAAGCTCCGCACTCTCTGAAAATATGTAAAATCTGTCCTGCGGGACCCTGCCCCCTCGCTGCGCTCCCTGGCCTGAGTCATCAGGATACTCTCTGCGACACGATTAGCAGTCCTGCCAGCTCTTCTACACTATCGGGCCATCCAGAGATCGAAGGCCTGTTTTCTCCAGAACCAACCCCGATTACTCCCAGAGGGTGACCTTGTCGGACCAGGACATAAGAGACCTAGCTTGGTGGCTGGGGAATTGGTCCACCTGGAACTCTCGTCCCGTGGTGGATCCATCCCCGACCCTTACGATAGAATCAGACGCCACTCGTAGCAGGTGGGGGGAGGGGGGGTCTCGCTGCGGCTTGGTCTCAGGAGCTATCCCTCCATATCAATGCGCTAGAGCTTCTGGCGGCCTTCTTTGCCCTGTGCCGTTTCATCCGGTCCTCTGACCACCTATGTATCCATCTGCGCCTCGACAACCTCTCTGCGGTCTGTTATATCAACGCCCTGGGCGGCCCGCGATCCCTGTCCCTGTCAGACATGGCGACCGACCTGTGGGAGTTCTGTCTCCAACACAACCTGTTCGTGTCGGCCCAATTCATACCAGGTCTCTCCAATTATGTAGCAGCCTGGAATTCCCACTACATGGAGGACAGCGGCGACCGGTGCCGCCTCCCGTTAGTTTTCCAAGCCCTCCTGGATCTCTGGGGGCCCCTCCAGTTAGACCTTTTCGCGTCCCGCCTCAACCGTCATCCAAGATGTCAGCCAGCTCCGGGAGAGAATCGTGATCTGGCACCCAAGGGGTTAAAGCCAGGCATGGTTTGGAAGGGCAGGCTGTGCCCTTTCAAACAGTGTTTGCCTTTAGCCGCTGGACCCTGGCGATCGGGAGAGAGGTCCGAAGGACCTCCCCCCTCCCTTTCAGGCACCTCTTCCGCACTCATGGAGGGGCCCCCGAAATAGATGTCATCGCACCCCAGCACTCTATATAGCGCACATCCAGACCCCCAGCACTCTGTATAGCATAGTCACAGCTGAATTAACACAGCATAGAGTCACAGCTTGTTCAGAGAGATTTTTAGATTTGGCTCAGGCTAAGCACGTGTCAGCTATTGTATTTTAAATTATACAGGTGAAACTGGAAAAATTAGAATATGGTGCAAAAGTTGATTTATTTCAGTAATGCAAGTTAAAAGGTGAAAGTAATATGAGGTTCATTACAAGCTAAGCGAGATCGATCAAGTAGTGATTTGTCATAATTGTGAGGATTCTGGTTACAGCTCATGAAATGCCCAAAGTAGCGACGGCTAGTTTAGAAAGTTGTGAATATGCTGTAACTGGATCGTCTGACAAGACCACAGCTTTGTTCGAGAGAAGGACTAATTAGGAGTGCGGGAGGTTTAAGAATTATCCCTGAATTACGCAAGAGTGAAAGGGAGTTGAGTTCCCTTTTTTCTATGGGATCAGGCATGGGTGCCTTTGTTCTATGAGCTTAAGCATGGCTCTTTATGATTGGATACAATAGGGAGATAAGCAGTGTGAGGGAGGGGGAAGAAGGGGTACAAAAGGGAGGGCGTGGGGCAATTTTGTGTATTGCAGCTAATTTTCTTTTACCCACCCTGTTTTTTCTTTCATAGATGCTGCTTCCCTACATCGGAAAGGTCATGTAGCAGAAGCGCCACGGATAGGGGCAAATGACGTGGTGATTCCAGTCATTCAAGACCGCCCGTGGTTTCCCATATGGAAATATACCATGTTGCATGAACCCGGTTGGTGGTTTATACGGCCATGGCTGGGGGATTGTCTAAATAGGGACATGGTTAGTCTACCTATTGCATCAAGTTATACACCATGTTACATGAAGCCAGCCTGTGGTTTAACGGCCAAGGTTGGGGGGATTGTTTTTTAATTAAAAGCATGGTTTAGAGTAATTATTATCGATCAGCTGGTATTCCATGTTGCTTGAAGGCAGTTGGTGTTTTTTTACGGCCACAACTGGTGGATTGCTTTTAAATTGGGCACGGAGCTAGGTAATTTATGGCACTCAGATTATTTTACCATGTGGCATGAAGCCAACGGATGGTTTGTTCGGCCAGAGCTGTGGGATTGCGTTTTAAGATGGACTTGGTTTAGGTTAGAGATGAGCAGTGAAATAGGCGGCCTGGCACGTGGAGAGGCGATAGTGGGGGAGGGTCTGCAGGGTACGGGGTGAGTGTTGGTTTCGTTCGACCAAGCTAAGGTGCCTTCCTGGTTTGCAGATCCTCTCGGCCTGCCATCTGTCATAAAAAATACCCTGAGCAGACGTGTGGTCATCCTGCTTAGCCACGTGGGGCCGCTATTTCTGGGCAATGCTTGTGGTGCATTGCAATTTTAAGGCAGGACGTCGGAGGCTCCTATTTGCAATCCCTTTCTTTATTGCACCCACAGCAGTAAAGAACAAGAAAAACAAGAAGACAAGCCCCCAACGTGGGGTACACTCCCAGTCTGTAAGCCCCGCCCCCAAGTCTATAAATGGTCTGGGCTGGAGCAGTCACACCCTCTTTCTTTACTGCTCCTGCTACAGACCAGATAAGTATCCCTAACCTTTTACTTTCTGGTAGTTATTTATTGATTTATCTCTGTATTTTACTATTTTACATACTTGTTTTTATAATTTAGTTGCTTCAGGGTACTGACTTTCCCCGGCTCTAATCGCACGGCTCCCCGGGCTGATTTTTCGCGCCATTTTGCTTCCCTGCAGGAAGGCTGTGCTCACTTTAAAGTTCCCTCTGTTCAGCCTCCCCACAGAGAGCTCACATTGCAGAGAGACAGCTCCTGCACCTCCCAGTGATTGATGAGCAGACTGGTGTTTACTCCCCTGGCTCTTGTGCTGGACATATTAACCCTTTAATGCCTGGTTTGCAGGCTTCTAGCATTTCACCCATTTTATACCTGTTTCTGCCCTATCCACTGATTTTAATAAAGATCTCTTAAAGAGGCAATGCCTGAGTCTCATACCGATAATATATAAAGACGTCCCTGTATAACATACCGATAATATATAAAGATGTCCCTGTACCTCGTACTGATAATATATAAGGACGTCCCTGTATAACATACCGATAATATATAAAGATGTCCCTGTACCTCGTACTGATAATATATAAGGACGTCCCTGTATAACATACCGATAATATATAAAGACGTCCCTGTATAACATACCGATAATATATAAAGACGTCCCTGTATAACATACCGATAATATATAAAGACGTCCCTGTATAACATACTGATAATATATAAAGATGTCCCTGTATACCATACCGATAATATATAAAGATGTCCCTGTATACCATATTGATAATATATAAAGGCGTCCCTGTATACCATATTGATAATATATAAGGATGTCCCTGTACCTCGTACTGATAATATATAAGGATGTCCCTGTACCTCGTACTGATAATATATAAGGATGTCCCTGTACCTCGTACTGATGGAATATAAAGTTATACCCGTATCTCATACTGGTAAAATATAAAAGGTGTCCCAGGAGTCACATACGGATTAGGAATTATTTGATGTCCCGGTGTCTAATACTGATTTTGAGATCTAAGGTGTCACTGTGCTCCTTTCTATGGAATTACTTTTAAAACAAACCACTCTGAGGTTTTTGGATATCTTGCATGGGCATTGAAGTGTAAGCTCATCTGCCACGGTAACCTCTCGATAAGAGGAGTCCTACCTAATGGGACCAGAAGCCGGTCCCGAGCGACTGCGCTCTCACACGCTGCTTGTCAGCCATGAAGTTAAATGCTGGATTTTATATATTCCCTCACCATATTATTCCACTTTGGGTATTAAAACACGAAACTTCAGATTTTACATCCTTATTGCTGATGCCAGCACAGAATTGCCGCTACGAGTGGATGACTTCCTGGGCACGTTACTCACCTAGGTGAGGCCCCCAGATACACCCCTGCCATGTGCCAGGGGTATAAAGTCAGACGGCGAGGCACAACACCTTCCCAGAGGGGCTGGCAACTACTGCCTGCGGCCCTATGCACCCTCATATGGGAGCCCTCGATACCCTCTGAACTAAGCCAACGGGCTCTTAGACAAGTGCTAAAACGAAGCACATGTATAATCCTCCTGGAGGGGCTGGCATCCCCGATACTCTGCCCTCTGAGATTAGCGAGGTGACCTCGCATAAATGAGCCCCAAACCGCAGGGCCTCGGTAGCGGTCTCTAAGATCAGGCCTAACCTTCTAGGTTCTGGCCGACTCCCAACGACCACTGACTTGGCGAGTGAGGAACCCGAGCACGGGGAGGATGACGGAGCACTAGAGATCTATGCTCCACAAGATCATGGCCTGTTGGCCGAGGAGGAAAGACCCCCCCCACTACCTTTAATTTCCAATAGAGAACGCGTCTCTGTGTCACAGAGGTGGAAATGGTGTTGGTGACAACGCTCTAGCGGTCCCAACAGTGGTTCCCTCTATTTTTGGGAACATGCAGTGGCGCCTCCCAGGTGGTTGCCGGAGTCAGACTCGGTGTTGACAGGACCGGATGGCCTTCTACATCCGCTTTACTCAGCGAGATGCCGGTCTCGTGGAGGGCTTCCGACATTTCGGAAGGAACTGAAGTGTTGTCATATCATGCATGGGCCACTGCACACGAGGTGCCTACGGATCGGCTTGGACCGCTTGGCAGGGTGGTGCCTTCGACGGGGGAGGGGAGGATTCTGCTTCTCCTTTTTAAGTTCAGTGTTGGATTTCTTGTCCTCACGGAGTCTGGTTTGGCTTTTCACGCTATTAACGTCTATAGGTCTGCCTTGTCGGCCTGGTCATTTGGGGTTTTGGATTGTTTTCCTCTGGGGTGTCACCCCTTCTTGTGCCGATTGCTCTAAGGTGCTGGTCTTTCTCGGGCCGGCTACGAGAGCTCAGTCTATTTGGATTGTGTCCCGTGTTGAATTTTTTTTCTTAGATCGTGGCAGGATAATCCGTCCTTGTCTCTCCGACAATTGTCGGCGAGCCGGCTGGTATTGTTTTGTCTCATTTCGTGTAAAGGTGTTGATGTGTGGGCATTGGATTTTGGGACTCGCTCTTTCACTCTGGTGGGAGTGTGTTTCGACATTGCCCTTCGGACCAAGTCGTCAATTAGGACGGTCTTTGTCAAATGATGTTCCTGGTCATCCTGTTTTATGTCCGGTACTTTGTCTTCGGGAATATGTAGACGGGACTGCGCCTCGCCGCCCGCAAGTGGGCGCTCGGTTGTTTTGCTTCCCTCTGTCATCCACATGGTCCGGATGGTTCGCCTACTTGGCTTGGTGGGCTCAGTTGTTAAATTTGGCAGGTGGGGATGTTTCTCTGTTGGTGCTCGTTTTATTCGTATTGCGGTGGCTTCCTAGCAGAAGGTCGCCTGGGGGACATTAGGAAGTCTGCTGCCTGGTCTAGTGACTCGACTTTTCGTACTTTTATTTTAGGCCGGTCTCTCATTGGTCACGGGCACTGATGCGTTGAACATGCAAATAGGAGCCTCCGACGTCCTGCCTTAAAAATTACCAAATTTTCCTATTATATTGACTAGGGTTGCACCGATACTGATACTAGTATCGGGGTCGATACTGGGTACTGCAGGAGTACTTGGTACTCGTGCAGTACCCCCGATATTTTTTCCGATACCGGAAGCTGGCATTGAGCCGGCTTGCCGGCATCCGAGGGGCTGTGGCGGCTGTCCGAATGTTCTATCGGCATTCGGACAGCCGCCCCGGAGCTCTCCGCAATACTTACCTTCCTGGGCGCCGCCGGGAATGTCTCCGCGGGTGCGCTCGTTGGAAGGACCCCAGCCGCGACCACCTGGTCCCACGTGGTCGCGGCTGGGGTCCTTCCAACGAGCGTGCGGAGACATTCCCGGCGGCGCCCAGGAAGGTAAGTATCGTTGGGGTGTGGTCCATGAGCTGGGGGCATAACCATAAGCTGGGGGGGGGCATATCCATGAGCTGGGGGGGCATAGCCATGTGTGAGCTGGGGGGGCAAATCCATAAACTGGGGGGGGCATAACCATGTGTGAGCTGGGGGGGGGCATATCCATACGCTGGGGGGCAATATCCATGTGTGAGCTGGGGCAAAATATAAAATATATATATATATATTCGAGGGGGATATACATGTGAGCTGGGGGCATTTTTATATGGTCTGTTTTTATTGGACAGCGTCACATGACATTAAAGTATCGGTACTCGGTATGTACTTTTAAAAAGTATCGGTACTCGTACTCTGTCTTAAAAAAGTGGTATCGGTGCATCCCTAATATTGACGGAAAGTTTGGATTTTAATAAGGACTCGGAGGCGAGTATTTCCTGCCCTGGGGGGGGGGGGGTGTGTTCTCGACCGGCTGGGTTATTACTGTGGTGGAGTGCAGCGCATGATTTTCATTCGATTTTGTTCCTCATATCTGGGGTTGGGTACCGGTGTTTTACTGTCCGCCCTTCTTAATCTTTGGCTTCGTGTTATGTTTCTTACAGCCCTTTTGAATTCCTATGGAGTGGATCTTTGTGTGGACTTGACGTGCGCCCTGGACTTGGTTCCTGTTTGTTCCTGGGCCTCCTTCCGTTTGTCGCATGAAGAAAGAGGGTGTGACTGCTCCAGCCCAGACCATTTATAGACTTGGGGCAGGGCTTACAGACTGGGAGTGTACCCCACGTGGGGGGCTTGTTTTCTTGTTCTTTATTGTCACTGTTCTTTACTGCTGTGGGTGCAATAAAGAAAGGGATTGCAAATACTCGCCTCCGAGTCCTTATTAAAATCTAAAACTTTCCGTCAATATAATAGGAAAATTTGGTAATTGCCAGTGTTATCTGGCTGCCAGTGTTCTCTGGCTGAAATTCAGTACCAGTGTTATCTGGTGTAGCGTATTTGGCATACGAGGATCGATAATAATAATTCTGCCTTAGAGGCAAAGAATTTGGCCTTAAGTAATAAAAGACGTGACCTTTTCAAAATGCCAATACTTTGTTGTGTTTTCATTTACGGGAAAAGGGAGGAGGGTTAGTTGGTATTAAGAAGGTAACTTACATGGGAGAAGTTGTAAGAAGAGAATAGGGGTATAATTCTTGGGGGTCCGTTAATGGTACTCCTTCGGACATCCAATTGTGTTTATAGGGAGGCAGAGTCATGGCTTGTTCAGAGTGCCGGGGATCTGGATGTGCCCCATACAGAGTGCCGGGGATCTGGATGTGCCCCATACAGAGTGCCGGGGATCTGGATGTGCCCCATACAGAGTGCCGGGGATCTGGATGTGCGCCATACAGAGTGCTGGGGATCTGGATGTGCCCCATACAGAGTGCCGGGGATCTGGATGTGCGCCATACAGAGTGCCGGGGATCTGGATGTGCGCCATACAGAGTGCCGGGGATCTGGATGTGCGCCATACAGAGTGCCGGGGATCTGGATGTGCGCCATACAGAGTGCCGGGGATCTGGATGTGCGCCATCCAGAGTGCTGGGGATCTGGATGTGCGCCATCCAGAGTGCTGGGGATCTGGATGTGCGCCATCCAGAGTGCTGGGGATCTGGATGTGCGCCATACAGAGTGCTGGGGATCTGGATGTGCGCCATACAGAGTGCTGGGGATCTGGATGTGCGCCATACAGAGTGCTGGGGATCTGGATGTGCGCCATACAGAGTGCTGGGGATCTGGATGTGCCCAATACAGAGTGCTGGGGATCTGGATGTGCCCCATACAGAGTGCTGGGGATCTGGATGTGCCCCATACAGAGTGCTGGGGATCTGGATGTGCCCCATACAGAGTGCTGGGGATCTGGATGTGCGCCATACAGAGTGCTGGGGATCTGGATGTGCGCCATACAGAGTGCTGGGGATCTGGATGTGCGCCATACAGAGTGCTGGGGATCTGGATGTGCGCCATACAGAGTGCTGGGGATCTGGATGTGCGCCATACAGAGTGCTGGGGATCTGGATGTGCCCAATACAGAGTGCTGGGGATCTGGATGTGCCCCATACAGAGTGCTGGGGATCTGGATGTGCCCCATACAGAGTGCTGGGGATCTGAATGTACCCCATACAGAGTGCTGGGGATCTGGATAAGAGTTCGCTCCATTAATCTTTCAAAGCCATGAATAAGCTGGAAATTTGAGAAGTGCAAAATAATAATTGAAATAGAGGGGAACCCCCCCCCCCCACACACACACACACACAATTAACCATGTACAAGCAAGTGAATTAAGCCTCACTTTAGCCGCTGCAATATATTGGTTCATTGTCTTGATTTATGTTGTGGTTTTAACATGTTTTGGGACATCTTTAATACAAATCCCGTAATAATGTTAAACAAGGAGTGCTCTTGTCGTTGAGGGAACAGATTACCTGAATATTTAGGTAATTTTAGGTTTAATCCTAACAGGTGCACACAATAAGAAGTGGGTTTATCACATTTATCAGGAGGGCGAAGCACCAGGTTCAATTTCTTTCCTTTTTAATAATCCTGGAGAAAAAAAACATAAAATGGAAAGGGGATATAAACACCTAACACTATCTTTTGTGACGTGCGTCACTTTGGGTCCATGGGCCTAGAAATGTATTTGAGAGGTGCGGGCCTAAAGTTTCATATTGTTTCCCTGCCATATTCTTAAAGTCACCCTGTATATGTACAATTGTAGATGCAGGTTGTTTGTGTTTCCTGTGCCCTATTCCCTGATGTCTATTACATTTATGTTCCTTTATATATTTATTGTGGAGTCTGTGGTATATACTGTGCTGTTTTTCCTATGTGTGTTTGTGGGTAATGGATTCCTTTGTCTCCACATGCTTCCAGCAACCCCCCCCCCTTCCCCCAGCAACCAGCTTTAACTGAATCCCTGTACTAACCCCTGATCCTTTGTTTCAACCATGGGCGTGTTTCCATGGTCTTATACCTTCACCCTGTGTGTGGTTTTCCCCAATTGTAAAAGGTAAATAAAGTCCGTCCCAGTTTGGTTTTCACCCTGCAAGGATTCAGTGGGTTTGGGCCACAACCAGTCCCCTTGCGGGATACTGGCAGCGAGGGGAGCATTCTGCACGTGGGCAGAGGACCCCACGTTACATCCTTTATACATGCAATTAGTTCGAACAAAACAGCTGCATGTGTTTATAATGGGTTTTATAGATATTTTGTAATGCACAAGTAATCCAGTTACAGTTTATGTTAGTGGCAATGTGTCTAACATTTACTGCAAACGCAGAGTATAGGATCAGTTTAGTGTGACAGGCATACTGAACAATCCTAAAATGGAAAAAAAAAATCCCCTGGGGTCTAGAGAAATTCAACAACCAGATTTCTATAAACTTGCCATCATGCCATGAGAACACAGTAGGGCACGGAGGTTTGCCGTCATGCCATGAGAACAGAACACAGTAGGGCATGGAGGTTTGCCGTCATGCCATGAGAACACAGTAGGGCATGGAGGTTTGCCGTCATGCCATGAGAACAAAGTAAGGCAAGGAGGTTTGCCGTCATGCGTTGCTTGCCCTCATTCCATTTGGAGGTTGGGGATAAATGTCCAGATTTCGTGGAGATTCTGGCCATTTCCAGCCTCTTCTGGGGTCTGCGGAAGACACTATGCTCCCATTAGAGGAGTGGGTGATTGCAGAACCTGAAAGGCATTTGTGAAAAAAAAAAAAACCAAAAAAACTGTGCATCTTCAGAAGACTGCAGATTACACCCTGGGAACGCCGAGTCCTCACTACCAGTGTAAACAGTTATCCGTCCCCCCCCCCCATTAAACCAGTGTAAACAGTTACCCGTTCGCCCAATTAAAGCTTGCGCAGCCATCTCTAGAAATAAATCAACATGAATAGCATGCTTACAGTGTGACGGTTGTAGGAAAAAGGATGGTGTCTCCAGTTTGGGCATCGGCAGCACTGGCAAGCGGAGTGGCCACAATGTCATATGAGCCATAGCGAATCAGAACCAGGAAATAATGGCTTGGACTCCCTGAAAAAGGCAAAGCAAATTAGGAGGGAAGTAGGGCTGCAACTAACGATTATTCTCCTAAACGATACATTGGATAAATAAAAAACAGCAACAAATGTGTTATCAGTGTCTATCGACACCCAAAGACCTCTACAGGATGTCTGGAAATCTTAAATTTAATGCAACACTATGTAAAAATCAACCCCTCCCTCTTTTTCTTACATAAATTACATACAAAGCAAATTGTGTAGGCTGAGTGGTCCCCTGTATCCAGGACCTCAGTGATCAGTTCGATCTCTGCTCCAGCATCCCTAACCACATGACCCAAGAATGAGCCAGAACTCCATTACTCAGGTGCCAAACAGAAACAACGTTTAAAATTGCCTGGAGCTGAAAATTAAAACACAAACCAGGGACAATTATCCCACAAGACATGGATGCAAGTATTATGCTATCTTTTCTTTACTTAAGCAGATAGCAGCAAAGAAAATCTCAAATACAGTTTAACAATACATATAACAATAGCAGGTAATGGTACAGTCCAGCTCCCTGCTGTCCAATTGTCAGGTAGACCGCTCCATAAATTCCCTGGTAACCCTTGGCTCCACTTTTCTTTGCTGCTCGATGAGATTTCCATTATTATATTTGAACTATTTGAACAGTCTTAAATACTTTGTGTTTTCAATATATAGTTATATATATTTATAAACTTGTTGTGTTTAAACGTATGTGCATGTTTTACTGTGGTTGTAGTATTTTCATGTGCAAAATTTACGCTTTATATTCACAGTTGTTGGTGAACGGTGAGGATTTTATTAGTTATGTGTGATTTTCGCCAGGTTTTTGGTAGGGTTTCCCTCCGGAGAGACGACTCATCTCTCCGGCGGGTTCTGTGGAGATTTGGCGCCTCCCTCGCAACTGTTGAGTGGCTTCACACCACTGCCCTGAGATAAAGCTCGCGGCAGCTTGCGAATGCGCAGCGGCTTGTTACCTCCGGGAATCTCAACAGAATTGCGATCCAACAGTACCAAACATTAACCCCTAGCTGCCACAGATCGGGATATAGGGGGGGGTTCATTGGAACCCCCTATCTCCACCATTGGTGGCAGTTAGGGGTTAACTCTAGGACTGGTGTCATCGCGCTATGCACGGTGACGCCAGTCGTCTGGGGCATTCCCAGAAACTTGGTCGACATCCAAGATGTCGGCCGGCTCCGGGAGAGGATCCGGCACCCAAGGGGTTAAAGGCAGGCACAGTTTGGAAGGGCAGGCTGTGCCCTTCCAACCCGTGCCTGCCTTCAGCCCCTGGACCCCAGCGATCGGGAGGGAGAGAGGTCCGAAGGACCTCCCCCTCCCTTTCAGGTACTTCCTCCGCACTCGGGGCGGGGGCTTGAAATAGATGTCATCGTGCCGCCGCGATGACATCTATCCCCCCCCCCGGGTCCCGGAGTGCTGGGCTGACATGCTAGATGTCAGCCAGCACCGGAGGGGGGCCAGCAATCAGCCGGAATCCCGGCTGATTAGGACGCGCACTTGGCAGGACGCGCTGAGCGCATCCTTAGCAGCCAAGCGGTTAATAAGGGGAATGGAAGGGTTAAGTTATGAGGAAAGACTAACAAGCCTAAACCGGTTTAGTTTAGAGAAACGGCGCCTTAGAGGGGATCTGATAACCTTATATAAATATATACGGGGCCATTATCAACCATTGTCTGATAACCTATTCATTATCAGGACTATACACAGGACAAGGGGTCATCCATTTAGACTGGAAGAATATTCAGCCTAAAGCATAGGAAGCGTTTTTTACGGTGCGAACAATAAAGCTGTGGAATTCTCTGCCTGTTGAGGTGGTTGGGTCAGAGTCTGTACAGACGTTTAAAAAATGACTGGATGACTTCCTGCAGACACAGAATATTAAGGGTTATAATATTTAATATGTGGGTAAAAGCTTCTTGATCCAAGGAGAAATCTGACGCCATCTGGGGTCAAGAAGGAATGTTTTCCCAGTATGTTGCATATTGGCAAGCATTCAGACTGGGTTTTTTGCCTTCTTTTGGATCAACAGCAGTAGGTGATGTGGGAGAGGCTGAACCCCATGGACGCATGTCTTTTTTAAGCCTATGTAACTATGTAGGCGGCTGATTGGTCTCGTGAATTGACCTTTCGCACTTTAAGCCTATTTCTGCCATGTCTGATGCTGTTCTAGGACGGCGTTGAACTCGCAAATAGGAGCCTCCAAGTCAATGCCTTAAAATTCCTAAATTTTCCTAGTCCTATGACGGAAAGTTTAAATTTTAATAAGGACTCAGAGGCGAGTATTTCCCTCCCTTACACACACTGTATTATAGTTCTACTGACGCGTGGGGTCTTTATTCGCAAACTGTACGCTGCTGTCAGGTGTGTTTGCTGTGTGTGTACTGCCAGATGTGCTGTGTTGATGTTGGTCTCCGGTTCCGGCTCCGCTTCTGACCCCTCTCCATGTTCGTTCTCTTTTCAGCATCCTGAATGGATGGTCGCTTGCTGGATGTACCGGATGGTCTACTTTCCAGTTCCTTCTGCTGATTGAGCGGTTCCGTTGTATGGTCCTCTAGTGTTGCCGGGTCGCAGACTCGAAAGAGGAGGCTCCCACAGTGGATACTTCTGGAGGGGTTTGGGGAGGGACATGGACTGTGGGAGGGCCTTCCCATGTTGAGGAAGGGTGTTTGAAAAGAAAAACGTTAAACATATCCAAAGTTAACCCTCTGCTGCTGTTGGGGCAATAAAGGAAGAAATACAAATACTTGCCTCCGAGTCATTATTAAAATTTAAACTTTCCGTCGTAGGACTAGGAAAATTTAGGAATTTATATCTGGTGCTGAAACTCTAGTTTCAGCACCAAGGACAGCCCCCCCAAAAACAACACCAGGCTGTGGGGGGGGGGGCGGGGTGGATTAGCATCCCCACCGGCACTGAATGGACTTCAACCATTTTCTCCACTACCAAGTCCTTTCTATTCCTTCTTAAATTCTGTCAAATTTTCTTTCATTATAACCCTGTAGGAACAAAGCTAGATTGAGATAAAGAAATAAATATATCCCAAGGGTTATCGTGAAGCTTTTTTCTGTTTTCCCAGGGTCCTCTATGAGGATGCTGTAAATTGAGGGCAACTGGGACTTTCAAAGATGGCCGCCAGGGGGAGGAGTATTGAGAGACTGATCCACGTCATAGGCTGTGTCTGTTCCAAGAAGGCGGACTAACCAGAAAGGTGCAATGCATGTTGCGATTTGTAGTGCAACATCTGCGTTGGGAGTGGCTGTAAAGCTACTTGTTTTTATATTCTGAGCCCTGCTGTGATTTATTCCTGCTCTCGCTGGATGTATCGGCGCTTTTATTGGTAATACTGATCATTTTTAATTGGACCCATTCCTTCAACTGCTGGAGCCTAATTCCACCTGATGGGTTCTTGCTGCTGGCACTAGAGGGTGTTCGCTGCTTCCTGACCTGGATACCTAGCACCGACATACACCGAGGAGTGGTAACAACATTCTATGATATGTTTCTCATGAGTGCATTTCTGCAGGGGGCCTATTTAAATGAATGGCCTTTTAAGCTGGATCACACTATGGTCTTTCATACATAAAAAACGGTGTCGCGCCCATACTCACGGGAGCGGCTGCAACAGCCAGGAGTAACAGCCCAGTTAATGTATAAAACATAAGAGGAAAAAGGTGTCATCTGCGCTTGTACATGGAAATCCATAGAAACAAGCGCAGATGACACCTTTTTCCTGTTATGTTTTATACATTAACTGGGCTGTTACTCCTGGCTGTTGCAGCCGCTCCCATGAGTATGGGCGCGATGCCATTTTTTCTGTATGTATATTATGCTTGTAACACCAGTTTGTCATTTTGCAGCTGTTTTTTCCATGTTTTTAACCCCAAATGGGAAGTGTTTTGTGCGTGTATAACTAAAACCCACCATCTTTCTGCCTCTCCTTGGCTGAAAAGCAGCAGGAGGGGCTTGGAGCTGCTCAGTAGAGCGGCTTTTGGTACATTGGTTAGGTACACTCTACAAAGAGGTGCCTTGAAGTGGTGAGTGAGCTTACGTTGCAATGGCCATTGAAACAAACAAACCTCATAGTGTTTTGTTGTACATGGAAATACATAGCTGTACATGACTGTTACAAAGCCACTGCCACAGAGGCCTCGTAAGAGCGGCAGATGGACTACTGTAGGATCTGGTAGACTTAGAGTTGTGGATAGAAAACATGTCCCACAGTCTGTGGCTCTTAATTCTTTTGAGGCACTTTCAGAGTGTAGTGGTGAGACGGAAGTAGGCTCAGACACCTTAGTTGAGGAACCACTATCCCCTATGCCTAAGGTATGCAGGACTGCAACCAAGAACAAAAAGGAAAAGGTGGGACATGATAGAAGGCAATTGTTGCTGGGTGATTCTATCAAAAGAGGTGTTGAGCTGGAGTAGTGGTTTGGTGAGAGGTCTTCCTGGGGCAACTGCTCGTAGAGACAAGAGACGTATTCTCAATATTGTCAAACAAGCAAAGCAGCAAGGGGAAGTGGACGTTCTAGTCCATCTAGGGACAAATGACTTGGCTAGCAATGAGGTTTCTGAGATTAAGGAAGATTTTTGTGTTGTTGGAGGTGAAATACAGCAGATTGCGTCCACTGTGTCATTCTCTGAAGTTTTGGCTGTGCATAACATTCAGGATAGGCAAATGCGCAATAGGGAATTTAATTTGTGGCTTCAGGAATGGTGTCGGGAGCAAGGATTTGGCTTTGTGTCCCATGATCGCTCTAATTGGAGCAGAAAGGAACTGTATAAAAAAAGATGGTTTGCATCTTACTCATAGGGGAACATATGTTCTCAGTGAGAAGTTCAAAGGTTTCAAAGAAATATTTAAACTAGGAGGGGGGACAAAAGGGTAAAAAACAATCTGCCTGATTGTCCCCCAAAACTAAATCGGAGGGTGCAAGCAACATGCGGGGAAAAAAATGACAAGCTCAGAGTCGTGTCTATAAATGCTCGCAGTTTAGTCAATAAAATCAATGAACTGGAGGCAATGATGGCAGCTGAAAAAGTAGATTTAGTGGCGGTTACGGAGACATGGTTAGTGAGAAAAATAACTGAGACATAATACCGGGGTACTCTTTATATAGAAAAGACAGAAGGTAGGAAAGGAGGAGGAGTGGCCCTGTATGTGAAAAACAACATAAAAACGAACCAAAGTGAGCGAGGTGAACATAGAGTCAGTTTGGGTTACGCTAACATTTGGCAATCATACAGTAGCTCATGTAGGTGTGATCTATAGACCCCCTGGACAAGTAGAAGAGCTAGATAATCTGCTGGTTGAGGAAATAGCCAAAATGGCAATGAAGGGGGAAGTTATTATCATGGGGAACTTTAATCTTCCTGATGTGAACTGGAAAAACCAAAACAGCTGGGTGCACCAGGAGTACAAATATTCTAAACTCCCTACTGGGATTATCTCTAACACAAGTAGTTGAGGAGCTGACCCGTAAAGAGGCCATATTGGATTTAATACTCACAAATGGAGGTTTGGTATCGGACGTTGTTGTAGGTGAAAATTTGGGATCTAGTGATCACCAGTCAGTGTGGTTTAATACAAGAACAGGGATGGAGCCGCACCACACAAAAACAAAAGTTTTAGACTTTAAAAAAACAGATTTTTCTAAAATGAGACTTTGTGTGAAGGAGTCATTATCAGACTAGAGGAGTTTAAAGGGAGTCCAGAAGAAATGGGATTATTTAAAGGAAGCATTATTGAAGGCCACAGGCAATTGCATTCGGCTGGTTAGCAAAAACAAAAAAGGGAAGAAACGACTGTGGTACTCTGCAGAAGTGGCCAAAATAGTGAAGAACAAAAAGACAGCATTCAATAATTATAAAACAACTCAGGCAAACCTATAAGATTAGGCAGAAAGAGGCAAAGCAATTTATAAGAGCTTCCAAAGCACACGCAGAAGAGAAAATAGCTCAGTCAGTAAAAAGGGGGGACAAAACATTTTTTAGATACATAAACGAGAAAAGAAAAGTAAAACAAGGATTAGATTAAAAGCAAAGGAAGGAAGGTATGTAGAAGAGGATAAAAGTCTCGCTGACTGCCTCAATGAATATTTTTGTTCAGTCTTTGCAGAAGAAAAGGAAGGAAAGGGACCTCAGTTAGGAGGAAACACTAACGAGACATTCACATATCAGTTTACAGAGGAGGAGGTTCTACAGCAGCTGTCTAAAGTAAAGACAAATAAATCAATGGGGCCTGATGGGATCCACCCTAAGTTATTAAAAGAGCTCAGTGGTGTAATAGCAAAACCGTTAACGGGGGTCGTCCCAGAAGACTGGAAATTAGCAAATGTTGTGCCCATTTACAAGAAGGGTAGTAGGGAGGAATTGGGGAACTATAGGCCAGTTAGTCTTACGTCAGTAGTGGGGAAATTAATGGAAACCATGTTAAAGGAAAGGATTGTTGAACATCTAAAAACACAGATTCCAGGATCAGAAACAACATGGGTTTACCGCAGGGAGATCATGCCAAACTAATCTTATTGATTTTTTTGATTGGGTAACAAAAATAAGCAGTAGGAAAAGGGAAGTGCTCATACCACTGTACAGAGCACTGGTGAGACCTCACTTGGAGTACTGTGTGCAGTACTGGAGACCGTAACTCCAGAAGGATATAGACATCTTAGAGAGAGCTCAGAGAAGGGCTACTAAAATGGTGTACGGCTTGAAGGAGAAAAGTTACCAGGAAAGGCTTAATGATCTTAACATGTATAGCTTGGAAAAAAGACGAGACAGAGGAGATATGATAGAAACATTTAAAAACGTAAAGGGAATCCACAAGGTAGAGGAAGGGAGTATATTTAAAAGGAAACAAAGTAGCAAAACAAGAGGACATAGTCTTAGATTAGAGGGGCAAAAGTTTAAAAGTAACATCAGGAAGCATTATTTTACTGAGAGGGTGGTGGATACATGGAACAGCCTTCCAGTTGAAGTGGTAGAGGCCAAAACAGTAATTGAATTTAAGCAGGCATGGGATAGGCATAAGGCTATCCTAAACAAAAGATAAATCCAGGTAAAGTATCCATGTAATTGGCAGACTAGATGGGCCAAAAGGTTCTTATCTGCCCACATTTTTCTATGTTTCTATAGAAACGAGCGCAGATCACACTATGGTCTTTGTCGCTTTGTATTTTATATAGATACTCTTATGCTTTTTCTTGGTTATATTGCTGATACGCCCGCAGGAGGAGGCGGTCCAATAGTTTGGATATATGTATTGTATTTCTTGTAGCTTTACTTCCCAGCATGTGCCGAGCACGATTTTTGCTTTTTCAGTTTTTTGGGTATACACAGGTGTATGAGGTCTGGTGTGGGTATACATATTTCTGAGGTCTAGTGCAGTTGATAGCTATCTCCATTATCGATCACTTAGTGGTTTCAGCCGTAGAAGGAAGCAGCACTTAATGAGGCAACGTGTGTGACTTCTGACACCAATACCTGAGTTTCGAAAGCTCGAGCAGACATAGTCCACCTTCAGTGTAAGCTGGATGCCAGAGATTCCGATCGAGCCATTACATGGCTTCAGGTCTCCAGAAGATGAAGGCTTGAGACCATCATGCACATTACTTCGCAAATAATCCACCTCCTTCAGCAAAGCTTTCCTCTTCTCTGCTAAAAAAAATAAAATACAGCATTCAGAAGAACTGAGCATTTGTGTGCGTGCGCATTCGTGCGTGCGTTACCTATTGCCATTACAAATTTTTCTATTCCTTGACAACTTGGATGAAAAAAACAGGATAAAAAACGAGAGGGGGGACACCAAGAATATTCTGAGAAATCCGTCTGCATGAAGAAGGCAACACGTGTGACGAAGCAGGAGGAATGGAAACAAAGTAGGATTTCAGAAGAAATTGTAAAATTTTGTTATTTCACGAAGGTTTAATTTTAATAAGGACTCTGAGGCGAGTATTTGCTTTTCTCTTTCCTTTATTCTCCTCTCCACAGCAATGAAAAAAAGTTAGCATTTGTCAGAAACCCCCCCACAAAAACTGGTTGTTCTCGTTTGGTGGGATTAGTACGGATTTGGGTTTCAGGTTGTTCCTCTGGTTTGGTGTGATTAGTATTTGTCGTTGGGTTTCAGGTCCTAAAACATTGAACCAAAGGATCTTTAAGATTAAGAAACTGAGGAACACCGTCAACCAAACTGTGGCAAGAATCCATCGCAAAGCTAGAAATAAAACAGACATTGCAGAGGCGATTAGAAAACGGAGCCAAAACTGAATGCATGAGCACAGAAGGGTGAATAAGACAAAAGACCCAATTTAATAAATTCTATAATAGAGAAATGACACCAGCGCATAAATAAATGTGACGCAGGGCACAATGTATAAAATTTATTAGAGTATATATAAAACAACAAAGAAATGGAGGTAACATGGGAGGGTACTACTCTCAAAGTCCTTGTTACAGTCATGGCCGAAATTGTTGGCACCCCAGAAATTTTTCCAGAAAATCAAGTATTTCTCACAGAAAAGTATTGCAGTAACACATGTTTTGCTATACACGTTTATTCCCTTTGTGTGTATTGAAACAAAAACACAAAAAGGGAGGAAAAAAGCAAATTGGACATAAATGTCACACAAAACTCCAAAAATGGACTGGACAAAATTCTTGGCACCTTAACTTAATAACTGAAATCAGTGGCTTCCTATAACCATCAATAAGCTTCTTACACCTCTCACCCGGAGTTTTGGACCACTCTTTCTTTGCAAACTGCTCCAGGTCTCTCTTTTTGGAAGGGCACCTTTTCCCAACAGCAATTTTAAGATCTCTCCACAGGTGTTCAATGGGATTTAGATCTGGACTCCTTGCTGGCCACTTCAGAACTCTCCAGCGCTTTGATGCCATCCATTTCTGGGTGCTACCCCCTGTGCGCGAGATACAGTGCAATTTGAGGGTTCTACCCTGGCCCTTTACCATGACCTCCCGTTCCAGACCTTGATGGCCAGCCGTCGTTTTAAAGAGGTGACATCTACCCTACGCAGGAAAGGAATTCGCTACCGGTGGGGCCCGGCAGACACATTGGTGGTAACGCACGCTAATGTGCCATACACGATTACGGACCCCGACTCGGCTTGGACTGACCTTGCATCGGCCGTTATTTCCCTAGACCCACCAGAGATACAACCGGGTTGAGAATTATTCTACCCCTCCATATGACTTCTGTTTTAATTGTTTTTCCCGACGAATTCCCCCGGAATGTTTTTGATGTTTCGCTATACGGCTTTGACACGGTTTTCTTGATCCATGCATGGACTATCCTTTTAACGACGGTTAACCTCGGCCACATTGTTTAATCGCTCGATTTTACTTCATTCCCGCTGGACTAGGTTCCCAGACTTTTCGTCTTCGGTTTAGCTGGCCATATGTGGCCATATATTCGTTTGATTTCACGATCTTCCTTTGTATTTTTACTCTATTTTGTTTTTTAAATTCTTTAAATAAAAACACTGTTGGGACGAAAAGAGCAAGAGGAGAAATCCAGAGCTCATGTGGAGGTCACCCAGAAGTTTAATTTATTTATTTTATTTATTTATAAAGGATTTTACCAGGAAGGATACATTGAGATTTCTCTCGTTTTCAAGTATGTCCTGGGTTCGAGAACATTGAGTGGTTACAGAAATACAAAATAGTAAAATGCAAGATATTAACACAAGACCAAATATACAGATTAACAGAAAAATAAATATGGAGGAAATAAAGTCATTATGTTACATGTTTACAGGTGCATTTCGTATTGAGGTATGTTAATAGGGAAGTCTTAAGGGACTTTAGATTGGGGGAAGATTTGACGGTGTCTGGGAGGTTATTCCATATTTGCGGTGCTCTGTAGGAAAATGAGGATCGAGCCATTTTCTTTTTGTATTGCGGTATTGCAAGTAAGGTGCTGGTCCTGGATCGGAGGTTATAGGATGAGGGAACTGCCGGGGGAAGCAGCATATTCAGGTAGGGTGGTAGCTTCCCAGAAAAGCTCTTAAACACCAGGTTGGAAAGGTGAAGGGTGCGTCTAGAGTCCAGTGATGGCCAGTTTAGTTCTTTTAACATGTCACAATGGTGAGTCATGTAGTTACATTGTATAACTCATTCTGTCGCTTTGTGCTACAATGTAGTAAGTTTCTGGAGGTGTGTTTGCGGGGCGGCTGCATACACTACATCTCCGTATTCAATGGCTGGCATAAGCATTTGTTGTACAATCTGCTTGGTTACCGCGGGGCTCAGGCAGGATTTGTTTCTGTACAGGGCACCTAGTTTGGGGTAGAGTTTAGATGAGAGTTTTTCGATGTGGGGGCCAAAGGATAGATTTGGGTCTAACCACATACCTAGGTATTTGAGAGAAGTGACTGTGGTCAGCGTGCCATTTGATTTTGTCCCAACACATAGATTGGGTGTTTGCAATTTGTGTAGTTTAGGTGCGGTTCCAAAGAGCATCGTAACAGTTTTGTCAGTATTTAGAAAAAGTTTGTTATTTGCGATCCACTTTTCTACCCCTGTGAATTGTTCTTGCAGCACGGCCTCCAGCTGTGGGAGATCTGGATTGCTGGTATAGATTACAGTGTCGTCTGCGTACATGTGTACAGTTGAAGCTTTGCAGACATTGGGCAGATCGTTTATGAATATTGTGAATAGCAGGGGGCCAAGTATCGAGCCTTGGGGTACACTGCACGTGACTGGGAGGGGAAGGGAAGTGCTGTCAGAAATGGACACAAATTGAGACCTGTCAGACACATATGATTGGAACCAGGTTAACGTACTATCACCAATACCAGAGTTCTTAAGTTTTTGTAATAGGATGCCATGGTCTACTGTGTCAAAAGCCTTGGCAAAGTCAAGGAAGATGGCTCCAGTTAGATTTCCTTGTTCCATGCCCGCTTGGATATCATTACAAACTTTTAAAAGGGCAGTTGTAGTTGAGTGATTTGGACGAAAGCCTGATTGATCTGGGGTTAAATAGTTCTGATACTGATAATAATCACGTAATTGAGTGTAAACACATTTTTCCAGAATTTTTGACATTACAGGGAGCAGTGATATTGGGCGGTAGTTGGATACCAAAGTACTGTCTCCACTTTTATGGATAGGTACCACCCTTGCAGTCTTCCAGAGTTTGGGTATGTATCCAGTCGCCAGTGATTCATTAATCAGGGTTGCGACAGGTTTTGCAATTGCTGGTGCACTGATTTTCAGCAGCATCGCTGGGATTTGATCAGGTCCAGACTGGTATTTCATTTTTTGGTTACGGAGAAGTTTAGTGATGGCACTGACAGGCACTGGCCTAAAACTGAATTTCTCAGGGTTACGGGGTCTTTGCACTGTTGGTGGGTCCTGACCTGCGTGCGGCCTTTCTGATTGCGTGTCATTTCCTAGCTTAGCAATGAGGGTGGTGGCGCATCCAACAAAATAATTATTAAAAGCATTTGCTACATCTAGGGGGTGTTGTACAGTTTGGTTGTTTACTTTTAAAGCAGCTGGTTGGGAGTGGCTGGGGGGTGCTTGTATGTTACTTATGATTTTCCAAAAATTCCTGGGGTTTGATAGGTTATTGTTTAAATTTTTTTGAGGTTTGCAGAAGAGTAAACAAAATATCAATTTTACCAACAACTGTTACGATAGAACATTATTATATGGCCAATGTTCCAAAAATCAGAACCAAAGAAACATCCTAGGTAGAGGAATCAATACAATGGAGGTCTAGCAAAGAGCACAGTACGCAATAATCAGCATGCCAATGGATGTTGACCAACCGATGTACCAGCAAAACCAATTCTGACACACGGATATTGTTGAGTGATAAACAAAGTCATAAAATCCTGTACAAAGAACAAAAAAAAAAAAAAGGTTACAGGAGCCAAAAAGTGATCTTGAGGTCATCCCATGTACCAAGCAGCCAATCGGTCCCAGGCATATTTGTATGCACCTCTCGTATCTGGGACCAATGCCTGCAATAACAACTCTCCAGTTCTGTCAGAAATTCTCTGGCTCTGCCAGGAGAAGCCGAAATCAGCATGTCCAACAGGCCGTCCTACAGAAAAGAGTGTGGATTGTCTTATGGATCCCAGAGAAGATCTGAACATCATGGGAGCATCCTGGGGAAGTCCACTGCCAACACTAGGATAGACGGAAACCAAGGTCGGCTGAGCCAGAAAGGAGTCACAATGACAATCGTTGCCGTTTGATCCCGAACCTGTGATCTGGTCCTCGCAATTAGTGGGAACAGTGGAAAGGCACTGGGTCTCCTAACCAATCCTGGAGAAACACATCCATGGCCAGAGCATCTGGATCTGGTCACCACACCAGTTGAATTCATAGACATGTGTTTAGCCTTGACGCAAGCAAGTCCCAGCGAAGAGGTCCCCATTTTGCCACCATCTCTGAGAACACTGATGGAATCCACCAGTCTCCTGAATCTGCCAGAATCTTGATGCGATGTGGGTGAGAGTCTCCAATCTGGGGCCGTCCATGGCATGGATATACCGCAAAGTCGAAAAATTGTCCAAGCGCAGGGAGATATGCCGATGGCGGGAGCCTCTGGTAAAGCAGCAAATCGCAAACAGACCCACCAACCGTTCAAGAGTGTTGAGGTGGAGCATGACTTCGAGGTAAAAGGATTGGAGGGGCGAACCTGCGAGGTGGAGTGTAAAAACACCCCCCTCATTGTGCTCTGTACCCAAGGGTCCCCTGTGAGCGATTCCCAATCGCTTGAATAGTGTAGGAGTTGAGTCCCTACGTTCACCTCTGAATACGGAATGACAGTCTTACCTGTAGGTCATCTGGAACAGAAGGTGTCTCTACCTCAAAAACCTCAGTCCTGCCAAGACCAGGATTTGTAGGGAAAACTCAGTCCACCAGAGCCGACAAAGTTAGAATGATGAGGCCGTAAAGGACCCCCGGGAGACCCGAAAGGAAAGCACATGGCGGGCAGCATGACCAATTCTGCCGGCCCTGAAAAAAAACACCAGGGGAGAAGACCTTTTTCACGGATGTCTCCACCTTATCAAGTGCAGCAAAAAAAAAGTACCCATGTCAATACCCATATTTTTAACAAAACTGTTCTCCGAAGAGAAGTCCCTGTGCCTTTGCCCAAGGTCCCCCATCCGCCATATCAGATAGCTGCGGGTCCATTTTAAGTAAAATGCTTTTGTGACGTCCCACGGCTAGAGCCGCAATAAACCCCCCTGTCCCAAGCACGAGGCCCAGGGATCCATTCCGAGATCAAGGGTTCAACGGGGGTCATATGCAATCTAGCATTCTCCGTCAGATTGAAAAAGGTGAAGCTACATTGAGGAGCGTGTCCTCAGGCGCGCAAGGCATGGTCAATGCCACATTTAGCAGACCACCCCTTGCGCGCCATGTATTTTTGAAAATCCTTGACGATCTCTGGGGTAGAGCAAGTCTTTCCAGTGGTTGTAGACAGATGACATTCTGCCCCCAAATTCTGGTAGCCCTGTCCATGGGCAGACGGAGGTGGGCATCTACCCATTGTTCCAAATGTTGTAGTGAAGACCAGGCCATGGAACAAGGGTGAACCACCACAGAAGGGTCAAAAATAGGCACCCATTAGGATTGCAAATTACATCCTTATTGGAGGAGAGGGGTAAGGGCTGCTCCTCCTGGACCATTAGGTCTGCATTCTCTGGTGCATGAAGGTCGATGGCTTACTCCTTATGACGGAATGGAGATGTTGTTCCGCCTGCGGGTGTGCTCTATCTGCGTGACCCCTTCGCTTACCGCTGGCCCGACTACCGAGTGGCGTGCACTCGGCGTCTCGTGCGGCCTGGCGTGACCCTGGGAGAGGGTTAGCGGGCGGTGGAGGGGACCCCTGCCTAGAACCAGTCCGACCACTGAGTCATACAGCACTCAGCGTCCCGAGCAACTGGTTCACTGACCTTGTGGGTAGGGGACGTCTGTGGAGATCGGATCTGGCAGCCGCGGAGAACTATTCGGATCTTATGGGGAAACGTTTCGGATCTTATGCGGGAAACGTTTCCGATCCTGGGGCGGGTGACTTTTCGTATCTTGGGTGGCGGACTTTTCGGACCGGGGATGGGTGGAGAGTCGGATCGAGTTGGGACGGCTTTTCGGATCGGGGTTGGGGAGGGTTTCGGATCTGGCGGAATCAGCGGAGAATTCGGATCTTACCGCAGTACCGAAGTGCGGTGCACGGCCGCGTCCTTCGGTTCGGATCTCCGGGAGGTAGTCTGGGAACCGAATCGGCATACGCAGCGCCTCTGCCCTGATGCACGATGCAGGGACAGCGCGCTCGATTCGGATCGTATCGGGTGGGCACCGTATCCTGAGATCGCGGGGGACACTCAGATGCGAAATACGGCGGAGACAAAGACACATCAGACGAGGCTGGATGCACTGCAAAATCTGCCTTTATTGTTTACAGTTCAAGCATTTATCAACTCTGCACAAAATTACCATACAATGGGACTCCTTGCCCGCCCTCCCAGGACCCATTGGCCATTATCCTTCAGGGAGTCGCCGATTCGGACCGGATGGTCCTAATCGGCCATTTTACGATTCGAACCGGATGGTTCGAATCGGCCATTTTCCGAATCGAGAATTCTGAACTGCGCCACAAGGTGATCGGAAAATGGCGGCGGGCAAGGCAGACAAAGGGAAAAAATACATTACACAATAAATCAACGGGGAACACTGTATCACACCACACAATAATCACATCTAATAAAAAGTATGTTCAAACTCCGTGCGTGCCACCGCACCTAACTGTCCCTGGCCAAAACTAATGTCCGTGCGCACTGCCTCTGGCTGAGGGTGCTGGGCCATTCCGTGACACTCCTTATACCCCAGCTTTGGTTCCTCACCCAGTCTGCGTGGATCAGGCCGTAACCCTCAGGGGTGGGCCATTCTTCAAGGACAGCTTCATTGTCTCGCGATCTGAAGCTCTTTCGCAACACGGAAACGCTAATCGGTTCCAGCATTGGTGCGGGAATGCCAGCCCTTCAAGGAGCGTCTGGAAGGCGCTTAGTTTTTATGCGCCTCTTAGAGCCCCAAGGGGTTGGCCATAGACACTGCAGAAACAGGGTCAAGAAACTGTAGGGGCTGCAAGCAGAACCAAATCTGACAGGGATTTGACAGATGCCACAGCATTGTCCATAGATTTCTGTCCTATGCTGTTACTTTTCTACCAGCTATGTTTCAAATTGTAATACTCGGAGGCGAGTATTGCGTTTCTTTCTTGCATTTATTAAACACAGCAGCAAGGTACATGAACATTGGACTGAAAAAACTTTAACCAAGGTGAAAACAAGATCACATAAGCCCTCCCAGTCTCCAGCCAATCCAGTCGACCTCCCTCTATAAATTAACCACCGGCTGCATTATAAGGCCTCTTTCTTGCTGCTGGGAACAAGATAAGCATCGCTCTTCCTTCGTTCCGATTTTTTCAAGCTTTCTTTTTGCGTTCTCCCCAGCTCCAACCGCGGGAATCGCTAGCTTCACTAGCATTACCCCTGACACTTTTATTTCACTTTATAACGATTTACCGTTCGTTCGTGACCCTTGCTGGAAGGCTCACAGCGTTGGCGGGGCTTTCTCCCAAGCGCACGGAGCATCGTGGTTTAGGCACCTGCGCACTCATATTCGCGCGTTTCCTCTCCGACTCAGATCTCTCAGGAATAGACGTGCCATACAAACATAGAATTTAAATAAAAGAAAAAATATCGAAAAATGTCGGCAGATAAGAACCTTTTGGCCCATCTAGTCGCCCAATTACATGGATACTTTACCTGGATTTATCTTTTGTTTAGGATAGCCTTATGCCTATCCCATCACATGCCGCGCCAAAAGCTCTCTCTCCTGCGGAGGATTCCGATTACTCGGAGGACAGCTCCGACAAATAGACTGTCGAACAGGCCAGTAAACCTTCCCCCAAAAATTTAATCTCACCTCAAATCCATGTCCCTTCACTTCCAACTCGACCCATCTATACAGGCCTCAATAAACATGGCCGTTTTTAATGCAGTCGCCGTTCTATCGGCAGATTTTAAATCTACTTTGGCTGAAGCTATCGCAGATGTAAAGAATATGTCACCTCTATCAGTGGATAATGATCAAGGCAGTTCACTCACCACAGTGAGGCCTCCAGACGCGCCCCTGCCTCGTGCTGTGGGCAAAAAGTCAGAGCACAAATCCAAACATCTCCACAGAGGGGCTGGCAACCCCGCAGTACTGCCAATGGATTCTGTGCCTGACTCATCTGCACGTAAAAGAGCCCTCAACCGCCGGGCGTTAGTGGCGGATACACCCGAGAAAACGTGCAAGACCCTCAGACTCCACTCTAGGAGATCGAGGAGGAACCTTTGAGCGAGGACCCCGATCCAGACGAAGGGGAGGCAGTAGATGCCTTAGAAATCCATGCCCCTGAAGACGAGATTCTGGTCTCTGACCCCGTGTTTCCCTCATCCACTCCGGAAACGGACCCCATGGGAAACCCATTATTCTGCACTGAAGACCTTCAGCACCCAAAATCCACAGACTGGACCCCACAACCTCACGTGGCAAAATAAGTGGATGCTAGGTTACGTAAAACCCTAGACAAGGGCACTCGGGCAAATATGAAGGCCGAATGCCCTCACCCTGTTACAGAAGGCAAAACCTGTCTCACACCTGAAATTGATGCCAGCTTCCTACAATATGTGGAACCACAGGGCTGGTCCGCGAAAAGAGGAGTGGACCATGCCTTCCGCTTGAGTCAAGACAAATTACTTGAGGTGGCGGGGCCGGTGGTCCGCCTCTTAGATGCCGCAGAAACTACGCGCTTGAAAACCAAACCCCACTTTGTCCCTCAGCAATTTCTAACTGGGCACTTCGCTCCCTAAGCTTCCTGGGGAACGCCAAATCCACTCTTGCTACGGAAAGGCGTAGATCTATACTTTTAAAAGTGGATCCCACTTTGACATCCATTGCGGACACAGACCAGGCCGCCAAAGCTAAAGGCTTCTTATTTGGCAAGGGCTTCTTAAAGGACATGGGAGAATACTCCGGGGCATTTTATACTATAAAGTGTCCCACTCCCTTAAGAAAATCTTCCCAAAGCGTGTTTTTGGGAGGGCCGGTAGGGACCGAATTATCTCTGAGCCTACCCGAGGTAAAATGCAAGACCATTCTCAAAGAGTCTCGCTCGTTACTTCGTTGTCAAAAGGTTCTGCTCCGGGACCTAGGCTTACTGACAGTCTCAAAATTAGCAGCATGGCCAGCCCCCCTTCACTATCGGGCCCTCCAACACCTGAAGGCCCGTTCCCTCTGGGAGGGGCAGTTATACACCGATCAAATCCTTTTGTCCCCGGAAGCTTGCTCAGATCTCCGTTGGCGGATCCGGAGCCTACGGTGTTACAACGTGAGGCCCATTATGCCCCTACCGGTAAGACTAACGATCGAATCAGATGCTTGCCTCACGGGTTGGGGGCTCGTTGCGGATCCCTTCAAAACGAGGGGGGGGTGTCGTTGGTCCCCTCAGGAACAGAGTATCCACATCAATGGACTAGAACTCCTGGCGGCTGTTTGGCCTGCAGTGCTTTGCGAGGTCTCACCACCGTTGCGGTCTACTGCTGAAGATGGACAATTTTCCAGCGGTATGCTATATCAATGGCATGGGGGGCCCTCGTTCAACACTGTTGTTGACGTCTCTGGCCACCAAGCTTTGGACTTGGTGTTTCACACGGGACTTAGAAGTTCAGGTTCAGTTCATTCCGGGTCTGTCAAAAGTAATCGCAGACTGGAATTCGAGGCACACCAGGGTTGCGGGGACTGGCGATTGAAACATTCAGTCTTCTCCGCCATTTTAGGATTATGGGGTCCTTTACAGGTAGACCTGTTCGCGTCTCGACTGAATACACAGTTACGTCTGTTTTTCAGTTGGAGACCGGACCCAGAAGCGCTAGCGACTGATGCTTTCCTACAGCAATGGAGTCAGCATCGCCACTATGCGTTTCTCCCGTTTCACCTAGTGGGTCGCACGCTCCACCACACTTTGACGCAACACGCAGAGGTAGTGCTTGTCGCTTCATTCTGGGAGAATCAACCATGGTTTCCGATGTTACTTCAAATGACGGCGGATTTTCCCAGACTGCTACCGGCCCTTCCGGACCTCCTCCGGGATGTGAACTTGTCACCTCATCCCTTGTGCTTACCCGACGGCTGTCGACTGTTGGTGTGTCTGGTGTCAGGTGTCCCGGACTCTCGAAGTTTCAGAACGTACTTCCGCACTCCTCAGGGGAGCGTGGGCACCAGAGCCTGCTGTGACTCAGCCTGGAACTGCTGGTTTCATTGGTGCCTGGGAAGGGACGTGGATCCCTTTCAAGTTCCTCTGAAATTTGTGCTGGACTTTCTGTCCGAGACTTGAGACTCGGAAAAAGCCTACCGCACCGTTAACGTTTTTGTTCTGCCTTAGCGGCCCAACATGTAGGTTTTCAAGGGGTGCCACTGGGTCGCCACCCGTTGGTCTGTAGACGCCTTAGGAGGCATGAGATTTTCTCGGGACATGTCGCTGCTTTTACGTTTTCCCTCCCAGTGGCCATCTAACGCCCTTCTCTCCCTCCGTCAGCTTTCCGCTAAACTAGTGACGCTGCTCTGTCTGATCTCCTGTAAAAGGGTGGGAGATGTCCATGCTCTTGACTTTCAGGCTCGATATTTTGTGCCCGAGGGTGACAGATTTGACATCTCTAGACGTACCAAGACCTCTCTGACCTCAATTATGTCCAGTCCTTTGTTTGAGGTAATACGAAACACGTAGCGTTCCCATACGCTCTCCGTGAGTATCTCCTTTGTTTATTTCATTCAGGAGGCCCCATCGCAAAGTTGGTTTCATGACGTTGGTGCGCTGGTTAAAATGGCTTCTAGCCCTCGCGGGTGTTGATGTCTCGGTTAATGGCGCGCACTCTGTACGCTCTGCTATGGCTTCTTCATCGGTGGCCGCTGGATGCTGCCTTGAGGACCTACTTAAGGCAGCGGATTGGTCTAGAGAGTCTACCTTTAAGACTTCTTTCAAGCCGCTGGTTCACTGGTCCGCACCCCTGGTAGATTAGCTTTGAACTGGCAATAGGAGCCTCTGAGTCCGAGTATTACAATTACAGAATTTTCCTAAGAATGAAGGGAAGTTTGAATTGTAATAAAGGACTCAGAGGCAAGTATTGCTCGCCTCTCCCGCCTGCTCTATGGGGGTTGTCGTACCAGTTGTTACCGGCTTGCTCCTCCTCTGTTGTATTTCTGATTGCTGTCATGTATCTGCTCTCTCTACAGCTTCCTAATTTCTCCATGGCTTCGGCGGTCTTCCATTCCTCTGTCATTTCGGGCTGCCACCTCTAGATATGTTTGTGTGGATGTTCTACCTGCACCAAGATAGAGGCCTTAGGATGCAGGCCGGGGTTAATTTATAGAGGCGGGAGGTCGACTGGATTGGCTGATGGAGACTGGGAGGGCTGATGTGATCTTGTTTACAAGTTTTTTTCAGTTCAATGTTAATTTACCTTGCTGCTGTGTTTAATAAATGCAAGAAAGAAACGCAATACTCGCCTCCGAGTCCGAGTATTACAATTCAAACTTCCCTTCATACTTAGGAAAATTCTGTAATTATTGATGGAGGCCTTAAGGACCATCTATATGGCGGCAAGGTGAGCCACTGATTTAGAGTGATGGTGTGGTTTCATTGGACAAACCCGCGCTTGAACATATAAGGAGGCTAAATGGAGTGAGCGTGTAGCTGAATCAGAGTCCCTAGCTGATTGGGTGAGCAGTCATCTTAGACAGCAACATGATAAAACCACTGCAAACGGGATGAGCAGCAGGTGAACTACAAGTCGCGACAAACACCACCAAGATAGCACTGGACTCCGCTCTCGTGGGTGGAGTCTCATGACTGCATCCCGCAACAGCACCATGTTGTTTGCCGTGTGAAGCAGTCGAAGCACATCTCAGCAATTGGTGCTCCTACGGAGCAGCCCTGCAGATAGATCAAAGCTGACAGCTCAATGCAAGGGGCTGCCTACACAAAGACTACCCGCAGCACTGACAGGGTGAGGAGCACAACCCGCTCGAATGAGCAGGAGTCTGCAACCAAGGGAACCAGACACCCAAAGTTGAAGTCTGGGAAATCAGTCTCCGGTAGGAAAAACAACCCAGACACAAAATCACTGCAATAGGAGAGCAGCAATACTTACATTGAGTTTGTGAGGAGCAAAGAAAGGATTTACTGCTCCCTGTTCCAGCTTTTTATGGATGGGATAATGGGGGTGGCCAGATGACATCAAGGGAGGGTTTCCCTAGGAAAGGACTACGTTCTAGGACTATTTTCTACATTTTGTTAGAACAGTTTTTTGCTGCTGTGAGAAATAAAAGAAAAAGCAAAGAGGAGCCTCTGATCTCCGGTGTTAACATTTACAGTCTGTATATAGGCACGACGCCAACAGTCTCCCATTGGGTCCATTATCTGCATCTTTGTGACTTAAAACACAAGACAGATGGTAAGTTTCCATGGGAAGGGAGCCCTCCGTTTCTCTGCTATCTGTTGGTAGAATAGCGACTGGCCTTTTTGGTGTATTATAGGAAAAAAGGTTTAGGGTCTATTCCTGACCGGAGTGAAACGGTTTCTGGTGAAGGCCAGTTTGTCTCTTGGCTGAGAAGCAGCAGGAGAATGTGGTTGCTTAGAAAGAAACTCTTTGTTTAATGGAGTTAAACCCACCTTAAATCACAGGTGCCGTGACGTGGAGAGTGGGCTTAGACTTTAATGGCCATTCAAGTGAACCACAACCGGTTTTGTTTTGGATGGAGCCACGGGGGTAAGTGCAACCTTTATTCATGTTATTTTTGTTGTAGAATTGTCTTTTACCCATTGTACAGCACTGAGAAATGTGTTGGCGCTTAATAACTTTTAATAAAGGGTTACAATATAAATACGCTGTCGCCGCTAGTCTTATCACTCGTATAGCAGTTGAGTAAAAATGCTTTAGGGTCTCCAGTAGAACCTGAATGATCGACCTACTGATGCTCCCATCATGCCAATTCATAGAAGGGGGAGGAAGGAAAGGGGGGGGGGTGCAATTTATTTACTGACAGTATGTAAATGATTGAACGCTGTTGGGTTTAAATATACGGCTCTGATTCTAGTGAGGACCAAATAATGCCAGCACACCTCTACACGGCCCCCCCCCACGGCCTCCTTTTATTCTTTAGAATAATGCTACTAAAAGGAAGGATCATCCTAAAGACTCACATTAAGAGGCTTCAAACTTCACAAATACTCCTTTTCCAAGAAATGTCAACAAATTGGCCAGAAGTGTGTATATAATATTTCCACATATACAGCCACATGACCCACTCACATCCACAACAATGAACTTACTCGACACCAGCAGTAAGCGTTCAGCTTCAGCCTCCTGGCGAGTCCCCTTGCCATGCTCGGCATCCACACAGCAGCTCAGGGCACGGCACGACTGCTCAATAATTCGCTGGAGAGTAGACACCTCTTTGCTCAATAGCTGGCAGGGGAAAAAAGGTTAGAGGTCACATTGGACAGGTACTCATGGGGATATAAGCCATTCTCGTCAGGGTTACCCAATCTAGCCGCCTGAATACTACCATGCTTAGAGATGACATTTTCCTGACTCCATGCTTCCCTCGCTTAACCCCAATCCCATTTAATGCCTCACCTTGATTGTATCCTTTAAATTGGCAGAGATCATCTTTTGGGGTGGACTGCTCTGACCCTCCACCTGGGGGTGATCACACTCCACCTCCTGTAGACCACGCTTCATAGTGCGGTACTTATCAATGCTGCAGAGAAAACAGGAAAGTGAGAGCTGCAATCCTGACCAGAATGCAGGATAAATAGCAGTGCAATCCCCACCCCGTGGCAGCCATCCCCTACAAAAGCCACATCAAGATGTGACAGACCCATAGCACCCAGAGCTTACAATGAAATGACACACGTCCCAAAACTAGCTTTTTAAAAGCTGGGATTTGGTCAATTGTCTGATTCAAACAAGCCAAAAATTCACCCAACATAAAATGGAGGAAAAAACAGAACATGCAAAAAGCCCCCCCCCCCCCACATCGTGGCAAGAAAGCGCTAAACAGTTTGGGAAACAAAGCATTCTCCAATCTTTATAAATTAGCAGTAGCCGTGACGACTCGGCAGCTTTAAGGCTACCTAAGCTTCATGGAACAAGTCGATCCAAAACATCTGGGGTGCCAAGGTTCACCATCACTGACCTAAGCCAATCTAAAAGGTCATGGTTGCTGGAGTGTCTCGCCTTCCTGCACATTGAGAGGCATCTGTCTCAAATGCCGGTCACACATGGACAGTAGTTGTGGGGCTGGGGGCTTCCTGGTTGACCAGAAACTGGCTGGAGGAATTTGGCGTTGATGTGTGAACGAAGTGACAGTAAAATGCATCCCCCTGGAAACGCAACAAAGTATGCACACACCACAGGTTTGTCTTCAGGAGCTCCATTAATGGCCAGCAGGTCTACAAACTTCCTGCAGACAAACCAGCAGAAACGATGCAACCATAGGCCTCCTTTACACAATGCTTTGTGGAAGAAGCTTGTCACTATGGAAGTGTCCCCATAAGCACCCCGCTATAATGCGGGGGGGATCCCGAGGCAATCTAAAAGACCTCTTCACTATTAGAAAGTGACTGCAGGGGGGGCGTGGCCGGCTACTCAAGAGAGAGGACGTGTCTCGCTGGAGCTCCGCATGTCCTCTATTATATTGGGGATCCTAGCTGATTTTTTAAGAGGAGATTGCTCAATGAATGATCCCCGAGAGGCTAGCCATCAGTACCATTCAGTCCGGAGCCTGCTTGGTTCCCCCCTCCGGACCAGAGAGACCCCGCTGACGGCTGCTGCCTCGTGGTGGCGGCGGCGGCCATCTTGCGGCCTGCTACCTGACTCTGTTGGCATCTGACCTCCCTGGTCCCGGACTCTGAATATCCTACTGGTTGTGGAGATGGAGGGCCCACATCTCCTGGCCGAATTTGCGAACTGCCCTGTGGGGGGCATGGACGGACCTGGGGAGCGCTGGAGTGGCAGATCGGCATCCCTAGTAGGAGGTAAGGATGCCATGACCTGCAGCCTGGACGCATGCCTGCAACTGCTGGAAGGGGAGGACGATGAGGCCCCGCTTACCAGGAGGTTTTGGCACCGGATGCTGGCGACGCTGAGAGGCTGCTGTGAGATGGAAACCCTGGGGGAGAGGGAGCTGGGGGCTAACTCAGAACCGGCTACTGCTGGAGGCATCGATGGCGGCGACTTGGAAGGGATGCCGACCCGAGTGCTACTACCACCTAAGCTCTCACTGGCTCCGTATGCTGGCGTTGGAGGAGACCTGCGTGCAGCTAGCTGTGCTGGCGGTTCCCACCGTAAGGCCTGTGATGGAGGATTTCCCCCAGCAGGTCGTGAGGATGAATCGGAAGCGTTCAAAGAGATTACACATGGCCCTGCCGCACGCTAGTGGCGTAGGAGGTAGCAGAGTGGCATGTGCCTTGTGAGGACCTGACGACCTTTTTTGGGACTCTACGCTGGTGGTATGAGGCTCTGCCTAGTGATATCGATGAGGGCTGTGAGATCTGGCCTGCCTTGCAGCACCCTGCCTGCCGTAACAGAAATCCCATTCCGAGATAACGGCTGAGGAGATCCTTACACGGTGTTTTGTACTTTAGCTGCCTTTTCCACTGATTACTCTGCCTTCTCCCGGTGCCCCCCCCCCCCCGGCAGAGTGCTTTTTCGTTTCTTTTATGTGACATGATTTGTGAAGACACACTCCCCCCTTCAGCTGAGACCCCCCTTTGCGGTGACACTTGAATTTTCTGTTTTTTTTCTTAGCAGTCTTAAGACGATCTCTGTCGTTCCTACCATCCTAAGAGGATTTTCATTTTTCCTATTTTATGCTGTCTTGCCGCTGATATGTTCTTGCTCAGCGAGCGAGGAAATTTTTGGCTTTTCGATTTGCTGTCCTTCCTCTCAGCCTTCTTCTTTTTCTTCGTTATATACTTTACGCCGAGTTCTTATAGATGTCTGTGTGCGGCCCTGCGAGGCCCTCATTTTCTTTCTTTTATGCTCATTTGTATGATGACATCTTCAAAAATAAAAATACAAAAAAAAAGGAAAGTGACTGCAAACTCCTTCTGTACCTGTAGGGGAGACGGGTATTGTCTGGGGAGGATGAAACTGGTGTATCCGGTGCCTCCACGAGCAGTTCTGGTAAACTGGATACAATGGAGTTCTAGAAAAAGAGGAATGAGTGAAACCAGTGATTGTAAACCAGTGACTATTGTCCAAAGCGAGCAGAGCTTACCAGGGGACTGATGGCAGCCTGCAAGTCTGCAGACTTCGTGAGGGGAGATAAAAGAGACACATGAGGAAGCTCCATCTCCAATGGATCCTCTCCGGAGCCACCGCTGCTGTCCAGCACACCCTCAAACAGGCGGTCAATTAGCGCAGAATTGTCCATCGTTACCTGGCTCTTGCCATCCTCATTGTTACCACTGCTCAAATCTGAGGAAATCAGGATTAGGAGAGTCACAAAAAGACAGAACACTGGTCTTGTGTAAGCATTTCAACAGAGGACCAGACAGACCATGGAAGGAGCCTAGTATCAGACATTGCACAATAAGTCCGGTATTAGAGATTGCACGCTAACCTGGCTTCAAATCGTATGTACAGTTGTGTTCAAAATTATTCAAGCCCCACTGAAATTGAGTGTTTTGGCCAGTTTGACATTGATTTTGATCATTCAGTCATCTTGCTTACAATTAAATCAAAGAGGCACGTGTAGGTCAGACAAATATAACATAACATTTATAATGAAATAACCACAAATGTCTTTTCTGTGCTCACATCATTATCAGTTTTATTCAACCCCCAAGTGACATTCAATCTTAGTACTTAGTACAACATCCTTTTACAGTTATAACAGCTTTTAAACGTGAAGCATAGCTTGACACAAGTGTCTTGCAGCGATCTACGGGTAACTTCGCCCATTCGTCATGGGCAAAAGCCTCCAGTTCAGTCACATTCTTAGGCTTGCGCACTGCAACTGCTTTCTTTAAGTCCCACCAGAGGTTCTCAATCGGATTTAAGTCAGGTGACTGCGATGGCCACTCCAAAATGTTCCAGCCTTTAATCTGCAACCATGCTCTAGTGGACTTGGAGGCATGCTTGGGATCATTGTCCTGTTGAAAGGTCCAACGTCTCCCAAGCCTCAGGTTTGTGACGGACTGCATCACATTGTCATCCAATATCTCCTGGTACTGAAGAGAATTCATGGTACCTTGCACACGCTGAAGCTTCCCTGTACCTGCAGAAGCAAAACAGCCCCAAAGCATGATTGACCCCCCGCCATGCTTCACAGTAAGCAAGGTGTTCTTTTCTTCATAGGCCTTGTTCTTCCTCCTCCAAACATAGCGTTGATCCATGGGCCCAAACAGTTCTAATTTTGTTTCATCAGTCCACAGAACACTATCCCAAAACTTCTGTGGTTTGTCCACATGACTTTTGGCATACTGCAGTCGACTCTTCTTATTCTTTGGAGACAGCAAGGGGGTGCGCCTGGGAGTTCTGGCATGGAGGCCTTCATTAGTCAGTGTGCACCGAATTGTCTGAGCTGAAACTTCAGTACCCACATCTGACAAATCTTTTCTCAGTTCCTCAGCAGTCACACGGGGACTTTTCTCCACTTTACGCTTCAGGTAGCGCACAGCAGTCGAAGTCAGCATCTTCTTTCTGCCACGACCAGGTAGCGTTTCAACAGTGCCCTTTGCCTTGAATTTGCGAATGATGCTTCCTATGGTCTCTCTTGGTATGTTTAACATCTTTGCAATCTTCTTATAGCCATTGCCCTTCCTGTGAAGAGTAATCACCTCTTCTCTTGTCTTCCTGGACCATTCTCTTGACTTCACCATGTTTGTAACCACACCAGTAAATGTCTAGAAGGAGCTGAGTATCTCAGTCATTTTAAAGCTGCCTAATTGGTGCTTATTATGCTTTATTGCTGCTCCGTGACATCCACAGGTGTTTTCAATACCTGATTGAAAACACTTGAATGAACCTCTGTTCTTCAGAGTGGTAGTCTTTAAGGGGTTGAATAATTGTGTCAATGAAGAATTCACAAAAGAAACATTTACTACTGTATTACAAAACCAATTGATGTCATTTTAGTTGCATATGGTTCTTTAAAAAGTCCTTGTAGGATTTCATTCTGAATACAATTACAAATGTCACTAAATTCCCTAAAACCCTTTACAGCATTGGGGGTTGAATCATTTTGAACACAACTGTATCTGATCAATCGCAATAAGAGTTCATCTCTGGCAGTTCCTCCCTCCCCCTCCCCGTCACATGCGGAGTACCCCAAGGCTCAATACTCAGCCCCCTTCTATTCACGATATTCATAAATGATCTGCCCAATGTCTGCAAAGCCTCAACTGTACATATGTACATAGACGCCACCGTAACCTATACCAGCAAAGCAAATCTCCCGCAGCTGGAGGCCGTGCTGCAAGACCAATTCACAGAGGGAGAAAAGTGGTACAAAAGATAAACTATAACTAAATACTGACAAAACTGTTACGCTGCTCTTTGTAACAAAACTACAAAAATTACAACCTCCCCATCTGTGTGTCAGGACAAAATCAAATTACATGTTGACCACAGTCACTTCTCTCAAATATCTAGGTATGTGGTTAGACCCAAATCTATCCTTTGGCCCCAAATCGAAAAACTCTCATCTAAACTTTACCCCAAACTAGGTGCCCTGTACAGAAACAAATCCTACCTGAGCCCCGCGGTAACCAAGCAGATTGTACAACAAATGCTTATGCCAGCAATTGAATACGGAGATGTACTGTATGCAGCCGCCCCGCAAACACACCTTCATAACTTACTACATTGTATAACTCATTGTGCCGCTTTGTGCTACAATGTACCTACATGACCCACCACTGTGACATGTTAAAAGAACTAAACTGGCCATCGCTGGAATCTAGGGGCACCCTTCATTTCCACCCTGGTGTTTAAGAGCTTTTCTGGGAAGCTGCCACCCTACCTGAACAGACTGCTTCCCCCAGCAGCTCCCTCATCCTATAACCTCCGATCCAGGACCTGCACCTTACTTGCAATTAGGGATGCACAGATACTTTTATTTTATGTCATGTGATCGCTTTCCAATAAGAACAGACCTCTTCTAAAAATGTCCCCATCTCACATGTACTGTATATACCCCCCCCCCAAGAGAGAAATATATATAAAATATTTATTATATGGAGAATGCCCCCAGCGTACGCTGGGGAAGCTGGCCGCGTGCATAAGAAGCACGCGGCTAAGTGTTCCCCTCCGGCGGCTGCAATACTCACCTCCCTTCCGAAGGTCCGGTCGCGCTGCTGTGGCATGATCACGTCGTGGCCGCCGGGCGCATCTGTGATGCTGCTTCTCGGCTGGAGGCAGCGTCACAGAAGCGCCGGCAGCCACGTGATCGCATCACAGCAGCGCGACCGGACACTTGGAAGGGGTGAGTATTGCAGCCCGACGGGGGGGAATGCTGGCTGCGTGCTTTTCATGCACGCGACCAGCTTCCCCAGCCCCGCGGATACTGGCAAGCCGGCACAGCGCTGGCTTCCGGTATGTGGGGGGGGGTTGAATCGGGTCATTTGCACGAGTATTAAGTACGCATGCAAACGGCAGTATCGGCACCGATTTTCCTACAGAGCACCACAATTATGGAATAACCTCCCAGACGTCATCAAATCTACCCCCAGTTTTAAGTCCCTCAAGAGATCTCTATTAAACATACCTCAATACAGAATGCGCCTGTAAACATGCAACACAGTGACTATATACAGAATGCAGTGTCAAAGCGCCACGAACACAGCTCGGTGGGAGACCCAATTCACCAACCGTCTCCACGAGGTATCTATCAGATGGGGACGCCACCAGCCCCCTGTATCAGCTGAACAAAAGGAGGTCTATCCCGTTCTTTTGTTCAGCTATATACAGAATGCACCTGTAAACATGTAACATAGGGACTATATTTCCTACATATTTATGTTGTGTTAATCTGTATATTTGTGTTGTGTTTTTAATATCTTGCATTTATTACTTTGGGTTTCTGTAACAATTCAATGTTCTTGAATCCAGGACATACTGAAAACCAGAGAAATCTCAATGTATCCTTCCTGGAAAACCAGAGAAATCTCAATGTATCCTTCCTGGGAAACCAGAGAAATCTCAATGTATCCTTCCTGGAAACCAGAGAAATCTCAATGTATCCTTCCTGGAAACCAGAGAAATCTCAATGTATCCTTCCTGGTAAAATACTTTGCAAATCAGGACTTGACAAATTTGCTTTGAATCTAGGAGCCAGCTACAAAATTTAGGAGCCAACGTTTCAGCGAGGATCGCATTTATCAAGCTATACCTTGATAAAGGCGAATCCGTGCCGAAAGATTGGGAACCCTGCCTCAGCATCCGGGAGTTGGTTTGTACGGACCCAAATTATGATTTTAGCTGCTTCTATTTATCACTTAGGTATTTTTTGTGCATGTGGTCTTTTGGCTACTTTTTTGAGCCTAGAAGTGTAGACCGTTGCTTTTAATATCAGTTTGGCCGCGCGGATATATAGATAAAACAATATCACAATGTACAGATTTTATTTTTTTTGCTCTGTTGTCATTGGACACCCTATTTACCCACTGCAGACACAGACCCACACGCACACAACAGACCTTATATATAAGTAGATACATCAGGGCTGGATACATTTACATTAAATGTAGGAGACAGGAAGAAAACATTGAAGCCACTAGAGGTTTAGGTGCCAAAGACTGCTTTTAGATTGGTGTAAAATAAACTGGAAATTTAGGAGCCAGGAGTAAAATTCTAGGAGCCAGTGGCTATCAGGCTCCTGGCTTTGTCAAGCCCGGTTGCAAATAAGTCACAAACAACACGTCCAGGATACAGAGTTGCAATGTCAATAATACACTAAAAACAAGCGCAGTTCAGCATTTGAGAATAGACCCTGTGACGTGCGTCACTTTGGACTTGCAGTGCATGAACCTGGAGATTTAATTTGGATGTTCTATATTATTTCTTTGCTTTCTCGTGTGCAGAGTGTGTTTTCTGAGCCAAATGCCTTGATAAAGGAATAATCAGAATATAACACAGTTAAGTATTTAGTGTAAAGTGTTGTGTGGGATATACGGTGCTGTTTTCCCTATGTGTAATCTGTATGTAAACATTTGCTCTGCCTCCAACCAACCCCCTGAAACTGGTCTGGACATCCTGGGCACCATCCCCAGCCTTTATTCGTAAACCAGGGCATGTGTAGGGAGGGGGAGGCTATTGGAAGATCTTCCGCATGGAAACGCTGAGGCGTGGGTTTACTTTTGAATAAAGCCATTCCCAGTTTGGTTTTCACCCTGCAAGCATATCCTGTTATTGTTGTGTTGGGCTAGAACCAATACTCTTTTGGGATAATAACAGCAAGGGGAGCATGCTGTATGTGGGAACTAGAATTGGTAACAGACCCCCACAACTGCATAGTCCTCCAGTACCTAAACCATGTGTAGGATCCAGTCAAAAAACTCCAGTAACTTAATGTGTTGCTGCCATGCATGTTAAAGCACAGCCAGCCAGTGGCATCCTGGACAAGATGGCCTTCCATGATAGCTATGAGATAACGCATACGTTGCCTGGAGGCCAGTCAGGGCTATCAGCATTCCTGTATAATTGTTGATTTTCCCATAGTATGATGGAAAGTTAGAATTTTTGATGCAATAACTCTGAGTATTTGCATTTCTTTCTTTCTTGCATTTTAGCAGCAGCATAGAAACCGAAGAAAAACAGGTTTCAAAAAACAGTCAAGAAAAAGTCACTCTTCACTGGAAAGTCACCAGAGACCTTCCTGCCAATGAAATTGAAGGAAGTACCTGTGCTCCCTGATGGGAAGCAAAAAATAAAACATCCTTCAAGTCCACCTTGGAGAGCCAGTCCCCTTAAGGAGAATATGTGAAAGATCCTGCATCCCTCTATTTTGATGTGGCGCTGTAACAAAAGAAACTTTAGGTTTAGGACTAGGCGCATGCCGCCCCCTCTTGGACGCCAAGAACATGTTGCTCACAAACCCCACCTGACCCGGTGGGACGCTCTACTGCCTCTTTGAACACTAGGCTCCTGATCTTTGTCCACCATCAACGCCCCTTTGGCAGAGAAATGAAGGGGAGGAGACGACCGAGATAGGAAGGCCACAAAATCCACCCAAAAAGGTCAGAGGTAGAATCCTCCCACCTGGGAAGGAATCTGGCAAATCACCCCCCAATATGAACCTAACACAAAAGGTCTTAACTAAAAGGTCTTAACTAAAAGGTCTTAAAAGAAGGTTGATGACCAGCATAATATTCCTGTGCACAACAGAAACCTCTGCTACGCCACCCATGGGACAGGAAGAAATAAGCCGAGGAGGAGACATCACTGCCCCCCATGGGAATGGAACTGCAAGGCAATAAAAGGACCTTGTCAAGCCAGAGGAAGGTCCGGTACGGCCGGTTGAGTGCCCCCGGAATCTCCTGCCTTCCCAAAAACACTGCCCTTAAACACTTGTTTGAGCAAGGTGGAGAACTTATCTGGGGATGTGAAGGCGTTAGCACCCATATGCCACACAAACCTCGCCCAACCGTAAACCCTGGGCAACGCCATGCAATGATCGGAATCAGCAATTTTAAGTCATTGACTCAGAGGCTCCTATTTGCTTCTTTTCTGAAATTTAATGACCGCAGCAAGAGAAAAAAGTGAACAAGTGAAAATCTAACATAACTTCGCCTTAGCCCCTCCCACTAGTCCATAATCCCCTGCGGTCCATGTCTATATATAGGGCTTGAATGCGCCCTCTTTTCTGCTGCTGCAGCAGGAGATAACTCTATATACTGATATAATATTGTATTATTTATACCGCTGGCTGTTTGGTTGTCCCGGCTTCAACCTAGGGGCGACTACCCGCCTTTTTGTACTTTATTTTACTTGGTTTTTATCATTTAAATTACGTGAGTTTTCCCGTTTTTTTCGCAGGCTTTTGCCCGCGCGGTGCACTACCAACGCGTCTCTCAGCACAAGATAGCCCTCACACAGCTGCGGCCGTGACCACGCCCCCTCGCGCCGCTTAGAATTTACCTCAGAACGCAGCCATGCCAAAACGCAGAGTTAAATCCAAACACCTTTCCCCCTCTATGAATGAGTCAGACTCGGGGGAGGGTTCAGTTATGGCAGACGAATATCATGAGACCAGTGACTTACTTCAAGACACGGTATCCCACCCTGCTGTTACCCCACCGCCTGAACCCACTTTAGGCCTGTCAATGCAGGCTTTATTTCAGCAGCTGTTCAGTCTGCGGTCTCCAACCTCTCAGTTGATCTCCACCGCTCCTAGAAGTAGTAATGGCAGCTGTAAAAGCCCTTCCAGCCACACCTACACCTTCTAATCCCTATATTCACTCAGCAGACCCTTCATCTTCCCATAATATAGGACAAAAGACAATTTACAAACCTAAACATATTGACAGAGGGGCTGGCAACCCCGCATCACTGCCAATATATGATACCGAGTCCCCATCTCGGAAAAGAGCCCAAGATCGCAGGGCACATTTGGCGATCGTCCCAAAAAATATAAATATGATTATGACACGGCTCCCACCGAGAAGACCACTGGAAAAGAACTGGTATTAGCCACCAACCGTGGCGATGAGGATTATCCCCCAGAAAGGGATGAGATAGCGCTATATGCGCCTGAGGATGACCTCTTTGAATACAATGAGTCTGAGGAGACACCACCATTTTACGAAGAGGGTAATGTAATTTATGACCCCCAAAGGGACCCCATATTTTGTCCAGAAGACCTATCCCATACTCAATCCACTACATGGTACCCTTTACCACATGTAGAAAAATGGGTGGATGCCAAAATTAGACGGCCTCTAGACAAGGCCACCAGACAGAATAGGAGGGCCAAAAGCCCATGCCCTTCAACCACGAGCAAAACTTGCATCACCCCAGAGATTGACCCATCGATAATAAAATTTATAACTAATCGTGGGTGGTCCCCTAAAACGGGCCTAGATCATGCCTTCCGCACCTGCGAAGACAAACTATTAATCTGATATGGGGACCTGACATGTCTATTTAATATAGCAGAGGAGGCTAAGCTTGCGAACTCCACCTTTTCACCTACCCTAGTCCGCGATTGGGTTCTTAGAGCCCTATCATTTTTCAGCAAGGCTAATGCCGCCTTGGCAGCTGAACGCCAAAAAACCATACTCCTCAAGGTGGATAATCAACTGACAGCTATTGCAGATACCGATTTAGGCAGTGACGCACAAGGATTTCTTTATGGGGAGGCCTATGTGAAGAGTATGGGCACTTATGCCAATACTTTAAAATTCACTGGAGAAAATATCCTCTTCACCGAAACGTGTGTTTAGAGGTAGAGTTTTTGGCAGGGCCGGTAGATATAGGGGACGCCCTACCAGCCATCAAGGAACCAACACCAGGTCCTTTCCCAGTCCCGCTGCACAACAACCAACAGAATATCAACCTACCGGTTCCTTCTTCCCCGCACGCACCCGTCCTTGGCGGGCTGGGTTTCAGAGGCTCTAGGACCTCAATCCGCGGCAGACGACCCCCAGGTAAGACCTCTACTAATAACTCCCTCTCCAGGGATTCAGGTTGGGGGTCAGATACCTTTGTTCATAGACAGATGGCGAACACTTACATCGGATCCATGGATTCTGGATACGGTGCAAGGGTTCACAATTTCCTTTGTGTCAATTCCAACACAACATTCCATTCCAACACCGTTACACTTCCCTCGGGAACAAGAGATACTGATGGACAAAGAGGTACAAGAATTATTAGAAAAAGGGGCCATACAACCAGCCCCCGCCATGTCAACAGGCTTTGTAAGCAACTTGTTTCTGGTCGCAAAAAAGGGAGGCAGACTGCGACCAGTAATCAATTTGAAACACCTCAACTTACATGTGCAATACAACCATTTCAAGATGGAAGGTATGCACTCTCTCAGGGACATCCTTCTTCCGGGGGATTGGATGGCAAAACTCGACAAAAGACACTTATCTCATGGTCCCAATCCACAAATCCTCGAGATTATCTTCGTTTCGAATGGAAAAGAAAGATGTGGAGGTTCAAATGTCTCCCTTTCGGACCATCCTCAGCCCCGTGGGTTTTTACGAAACTACTAAAACCGGTGGTGACATCTCCGAGAACGTGGAATTCGCCTGGTTATATACCTGGACGATCTACTGTTGATGGCAGATACCAAAACTATACTACTGTCCCATCTACAATGGACGATTGAAAAGTGTCTAAGACTTGGGTTCCTCATCATTATGGAGAAATCCCACACGACACCTACACGGAACTTGGGAGTTTCTCGGATTGAGGGTAAATTCTACTTCAATGACTCTTTTACCAATTCAGAAGATGGTTTCAATCCCAAAACAAATACATACTCTTCTCCAGAAAGAACACAGCACGCTTCAATGTCTGGCCAGAATTATCGGCCTGCTGGCAGCCACTCGCCTGGCAATACGTCCGGCTCCACTATACTACAGAGCCCTCCAGCGCTTGAAGGCCTGTTTTCTCCGCAAGGGCCTTCAATATTCTGCTCAAGTGACTATCACAGACGAAGCCCGTTCGGATCTGTCCTGGTGGATCGAGAACCTCCAATATTGGAACGGGAAACCTTTGATTCCACCTGCTCCAACGATCATCCTAGAATCGGATGCTTGCCGCACCGGATGGGGAGCCTGACAAGGTCCCCTGGAGACAGGAGGTCGTTGGTCCACAATAGGATCATCTCTCCACATAAATTGACTGGAATTGTTGGCAGGTCTGTTCGCAATACAATGTTTCACAAAGGGTCAACACGATCAATCCATCCTCCTAAGATTGGACAACCTGTCAGCAGTAAGAAGTATCAACCGTCTAGGAAGCCCGAGATCGGAACCTCGCTCTCTAATAGCAAAGAAGTTTTGGTCACATTGCTTCACCCACAAACTAACCATTCTAGCTCAATTCATTCCGGGAATGACAAATCTCGCGGCAGATTGGAACTCCAGGCACACGGAGGACTCGAGACTGGAGACTGCACTCCGATGTTTACAACGCTTGTCACTCGTTGGGGTCCCTTGGACATAGAACACGCTTTTTCAGTTGGCGTCCAGATCCAGAAGCATTAGCGACGGACGCCTTCCTACAGAATTGGGTCGGACCGCGACATTATGCGTTTCCTCCGTTTACCATGATAGCGAGAACGTTACCACTCATTCGCGTCCAACAATCTACTGTAGTGTTGATAACACCTCTACGGAAGGGCCAACCATGGTTCCCGTCCCTGTTAGACTTACCACGAATCTTCCCTGTACGCTCGGACTTATTACTGAATCCGGAGGAACAACCTCACCCACTGTTCCATCTGGGTCACTGCAGACTGGTGGCATGGTTGGTCTCGGGGGACTTGGACCTCTCCATGGCATTTCGGATCAGACTCGCTCCCTGCTCTTGGAGGCATGGGCTCCGGGGACCCGTTCCGCTTACAACTCAGCTTGGCGAAACTGGTTTAGCTGGGGTGTGGAAAGACACCTGGATCCATTTTCAGCCCCTGTAAATTGTGGCACCTATAGGTCGCCATCCGTTAGTGTGCTGTTTGTTAAGAGCCATTCGTTTAACGCATCCCCCAGCTCCACGTTATAACTCTACCTGGGATGTCACAGGGATCCTCCAATTTCTGTCTAGTTGGCCTTCTAATGAAGTTCTGTCCATCCGTCAATTGTCAGCTAAATTGTTGATGTTACTTTGTCTCTTCTCCTGTAAACGAGTTAGTGATGTACGTGCTTTGGATATTCCATCACGTTCTTTCGGTCCAGATGGGGTTACGTTTGATATCACTCGTCGTACAAAAACAAAACATAACCGCTGTTTTTTACCCTTATGTTACAGATCACGCTTTTATTTGCCCGATAAGGTGAATCTCGTACGAGTCCTTTTCGCACTAGTGGGAATTCTCTATTTTTGTCTCTTAAAGCTCCTCATAATCCGGTATCTTCAGCATCTCTAGCCCATTGGATGCGTTGGCTTATGTCGGAAGCAAGTATTGATGTCTCGTGTTTTGGTGCTCACTCTGCTAGACGTGCTATGGTTTCGTCCACTTTTTCCTTGGGATGTCGTTTAGAGCAGTGGTCCCCAACCCTGTCCCTCAGGGCCCACTAACAGGCCAGATTTTAAGGATTACCTTTGAGAAATGCAGACTGAATCCTTCAATTACTGAACAGCAAATCATATCACCTGTGCTGTGCTTCAGATATCCGGCAAACCTGGCCTGTTAGTGGGCCCTGAGGACCAGGGTTGGGGATCACTGGTTTAGAGGATTTGAGGTGAGCCGCAGATTGGTCGAGAATCCACGTTACGTACCTTTTATTTAAAACCGGTATTACATTGGTCTACCCCGATTCTGGATGAACTTTGAACAAGCAAATAGGAGCCTCCGAGTCAATGACTTAAAATTACTAAATTTTCCTATTACCATAACGGAAAGTTAGAATTTTAATAATGACTCAGAGGCGAGTATTTCCCTCCTCTCCCACCCATATAAAAAAGTTTTATATGTTTGTTGCATACAATTTAATAAACAATTTTTCAATAAAACAATTGCTACGGGTTTTCATTTCACGTTTTGTCACAGTTGTTACCATTCTGATATAATAAACGAATTATTACATTATTTGACTTCTCTCGGGTCTTTTATTCCAAGTTGGTCTTTGACTGCCAGTAACGGAATTCTATCTAATCCCTGGTCCGTGTTTTCCACTTCATAAATGGATTACAACACCTTCCAGTCATGGCTGGTCCTCTACACTCTTCAACTTCCGGAACTGGTCACGTTTCTTCTAAGCCGAATCCACCTTTCCTCGTTCCTGTTGGATTTCCTGGTGTTTTCTACTTATCCTGTTATCCGCAGTCAGAAAAGAGGGCGCATTTCCGGGTTCAAGCCCTATATATAGACATGGACCGCAGGGGATTATGGACTAGTGGAAGGGGCTAAGGGAAAGTTGTGTTAGATTTTCACTTCACTTTTTTCTCTTGCTGCTGTCATTAAATTTCAGAAAAAAAGCAAATACTCGCCTCCGAGTCATTATTAATATTCTAAACTTTCCGTTATGGTAATAGGAAAATTTAGTAATTTCTGTTGTGTATCCACCTTCATTAAGAAGGTCCAGTGCCGCTCGGCAGCCAGCGACAAATTGCCAATGGCCAGGAAACAGGGAGCACTGGAGCCTCCCACGTACCAATAGAGGACCCAAGGGACACAATCGAAACGTCACCACACGTTAGGCAACTTTTCGTTCTCTTAAATTCGGTGCGATTAAGGCTAGGGTCAGACTAACGCATTTTCACGTTGTCCGTGAAAAAGTGCGTTCGAACGAATGGACGTATTTTTTCACGGAATACGCGATAGCGGTCATACGATGCGCAGTTTCGTCCGTGATTTTGTACGGATCATCAATAAAACACTTTTTGGGTCTGGACGTTATGTTGGCCGGACATTAGCAGTGTCTGACGTCTCCTAATCACACACACACGCCGCTAGCGGACGCAGCGCACTCTGTACGTCAGTACTAGTGGTTTCACGTTCTCGAAAAAATGCGTTTGTTTGCCGCTTGCGTTGCGTGGCCGCACTTTTGTGCGACCGTACTTCGTATATTGGCCGTCATTGCCCGGCATCTGCTGCTACTACGGCCGTGATTATGTGCGGCTGCACGCGCGTTCGCACTGCCTCGGTCTGACCCTAGCCTTAGTGATCCCATTTCGGCGACCCTGCGGCATATTCAGTAAGCACCACAGGGCCAACGTAGTGCAGGGAAAAGCCGCCGCAAACACTCCAAACGCACACAGAAACCCGCAAAAACATCTGGATTAACCCTGCCGAACACACCGGACAAAAACCGAGCAGCCGCCAAACAGCACCGAGCAGCCACCAGAAAAAAACCAAACACTACAGACGAATGGAGTGGGGGAAAAAAAAAAAAAAAGTCGAAAAAAATCCCCCAAAAAATAGCTAAAAGATCCTAAATCTATAAATAAAAGACTTTATACTGCAGAATATTATAAATCAACGGTTTGTTAGATATTAGGAAAGGCGGGGGGTGTTTACCCTTGAATGGCACCTGTTTTGTGATACGTGTGTAGGGTGTATGCTGCTGCCTACCTGGGATGAAGATGCAATGCTTTGCTATGGCTTGATATCAGGTTTAAGGAATGGGGTTAATACACGGTTGGGCGCTGCTTACATCAATGTGATACTCTGTATCGCATTTACTAAGTATTGGCTTAGTGTACACGGATGGGGTCCACTTATATACACAGTGAATTGTTTGTGATGTGTGCTGTAGTGGGTCTTTTCTGGCACTGTTACAACATGTATTTCAAATGAAGAGAAAGGTTTCTTGTAGATCTCAGTTCAAAAAAACGTTTTGTATAGAGCGGATATACAGTTGTATATGTTTAATGTGTTACTGCCACCTTGTGGCTATAGTCAGCATTAAATGTACTGATAATTGTATAAAAAAAAAACAGATCTCTGATGCTCCCTTTCTTTCCAGTTCAGCAGGTCTTTACCTCTTGGATTAAGCAAAGGAAACATACAATGATTTTTTACCACAGTGTGCACTATGTATGTATAGTCACAAAAATTTCAAACTCACGTGGATTAGAGCCTATGGCGTTACCAGGCTCAATCTTTTTCCGGTCCATAGAGGTGACCGGAGTCCCTTCTTTACCGCCTCCTCTGTCCTCGTCTGCTGCAGGGGTCCGTCTGTAGCCTCCAGGTCCTTCTGGTTTGTGTATCAAGAAAGGGGGGGGGGGGGCTGCTGGGTTTCCGCTGCGCAGTAACGACAGGATGCGGGGGTTGTGAAGGTAAAGAAGGGGTTTATTGATAATCAATACAATTAAAACAGGTATGGGGTATCCAGAACGCGTTTCGCCTCACTGGCCTCTTTTGCTGGATAATCCTTGTGTTTCTGATGTCCATCATCCGATTGGTCCTGGTTAGTTTCGCTTTTGATTTTCGCGCAAGCCTAGTGCGCATGTGCATATGGCTCCAAGTGGTTGGACAGGTCACATGATGATTTCGGACCAATTGGCATGTTCCTTCGTGTATTTTGCCAATATCTCCGGTGAGTGTGTGTGTGTGAAACCGTATATTTACGGTATAGAGAAAGGGATTTTCTTAGGGTGAATCTATTGTTTAGAGATCGAGACCATATATCCCTTTTCATCAATCTTGGTGATAGAGCAAGGAAAATCTTGCCCATTAGCTCATTTGAAGGTGTATATAAGCGGGATGGTGAATTTTTATTCTATCCCCGATGAGTAAGAATGTGGACCTCCCATACTTGAATCTACTGAGGGGCTGTGGATTATTATTATTCTTTATTTATAAAGCGCCAGCATATTCCGCAGCGCTGTACAATAGGCACAGTATAGACGGGTTACAATACATTGAACAACATTTGACAAACAGTACAGGAGGAGATGAGGGCCCTATTCCCGTAGGAACTCACAATCTGGGAGGGTTGGGGTTGGAAACAGGAGGAGAGGACTGTAAGGTGAGAGTGATTGATGGTTGCGTCTGAGTTGGGGGGGGTCGGCTTCCCTAAATAGGAATGTTTTAAGGGAGCGTTTGAAGGAAGAGAAGTTAGGGGAAAGTCTGACAGTACGAGGGAGAGCGTTCCAGAGAGTGGGGGCTGCGCGTGAGAAATCCTGCAGTCTATCATGGGAAGAGGTGATGCGGGGAGAAGCTAGGCGCAGGTCACTGTTTGACCTTAGGGAGCGGGCTGGGGTGTATTTGGTGATTAGTGAGGACAGGTAGTGGGGCGCTGAGTTAGTGAGGGTTTTGTAGGCAAGGATAAGGATTTTGAACTTAATTCTGCAGTGGATGGGGAGCCAGTGAAGGGACTCGCAGTGGCAGAGACAGAGCGGCGGGTGAGGTGAATTAGCCTGGCGGAGGCATTCAGGATGGATTGTAGGGGGGGGGAGAGGCGGGACAGAGGGAGGCCAGATAAGAGATTATTGCAATAGTCGAGTCGGGAGATTACCAGGGCGTGTATGAGTTGTTTTGTGGTGACAGTGGTAAGAAATGGCCGAATTCTGGAAATATTACGCAGCTGGTATCGGCAGGAGGAGGAAAGAGACTTGATGTGGGGGATGAAGGAAAGAGCAGAGTCAAGTGTAACTCCAAGACAGCGAACTTGGTTTGATGGGGAGATGGTGATACCCTCCACCGTGATAGAGAAGTCAGGAGGTGGGGAGGCATTGGAGGGAGGAATAAGTAGGAGCTCAGTCTTTGACATGTTGATCTTTAGGTGGTGCGAGGCCATCCAGGAAGAGATGCCAGATAAAACAGTCACTGACTTTGGAAAGGACAGGGGGAGAGAGGTAGATCTGAGTGTCATCAGCGTAGAGGTGGTAATTAAAGCCAAAGCTGTTGATGATTTTGCCCAGGGAGGAGGTGTAAACGGAAAAGAGCAGAGGACCAAGGACAGAGCCTTGAGGTACACCAACAGATAAAGGCAATGAAGAGGAGGAGTTACCAGCAAAGGACACAGAGAAGGACCTGTTGGATAAATAGGAGTCAACCCAAGCGAGTGCAGTGTCACAGAGACCAAGAGAGCTGAGGGTCTGCAGAAGGAGGGGGTGGTCAACAGTGTCAAAAGCAGCCGAGAGGTCAAGCAGGATGAGAATAGAATAGTGGCCGTGTTTTTTAGCAGTTGTGGACAACTTTACTCTTCTTTGGGATGTCGATCATCTTACATATGGATGTTCTATTTCTGCCGGGGTTGGTTATAGAGGCATTAAATGTAAAATTGGGGTCTCATTCGTTCTAAGAAAATTTGTTACATCCTCAAATACATTTGCGATGGAGCAGGATAAATATTTATTATCAATTTGATTGGAGTTAATTCTTAGGAGAATATATTTACATTCCGGGAATTTTAAGGCAGGCTCGGAGGCAGTCACACCCTCTTTCTTTACTGCTCCTGCTACAGACCAGATAAGTAGCTCTAGTTTTTACTTTCTGGTAATATTTATCTTGTTGTTTCATTATTATTCACCCCCTTCAGGGTTTGGCTTTGCAAAATAATTATTTCAGATTTGAAGACCGGTGGTTTGTGCAGCGCACGGGGACATCCATGGGTGCCTCGATGGCACCCATGTATGCCAATGCGTTTATGTATGCGTTTGAACGGAGTCACATATTGGGTCATTTTTCTGAGAAAATTATGCTTTATGTTCGCTTCATTGACGACATATTTGTTTTATGGAGGGGTACGGTGGATGAAGCTAGGGAGGTTGAAGGATACATCAATGGACTGAATAGTCCTATTAAGGTCACGAGTGAGGTAAGCAGGGAGTCCATTCATTTTTTGGACATTAAAGTGTTTGTGAAGGACTATCAACTTCACTATTCCCTTTACTCTAAACCTACAGATCGCAACACCCTTCTACTAGGTTCTAGTGCACACCCCGAACATTGTAAGCGGGCTCTACCACACGCCCAATTTTTGAGGACCATTAGAAATAATTGTTCCTGTCTTATCGACACGTCACTATTAAGTCAAATGCATGAGAAGTTTGAGCAATGAGGGTATCCGAAACAAACATTAGAACAGGCTTCGGAAAGGGCTTTTGTGCCCCGGGTGAAGAAGGCACAACAAGATAGTATAGGTGATGGGGAACCTCAATCTATGGCCACAGAAAAACTGACAGCTGCAGTTAAGAGAAATTGGCGCATCCTGGAGTGTGACCGAACTTTGCCCAGTAAGTTCAGGTGTCCTCCCATGTTCTGTTACAAACGTAATAGGAGCCTAAAAGACCTATTGGTCCACACGGATCCAGTTTTAGAGAAGACACAGGAATTAGTGCGATATCGCAGTGTGGGATGTAAGCGTTGTTTGGGGTGTGTGACTTGCAGCCATATGGTCCCGGGGAAGGAGTGTAGCCACCCACATACCGGTAAACGGTTCTATATTCGACATATAATAACGTGTAAAACTGAGTACGTGGTATATAGGATATTGTGCCCGTGTGGCCTAGCGTACGTGGGCAAGACAACAACCCCACTATGTGATAGAATTAGAAAATCACAGGTCGAACATAAGGATAGCGTACCGGGATGGCCACTCTGACAAGCCGGTGGCAAGACACTTTTTAGAATTGGGTCACTCAATTGCTTCACTGCGCTTTACAGCCATAGACCATGTCCCTGTACCTAGGAGGGGGGGAAATAGAGCACTTATGTTCCTTAAAAAAGAAGCCCAGTGGATACACAGGCTAGATACAGTGCACCCTCGGGGACTCAATGAACGCAACATGTATTCGGTTTTTGTATAGGTGGGCGGTGGTGAGTTTGAAGTGGGTCACAGTATAAAGCCATGTAATAGCATCAACAAGTGAGGATTTTGCAATGTTGAACAAAAATCGCTGAATTGACAAATAACAGTGTGACATTTTTCTTAAACACAGATGGTAGTTTGTTTTTAAAATGGGATTGCCGCTGTTCAAAGCTGCAATCCTTGGTTTTCTTCCCAGCTGGTGTGTATGAGTGAACCGAGGGGCACGGGCGCTGTATGTGGGAGGGCTCTTATGGAGTCTAAGGCATTTTGGTTACCAGGATGACGTCATTGAGACGCGCCGTGGTATGGCACATGTGCAGAGCACCCTAGAGCACGCCGGACGCCATACACACCGGGAGGGCGAGTAGCCAAGGTGTTTGAAATTTTAATGATTTTTCTCCCTATTTAACCTCAGGGTTTGCAATGGGGGGGGTATGGTGTGTTTTTTTTGTCCTGATGAAAGTTCCGGAGACGAACTGAAACATTGAAATAAGTTTTTATGTCCTGTCAAATAAAGTAAAGGAACGTGAAAAAATCCTGGAGTGCGAGTGATTCCATACATCTATTTATGTTCAGGAGGCCTTCACCAAGCACCGGGTGCGAGAATCAACTGTGAACCGTGAGTGCAGACCAAATTGACATATACATATTCTTAGGTTGCCGACTTTCCCCAGCTATAACCGCGGGGGGGTTGGCTACCCGTCCGGCAGGTAAACTCAGGCGGTCTCTTAAGTCCGGAGTTTCCCGCCGGCTACTGAATTATTTTATCTCCCGGTTATAGGGCTGGTTGTTTGTTCCCGGTGTTGTGGTATTACTTGGGCTGGGAGCGCAGCGCGTGACTTCTTGGATCTGTTGCGGCTGTCCGGGTTCCCGCGAGATCGAGCGGGATCCCGGCGGCCATCTTGGGATCACGTGACCGCATGCGGCTTCCGACATTCCACGGCACTCGTTATACCAGACGGACCTCTATCATAACCAACATGGCCCATTCCTGCCAGTCAAAGGGTAGTGGGGCTTCCCGAATTGAGGAATCAGATTCTGCTTCTGGCTCCAGGCACTCAGACCGCTCGGGTGCCTTTGCCTCCCCCCCTCCTAAGAAACGATCTAGATCAGCCTCCAGATTCGCAGCATTAGAGGCCGCACTTCAGGCCTCCATTTCCCGGTCTCTGTCCTCAGCTGTATCTACCTTGTCTTGGTCCTTTCGTAGGATTATGGATGAAGCGGTGGCTTCAGTTAAGGGACTCCCCGCTACCAATGCAGCTCCGGCTCCCCCTCCAGACCCGGCTGCCCCTTCTGATTCAGGCCCGAGTGGCGCTAAGAGACGTGCAAAAACGAAGCACTTAGATGTTCCTCCGAGAGGGGCTGGCATCCCCGACAATCTGCCTACTGAGAATAGCGAGGTAACCTTGCATAAGAGAACCCCTAGCCGCGGGGCTTTGGTGGTTGCGGTTTCTAAGGATAGGCCTCTACCCAAGGTTCTGGCCGACTCCCCATACTTTCTGACTCGGAGGGTGAGGAACCCAAGCAAGGGGAGGATGATGGAGTCTTAGAAATATATGCACCGCATGATGTAGGCCTGATGGCCGAGGAGGATGGACCCCCACCACCATTGTTGTCTAATAAAGAGGTGGTTTGCGACCCTCCGGGCCGCTCAATGTTTTCACCAGCGGGGGTCTTGCACCCGAGATCGACCGCATGGTCCCCTACTATGCCCCACGTGGAGTTGTGGGTTGATGCCCACATGCGTCTCCCTATGGACAAGGAGACACGGGTCAATGGAGGGCTGAATGTCCTCGACCTACCACCGCAGGCAAGACTTGTCTCACTCCGGTGGTGGACGAAGATTTCGTAAAATTTATGACTAATAAGGGGTGGTCCCCTAAGAAGGGTATCGATATGGCGTTGAGAGTGTGTGAGGTCAAGGTTCTCGATGTGGCCTCCCCATTGATCTACCTCCTGGATATGGTGGAGGATGCCTTGTTACACGATACCCCCTTGGATCTAGACGATGCCACAGGTTGGATTCAGCGCTCGTTGTGCTTATTAGGTGGCGCGAATGAGGCATTGGCCTCTGAACGACGCAAGTCGATGATTTTGAGGATGGATCCTCAGCTTACAGCCATGGCCACCAGAGACAAGGGTGCCTCGGCTAAGGGGATGCTTTTTGGTGATGGCTTCATCAAAAACATGGGTACCTACACCAGCACCTTTACCGCTCTGGATAAAGTTGAAACAGCCATCAAAAAGGTGTTCCAAGAAGGTTTTCGACCGGGCTGGCAGAGGAAGGGGCCGCTCTGCCAGCCGCATCGGTTCTGTGGGCATTACCAGAGGCTCCTTCCGGGCCTCCACTGCCGCTGATCCAGGTCCCGCCACCTACGGTCCTTCTAACTGAGCACAGACCTGGAGAGGCCGTGGTTTCCAGGGTGGTCGAGGTGCCTTCCGTACCCGGTGTCCGAATGGTAAGTCTTCCAAGTCTTATTCCACATTCAGCTGTTCAGGTGGCGGGCCGCATCCGTTGTTTTCTCAGGAGATGGGAGGATTTAACAACAGATGCTTGGGTCCTACATACTGTAGGGTGATTCGAAATAGAATTCGAGTCTACCTGTCACGGATCCCTCTGATTACCAAAAGTGTGGTCCCTTTACGCAGACCGCTCTCTACCCTTCCGATCCTTGAATGGTCGGCAAAACTAGAAAGACAATTAACCAGACAATATATAAACAAGGGGTAACGCCAGACAGAGGTATGGAATAGAGTATTGTCACGAATCCTTCTGACTACCAAGATATTGATCTCTTTATGTAGCTCCCTTTCTACTCTTCCGATCCTTGAATGGTCGGCAAAGCTATATAGACAATGAAGCAGGTAACAGATAAAAGAAAGGGAAACACCAGACAGGGGTACAGAACAGATCATAAGTTCTCCCTAGGACTTTAGTAATAGCAGAGGTAGTCTGATGCGTGCTTAGGGTGCCACATAGACTGACCTCGGTACCAACGTTAAGGGCAGAACCTAGAGCAGAGTAAATGCCATACCACAGGGTCATACACAGGAGGGTTCGTTTGCCAATGCCAAGAGTCATACACAGGAGGGTTCGTTTGCCAATGCCAAGGGTCATACACAGGAGGGTTCGTTTGCCAATGCCAAGGGTCATACACAGGAGGGTTCGTTTGCCAATGCCAAGGGTCATACACAGGAGGATTTGTTTGCCAATGCCAAGGGTCATACACAGGAGGGTTCGTTTGCCAATGCCAAGGGTCATACACAGGAGGATTCGTTTGCCAATGCCAAGGGTCATACACAGGAGGATTCGTTTGCCAATGCCAAGGGTCATACACAGGAGGATTCGTTTGCCAATGCCAAGGGTTATACACAGGAGATAGCCAAATATCACAAGAGCTCTGCGGGAGGTGAATACCACGTCAGGGCACCGGTGTAATGGTGAGACTGGGTTTTAAACCCGGCGGGTCCGCGTCATAACGCCAGGCCCCGCCCCTCGGCGTCCCACGTGAGCGCACCCGGAAGCGTTTACATTCGGCGCCTGGCCAGCGAGCAGCGAGGAAGCTGCTGCCAGGCGCCCCATCCCCTGACCCACCGTGACAGAACCCCCCCCTCCAGGGGCGGCCACTGGACGACCCCCAGGGGCACGGGGGTGCGCCGAATAGAAGGCCTTCACTAGCCTAGGAGCATGGACTTCCGCAGCCGGTACCCAAGAACGATCCTCCGGACCGTAACCCACCCAATCGACCAAGTACTGCAAAGACCCCCTAGACATCCTGGCACCCAGAATGGCCTTAACTTCGAACTCCTCCTCGCCCTCCACAGAGACAGGAGGCGGTGGAGCATGGACTTTGGTGTACCGGTTACATAACAACGACTTCAAAAGGTTTACATGGAATACATTGTGTATCTTAAAATGGGGGGGGTAACGCCAAAGCATATGAAACAGGGTTGAGTCGCCGTAGAATCTTATAGGGACCGATATACCTAGTGCCTTCCATGAAGTTGGCTCCTAAGAGCTTGATGTTACGTGAAGACAGCCAAACCCTGTCCCCAACTTGATACACGGGTGCCTGCCTCCTGTGTCTGTCGGCCTTTGTTTTCTGGATGGCACTACTCTCCTCCAGTGCCCGTCTCACTCTCCCCCAAGTCTCTTTCAATGATGCCAGTTGCTCATCTAAAGCAGGAATCGTGGTATCAGGAAACGTGGCGGGGAGCACGGGAGGATCAAAACCATAAACAGCGAAGAAAGGAGAATGTCCTGTGGATTCACTCACTGCGCTGTTCAAAGCATATTCTGCCCATGGTAGCAGGTCTGACCAGTTATCTTGTTGTTATGAGATAAAGCACCTGAGATATTTCTCTATGTTTTGGTTTGCTCGTTCTGCTGCTCCGTTGGTCTGGGGGTGATAAGCCGAAGAGAAAGAGAGGTCTATCCCTACGTTCTTACAAAACCCTCTCCAGAATCCGGAGATGAATTGGGTCCCCCTATCAGAGACAATCTCCAGAGGGACACCGTGTATGCGGACCGTTGGCAATGAATATGGGCACCAGTTCAGCTGCCGAAGGTAGTTTCCGAAGAGGAACATAGTGGCCCATCTTGGAAAATCGATCTATGATCGTAAGTATCACTGTATTCCCTCTTGACTCAGGTAACTCTACTATAAAATCCATGGCTACATGTGACCAGGGTCGTTCGGGGATCGGCAAAGGCTGGAGTAAGCCAATGGGTGCTGTTTTGGGACTTTTCTGCCTTGTGCACACTTCGCACACGGCAATGTAATCTTTGACATCTCGGCGCAACGTGGGCCACCAGAGGAGTTTACTGATACTAGACACAGTCTTGGTGATACCCATATGCCCGGAAGTTTTATTATCATGATAGATGTTAAGTACTTCCTCTCTTTCGTTCTCAGGTACAAAGAGTCTCGCAGGAGGTTTTCCCCCAGGAGCTGCGCCCTGGACGGTCTGCAACCTTTTCATTAGAGGAGACGAGACACTAATCGTGGTAGCGGCTATAATCCTTTCCTGGGGTACAATGGGATGCTGATCTTGGATATTATGTTCATAAGACTCATACTGTCTCGACAATGCGTCTGCTTTAATGTTTCTGGACCCAGGTCTATAGGTAAGCACGAAATTAAAACTTGAAAGAAACAATGACCATCTCGCTTGTCTGGAATTTAAACGTTTGGCATCTCCAATGTACGTGAGATTCTTATGATCGGTTATGATAACGATGGGGTCCTTAGACCCCTCTAATAAGTATCTCCATTCGGCCAAGGCCGAGATGACTGCTAACAACTCTCTATTTCCAATGTCATAGTTCTTCTCTGCCGGGGACAACTTCCGAGAATAGAAGCCGCATGGATGCAAGGGTTTGTCAGGAGCCTCCCTTTGGGACAAGACTGCACCAAGACCTAGTTCGGAGGCGTCAACTTCTACTTGGAAAGGCAGAGCCGGATCTGGATGTCGGAGAACAGGGGCAGTAGTAAAAGCTTGCTTTAGTGCCTCAAAGGCTTGAGTGGCTTGAGGTGTCCATTTCTGATTTCCCACCCCTTTCTTTGTCATAGCCGTGAGGGGGGCCACCAAGGCCGAAAAATCTTTAATGAACCTTCGGTAATAGTTCGTAAACCCCAGAAACCTCTGAATGGCTTTAAGTCCTTGGGGTAGAGGCCAGTCAAGAATAGCTGAGAGCTTCTTAGGATCCATTTGAAAACCCCAGGAGTTATTATATAACCAAGGAATTGCACAGTTACTATGTCGAATAGACATTTTTCTAGCTTACAGTACAATCCAGCCTTCAATAGTTTTTTCAACACTTGTTTCACGTGGACATGATGAGTGTCCACATCAGGAGAGTATATCAGGATATCATCCAGATATACTATGACGAATTCTTGCAGAAATTCCCTTAGAGTGTCGTTTATAAGGTCCTGGAAGACGGCTGGCGCATTACACAACCCAAAAGGCATCACCAGGTATTCATAATGCCCGCTACGTGTATTAAAAGCCGTTTTCCATTCGTCTCCCTTTTTAACCCTGACCAGGTTGTACGCTCCGCGTAAATCAAGCTTCGTATAGACACGAGCCCCTTTTAATCGGTCGAACAATTCTGTTATGAGAGGTATGGGATATGCATTTCTTATAGTGATCCTATTCAAACCCCTATAAATCGATGCAAGGTCGCAGATCTCCCTCTTTCTTGGAAACAAAAAAGAAACCTGCTCCTGCTGGAGAGGAGGACCGTCTAATGAATCCTCGTTCCAGATTCTCCCTTATGTATTCCTCCATAATGTCGTTCTCTCTTTGTGATAAAGGGTATACGTGACCCCTAGGAGGCATCGTACCGGGGAGTAAATCAATGGCACAGTCATATGGACGATGTGGTGGTAGGACCTCAGTCCTGGCTTTAGAGAACACCTCCTTTAATGCCAGGTAACATTCAGGAACCTCTGTGGACAAAGGAGGGGCTGTGGCAATATTGAGGCTACCAATCACATTAACTCTGCCTAGGCACCTAGACTGACAACTCTGACCCCAACATTTTAGGTCTCTCTGGACCCAATCGAGAACTGGGTTGTGCTCTGTTAGCCATGGAAACCCAAGAACGACAGGACATGAGGGTGATTCAATAATTTGAAATCTTATTGTTTCCTGGTGCAAAACTCCTGTTTTCATACATACATCGACTGTGTCGTGAGTGATATGTGGACATGACAGGGGTTTACCATCTATGGCCTCCACCATTAGAGGTCTTTCCTTGAGAACCAGAGGTAGGAGGTTTTTGGCAGCAAAATACTTATCCATAAAATTGCCTGAGCCCCAGAGTCTAAGAACGCCTCAGTCTTGAGGTGAACCCCCTCCCAGGTTAGGGAGATCGGTAACAGAATCCTGGATTTTTTCTTTTCATTATCCACAAAGGAGGCATACAGAGAACCGATAACCTGGGTGTTTCCTGTTCTGAATCCTAATTTGCTATGTTCAGCCCTGCTAACCCTGGGTCTCTGAGGACATTGAAGGCGGAAGTGATCTGCCCCTGCACAATAGAAGCAGAGCCCCTTTTCTCTTCTGTGCGCTCTTTCTGCTTCTGAAATACCTGTCTTCCCTATTTGCATGGGTTCAACGACTGGCAAATCTGTTTTCACATTCTCCGAGTTACCTGACGTACTGGTGTGTCTGGGTAATGAGGGTAAAGGAGGCAAGACCCTTCTGGGTCTATCTCTGGGGTGTCTCCTTTCCCTGATTTGATCGTCCATGGCTATACAGAAATCTATCAGGTGGTCCAGACTTTCTGGTGATTTTAAGGGAGCCAGCTCAAACATAAAAGCCTCGTTCAAGCCTTCGGTAAAGGCTAAGGTTAAAACGTCGTTCGGCCAAAGTACCTCAGAGGTCAAAGTTTTAAACTCTATGGCATAATCGGCGACCCTCTTATTACCTTGTTTGATGTGAAACAAGGACCTACCCGCATTGGTAGCCCTTCTAGAGGGATCAAAGGTACGTTTTAACTCAGAGGTAAAACCCTCATAGTCATAAATGATGGGTTTCTTATTTTCCCACAACGGCGTAGCCCACAATAAAGCTTTCTCTGTTAAATGATTAATCAGATATCCTACTTTGGCTTTATCAGACATACAAGAACCTGGATTGTTCTCAAACAAGATCTCGAGTTGAGTCAAAAAACCCCGACATAGGCTTGGTGTACCATCATAGCGTAGGGGTGCTTCATACTAAGCCTATGTCCTTCAGGGGGGACGGAACTGACCCTAGGTAACACTGGATCTGGAGGGTTTGTGGTACCTGTATTGGACCGATTTAACAGGGTTTGCAGAGCGAGAGAAATCTGGTCCATCCTATGGTCCTGTTCCTCTTGTCTGGCTGCGATACGTGCCAGCTGGTTAGAGAGGTCTGCGGGATCCATTGGCCCTGACGTAATGTCACGGATCCCTCTGATTACCAAACGTGTGGTCCCTTTACGCAGACCGCTCTCTACCCTTCCGATCCTTGAATGGTCGGCAAAACTAGAAAGACAATTAACCAGACAATATATAAACAAGGGGTAACACCAGACAGAGGTATGGAATAGAGTATTGTCACGAATCCTTCTGACTACCAAGATATTGATCTCTTTATGTAGCTCCCTTTCTACTCTTCCGATCCTTGAATGGTCGGCAAAGCTATATAGACAATGAAGCAGGTAACAGATAAAGAAAGGGAAACACCAGACAGGGGTACAGAACAGAGTACAAGTCCTCCCTAGGACTTTAGTAATAGCAGAGGTAATCTGATGCGTGCTTAGGGTGCCACATAGACTGACCTCGGTACCAACGTTAAGGGCAGAACCTAGAGCAGAGTAAATGCCAATACCAGGGGTCATACACAGGAGGGTTCGTTTGCCAATGCCAAGAGTCATACACAGGAGGGTTCGTTTGCCAATGCCAAGGGTCATACACAGGAGGGTTCGTTTGCCAATGCCAAGGGTCATACACAGGAGGGTTCGTTTGCCAATGCCAAGGGTCATACACAGGATTCGTTTGCCAATGCCAAGGGTCATACACAGGAGGATTCGTTTGCCAATGCCAAGGGTCATACACAGGAGGATTCGTTTGCCAATGCCAAGGGTTATACACAGGAGATAGCCAAATATCACAAGAGCTCTGCGGGAGGTGAATACCACGTCAGGGCACCGGTGTAATGGTGAGACTGGGTTTTAAACCCGGCGGGTCCGCGTCATAACGCCAGGCCCCGCCCCTCGGCGTCCCACGTGAGCGCACCCGGAAGCGTTTACATTCGGCGCCTGGCCAGCGAGCAGCGAGGAAGCTGCTGCCAGGCGCCCCATCCCCTGACCCACCGTGACACTACCCCTCCTCGCGGGTCAAAGCCCCCCCAACCTCTCTACCTTTCCATAGACAAAGAACTGTCGGCTGGGTGGAGTAGAGGTAATGTCACTGCTCTGCATGGAGAGAGCCTGTGGAGTCATGGGTTCGATCCCAGCGAGCAACCTCTCCAGTAAGTGTCCTTGGCAAGACACCTAACGGTACATACTCGCCACCCAGGACATACTTGAAAACAAGAGAAATCTCAATGTATCCTTCCTGGTAAAATCCTTTCTCAAAAAAAAAAATAAAAAAAAAAATCTTGGTTCAGGAAGAAGTCACGGCTCTGGCATTGAAAGAGGCTATCGAAGAGGTCGCTTGGGACTCCAAGTTCGTGAGCAATTTGTTTCTGGTTGCAAAAAAAAGGGTGCGGAATGCGCCCAGTTATAAAGCTAAGGAATCTCAATGTATGGGTGACGTATCATCATTTCCAGATGGAAGGCTTTCATACTCTCAGGGATACGCTCTACGAGAACGATTGGCTTGTCAAACTGGATTTGAAGGACGCGTACCTTTCGGTTCCCATGGCGCCAGCGTCCAGAGATTTCCTAGGTTCCCCTGGCGTGACCGCATGTAGCGCTTCACATGCCTGCCGTTCAGCCTTTAATCCGCTCCGTGGTGCTTCATGAAGCTCATGAAACCGATCATGGAATCTCTGCGTATACGGGGCGTACGCCTCGTCATTTATTTAGACGATGTTCTATTGATGTCAGATTCCGCGGAATTCCTTCTCCATTTATCATGGACAATCTCGCTCCTACAGGATTTGGGTTTCGTGATAAACGAGGAGAAGTCTCTGTTGGTGCCCACTCGGGGCTTGGAGTTTCTAGGTTTTCTTTTGGATTCACACGGCATGACGCTCAGTGTTCCCCCTTCCAAGGTTCGTTCCATTCACAAGGAGGTTCGTTTGCTCTTGCGGGACCCCTCACCCACGCTAAGGGAGCTGGCGAGGGTGATCGGTCTCCTGGCAGCAACTCGTCTGGCGGTTCTCCCAGCCCCACTTCATTACAGGGCCCTCCAGAGATTGAAGGCCCGTTCTCTCCGTTCGGTGGCGGACTACTCCCGCAGGGTTCCCCTCTCCGACGATGCTAAGAGATCTGGAGTGGTGGTTGACGGATTGGTCTCATTGGAACGCTCGCCCGGTGCGGCTTCCTTTACCGACATTGACTATAGAATCCGACGTGAGTCGCTCGGGTTGGGGGGCTTGCTGCGGCGTGGTGGAGACCGGCGGTGGTTGGTCGATTCAGGAACAGTGTCTCCATATAAAAACGCTCTGGAGTTACTCGCGGCATTCTTCGCCCTCAGATACTTTTCCAGGGGGACCGATCACCGCCGTGTCCTCCTCAAGCTGGACAACCGGTCAGCGGTCAGGTACATCAATGCTCTGGGGGAGGGGGGGGGACCTCGCTCGATGGCTCTGACTTCGGTGGACAACCGACTTGTGGAGTTTTTGCCTTCCTTGGGGACTGTTCGTGGTGGCCCAGTATCTTCCAGGTCTCGCCAATACGGTGGCGGACTGGAATTCACACCACCTGACGGAATTGGGGGATTGGAATCTGCAACCATCTGTGTTCGCCGCCATCAACGAGTTGTGGGGTCCTCTCAGGATGGATCTCTTTGCTTCCAGGCTGAATCGTCAGTTGACGGAGTTTTACAGTTGGCACAGACGTCTTCGTTCAGAGTTGGCCGGAGGGTCGTCTCTATGCCTTCTTTCCGTTTCAGCTGTTGCGCGTTTTGAGGCGTCTCTGCTATACAGGGTCGGAACTGGTGTTGGTGACACCGTTCTGGCGAACCCATCCGTGGTTTCCCCTGCTTTTGGAGCTCTCACTGGCTCTGCCCAGGTTGATTCCGCACTCGTCCTCCCTGCTGATGGGGCCGGACGGCCTTCCTCACCCGTTGTTACTGGAGGGGCGGTTGTCCCTAGTGGTTTGGTTGATTTCCGGTTCTCCTGGCGGGCCACAGGCATTTCGGCTAGAACTGAAGAACTGCTGCAGCAAGCCTGGGCCCCGGGTACGAAGGGGGCCTATCGATCTGCCTGGTCAGCTTGGCACAATTCGTGTTTGCGACAGGGTGAGGATTCCCCTTCAGCCCCTCTAGGGTCGGTTTTGGATTTCTTGTAATCTCCTTTTGATTCGGGATTGGCGTTTCGTACCATCAATGTCTACCGTTCAGCATTGTCTGCAGGTCACCGGGGTTTCGATAGTGTGTCGTCTCCTTAAAGGCGTGCATTTATCTCGGCCTCCTGCTCCACGTTATTCCTCTACATGGGATGTTTCTATTGTACGGAATTTTCTTCGTTCTTGGCCGGGTAATGCTTCTCTTTCATTACATCAGTTGTCTGCAAAATTGTTGGTGTTACGGTGTTTGATCTCCTGTAAACAGGTCGGTGATGTTCGGGCGCTGGACTTTGGGGCGCAATCTTTTCTCCCAGAAGGGGGTTTGTTTTGATGTGTCCCGGCGGACTAAGACCGCGATACGTACGGCGTTTTTTCCGGCATATCCGGGGATCCTGGATTTGTGCCCTGTCCTTTGCCTTAAGGAATATGAGAGTCGCACTTTGGCTTTTCGTTCACTTCCTGTGTCTCCACTGTTCATCTCCTTTTGTGCTCCGAATAAACCTGTTAGTTCGTCTACATTAGCGAGATTGGCTCGTTGGTTGTTGGATCTTGCTGGTGTGGATGTTTCACTTTTTGGTGCACATTCCATTCGTAGTGCAGCGGCTTCTAATCCTTTCCTAGCTGGTTGCCGCTTGGAGGACATTATGAAGTCTGCGGATTGGTCACGAGAGTCTACTTTTCGTACCTTTTACTTTAAGCCGGTCTCGCATTGGTCTCAGGCACTGATGCGTTGAACGTGCAAATATGAAGCCTCCGAGCCGGCCTTAAAATTACCTACTTCCTATGACAGAAAGTTTGGATTTTAATAAGGACTCGGAGTCGGGTATTTCCCACCTCTCCCGCCCTGGGGAGGGTGGGTGTGTGTTCTCGAACAGCTGGGTTAGTGCTGTGGAGGGGCGCAGCGCATGATTTTCATTTGATTCTGTTACTCATATCTGGGGTGGGTGTCGATATTTTATTGTCCGCCCTTCTTAATCCTTGGCTTCGTGTTATGTGTTTTTTTACAGCCATGTGAGTTCCTATGGAGTGGATCTTCGTGTGGACTTGTACGCCCTGGACCTCATTCAGTTAGTCGCATGAAGAAAGAGGGTGTGACTGCTCCAGCCCAGACCATTTATAGATTTGGGGGTGGGACTTACAGACTGGGAGTGTACCCCACGTTGGGGGCTTGTTTTCTGTTTTTTTCTTGTTCTTTATTGTCGCTGTTCTTTACTGCTGTGGGTGCAATAAAGAAAGGGATTGCAAATACTCACCTCCGAGTCCTTATTAAAATCAGAAGTAGGAAAATTTGGTAATTATATGATGCCCATTGTTCGGTTAAATAGCCGACTAATATTAATGGCTTATGATTAGAGGGATGGGTCTGGATTCGTTAAGTGGACTTAATATCTTTAGGTTGTTCTGTATTGCGGGCAAAGTGGACGGAATTACCAACCCCGGCACAATTAGAACATCCATATGTAAGATGATCGACATCCCAAAGAAGAGTAAAGTTGTCCACAGCCCCTCAGTAGATTCAAGTATGGGAGGTCCACATTCCTACTCATCGGGGATAGAATAAAAAAAAATTCACCATCCACCTTCAAATGAGCTAAAGGGACAAGATTTTCCTTGCTCTATCACCAAGATTGTATAGATTTCAGTAAGGCTTTTGATACTGTTCCGCATAGAAGGCTTATCAATAAATTGCAATCTTTGAGCTTGGATTCCAATATTGTTGAATGGATTAGGCAGTGGCTGAGTGACAGACAACAGAGGGTTGTGGTAAATGGAGTTTATTCGGCACAAGGTCTTGTTACCAGTGGGGTACCTCAGGGGTCAGTACTTGGACCCATTCTCTTTAATATTTTTATTAGTGATATTGCAGAAGGTATTAATGGAAAAGTATGTCTTTTTGCTGATGACACAAAGATTTGCAACAGGGTTGACGTTCCTGGAGGGATCAGCCAAATGACAAATGATTTAGGTAAACTAAAAAAATGGTGGGAGCTGTGGCAATTGAGTTTTAATGTGGATAAGTGCAAGATAATGCACCTGGGACGTAAAAACCCAAGGGCTGAATATAGAATATTTGATACATCTGAGGGTTGGGATTTAGGGGTTATTATTTCAGAGGATCTAAGGGTAAGTAGTCAATGTAATAGAGCAGCAGGAAATGCTGGCAGAATGCTTGGTTGTGTAGGGAGAGGTATTAGCAGTAGGAAAAGGGAAGTGCTCATGCCACTGTACAGAGCACTGGTGAGACCTCACTTGGAGTACTGTGTGCAGTACTGGAGACCGTATCTCCAGAAGGATATAGACATCTTAGAGAGAGTTCAGAGAAGGGCTACTAAAATGGTGTACGGCTTGAAGGAGAAAAGTTACCAGGAAAGGCTTAATGATCTTAACATGTACAGCTTGGAAAAAAGACGAGACAGAGGAGATATGATAGAAACATTTAAATACGTAAAGGGAATCCACAAGGTAGAGGAAGGGAGTATATTTAAAAGGAAACAAAGTAGCAAAACAAGAGGACATAGTCTTAGATTAGAGGGGCAAAGGTTTAAAAGTAACATCAGGAAGCATTATTTTACTGAGAGGGTGGTGGATACATGGAACAGCCTTCCAGTTGAAGTGGTAGAGGCCAAAACAGTAATTGAATTTAAGCAGGCATGTGATAGGCATAAGGCTATCCTAAACAAAAGATAAATCCAGGTTAAGTATCCATGTAATTGGGCAGACTAGATGGGCCGAAAGGTTCTTATCTGCTGACATTTTTCTATGTTTCTATGAGACCATATATCCCTTAATAGATTCACCCAAACTGTCCCCTCTAAGAAAATCCCTTTCTCTATACCGTAAATATACGGTTTCACACACCAGAGATATTGGCAAAATACACGATCTCCCAATAGAACACGAAGGAACATGCCAATAGGTCCGAAATCATCATGTGACCTGTCCAACCACTTGGAGCCATATGCACATGCGCACTAGGCTCGCGCAAAAATCAAAACTAACCAGGACCAAATCGGATGATGGACATCAGAAACACAAGGATTATCCAGCAGAAGAGGCCAGTGAGGCGAAACGCGTTCTGGATACCCCATACCTGTTTTAATTGTAATTTTTTATCAATAAACCCCTTCTTTACCTTCACAATCCCCGCATACTGTCGTTACTGCGCAGCGGAGACCCAGCAGCCCCCCCCTTCTTGATACACAAACCAGAAGGACCCAGAGGCTACAGACAGACCCCTGCAGCAGACGAGGACAGAGGAGGCGGTAAAGGGGGGGGGGGACCGGTCACCTCTATGGACCGGAAAAGTGAAAAAGATTGAGCCTGGTAACACCATAGGCTCTAATCCACGGGAGTTTGAAATTTTTGTGACTATACACCCAATGATTTTTTACCACAGTGTGCACTATGTAGGTTTCCTTTGCTTAATCCAAGAGGTAAAGACCTGCTGAATTGTTAAAGAAAGAAGCATCAGAGATCTGTTTTTTATACAATTATCAGTACATTTAATACTGACTATAGCCACAAGGTGGCAGTAACACATTAAACATATACAACTGTATATGCACTCTATACAAAACGGTATTTTAAACTGAGATTTACAAGAAACATTTGTCTCTTCATTGAAATACACGTTGTAACAGTGCCAGAAAAGACCCACTACAGCACACATCACAAACAATTCACTGTGTATATAAGTGACCCCATCCGTGTACACTAAGCCAATACATACAGGGTAATTCAAAGAGATCCGAATTGCTTGAGAAAGGTAACCGAACGCTGAAAATCAGCGTTCGGTTACCTTTCTTGGCCATTCGGCTATCCAGAGCAGGCAATTCGCCAAATCCTGGCGAATTGCCTGCACATACGGTGCCTGTTCAAGGGCAGTGAAATCCCCATAAAAAGCACTGCTTCGTCTATTCAGAGAACACAAACCAGCAGTGAAAGGTTCCCCTAATGCCCTGCCATTCGGTGGTTTAATTCGGCAGGTTTATTCAGGAGAATCCCATAGGCTTCAATGTTAAAAATATTCCTGTTTTAATTCAATATCTAATAAACCGTTCATTATAAAAAAATTCTGCAGTAAAGAGTCTCTTTATAGATTTTAGGATATTTTAAGCATCTCTAAAAATATTTTTCTTAAGTTTACTTATTTTTTCTGTAACAGCCCTTTTTATTCTCATTCATTGGATTTTATATGTAAATTTCAGACATTTTCGCTCAGTTTCTTTGCAAACAGCGTTTCTCTTTTCAATCATTCATGCAAACGGTTTTCCTAATTTATTCACCTCCCTTGTCTGCGGTGTCGGCTTTTTCCAGCGGCCTCGCTGCATGTGATCGGTTCCTGTTCCGGTTTTTCCGTTTTCGGCAGGTTAATCCAGATGTTTGAGGGTTTTCGGCGTGCATTCGCTGGGTTTTGCGGTTAGTTTTCGTCGGGTTTGCGATAGCTTTTCCCTGCAATTCGGGGACCCTGTGGTGTTTACTGAATACACCGCAGGGTCATCGAAATGGGATCGGCAAAAGGAACTGAATTGGAGAACGAAAAGTCACCGAACGTGCAGTGATTTTTCGAATCTCTTTGAATAACCCTGTTCGTTAATACGATACAGGAGTATCACATTGATGTAAGCAGCGCCCAACCGTGGATTAACCCCATTCCTTAAACCCGGTTTATTAGATATTGGTTAAAAACAGGAATATTTTTAACATTGAAGCCTATGGGATTCGCCTGAATATATCTGCAGCATGAAGCCACCGAACAGCAGAGCAATTCAGCAACTTTTCACTGCTGGTTTTTGTGCTCTGAACAGCCGAAGCATTGCTTCTCTATGGGGATTCACTGCCCTCGAACAGGCACCGTATGTGCAGGCAATTCACCAACATTTGGCGAACTGCCTGCTCTCTGAATAGCCGAACGGCCAGGAAAGGTAACCCAACGCTGAATTTCACTGTTCAGTTACCTTTCGGCCACAATTCGGATCTCTTTGAATAACCCTGTAAGACTTAAGCAATTTAACTTGACACTTCCGGCAGGCATGGTAAGTGCCAGATTGTGCTGACCAGCCTTGTTTAGAGATATCTCTGGAACGTAAAAGTCCACTGGGGGGGGGGGGGGGGTGTCAGACAGGATTTACCTACTTTCATGAGACAAGGGCCCCTGGCCCTCATATTTTCCCTCGTGTGACCTGGTCTAGAGGTCCCATCCTTTCGTCAAGTCACTTCAACATGAGGCTTTGGGGACCAAGTGGATGAGTTAAGTCCTTGGGGTAAAATAGGGGATCCCCTTGGGGGTTGACAACAGTAGTCGACCTCTGAAATGGAGGAGCCCGATTGGGCCCCCCTTGCTGGGGTTATCATAAAAGGCGCATGTAGCCCCAGATAGTCTTTCCCGATCGACAAACCTTCAGGGGTCATCTGAGTGACAGGTTTTCTCCCCATCACAATCCTCCTGTAGAGGGAATGTCAACAACTGAATTGCCTTTTGGGGGCAATAGGTGCCAGCCCTTGTACAAGGGATGGGATCAAGCGCTGGCAGAGTTGTAGGAATGCCAGTCCCTCGAGTAGCGTACCTAGCCTTGCACACCGACCTTTTACCCACACCAATGAGGGAGGGGGGGGGGGGGAGGAGAAGGCAAAACATATGCATGGCCCCGGAGGCCCCATCACAGGCAGAGGGCCTAAGGGTGCAAGAAAAGGCGGAGGCTGTGATGCCACCAAACCGTCCTGGGAGCGAGTTATTAAAAGGACGTGGAGACATTAGCCACCTCTGCTTGAACTGCCAAAGCATTTGAGGCCTGAATATTTAGGGACAACAGGGTCTGGGTTGGCCTTAGGACAGCAAAATTCCCAAATTTTCCCTCTCACCGGACGGAAAGTTTGGATTTTAATAAGGACTCGGAGGTGAGTATTTGCATTTCTCTTTAATACTCCCGCAGCAGCAGAAGAAACACATAGAAAAACACTTGGTATAACCCTTTTCCTCCCAACACAAGGATCCCCCTCCCTCAACAGTGGGCTGTCCAAAGTCCATAAGAGAACTGGTCAGGCACGGCAAAACCCTCTTCAGGCGAACAAACACCATCCGCAAACACGCCCGGTACAGGCAACGAAAAGAGCGGAGAGGGCAAACTGGAAACGGCTAAAGCGAAACATATCACTCGGCTGAAAAGGAAGCACAGAACAAGAACCGCAGATTAGGGAGTGGACCACTTCAGGAAGCCACGCAACCCAACCACAGAACCCTAAGCTAACATCCACCCAAAAGGGGAGGATCAGAGGGAACGACCGACGAAGTAGGCGCTGCGCATAGGATACAGAAAACAACAAAGTGTCATAAACAGAGCACCACAACAGGAGAGGCAAAAGACAGTCACCAATCCGGGAGGGAGAGGCAGGAAATACTCGCCTCCAAATCCTTATTAAAATCCAAACTTTCCGTCCAGTGATAGGAAAATTTGGGAATTTTAACACAGGAGCTCGGAGGCTTCATATTTGCAAGTTCAACGCACCAAAGAATCCGTCATGTGAACAACTGGTTTAAAATAGAACATGAAGAAGATTGATTCTCTGGCCGCCATGGCAGAGGAGGCCGCAGTCCCTCTCATGGAATGAGTGCCAAAGATAGTGGTATCCACGCCCGCAGAGCCCAGGAGCCAGCGAGCCCAGCGGGCGAGGGTAGTGGAGGTCACCGGGGCGTGAGGTGCATGGAACGAGACAAAAAGCGGAGGAGACACCGCACCGCTACGGAGGGAGAGCGTACGTGCCTCGTAAGAACAGAGACAACGAACCAGACACAGACGGGGATCATTCGGGAAGGAAGGAAACAAACCCGATCTAACAGAGGTCTTAGTGCGTCGAGAGACGTTAAAGCACACCCCCTCCAGGGTAAAAGAGCGGACCTGGAAGTCCAGAGCGCGAACATCACTAACCCTCTTACAAGAAAGCAAATAAAAAACAAAACCAACAGTTTTGCCGAGAGCTGTTTCAGGGACAAATCGTCGTCAGGCCAATTTGAAAGGAAACGGAGGACCATAGTAACGTCCCAGGTCGACGAGTATCTGGGTAGCGGAGGACGAGACAAGCGTACACCCCAAAGCAGACGGCAAACCAATGGGTGGCGACTAACTGGAACCCCATCGAAGCCGGTGTGAGCTGCCGAGAGATACACATTAATCGTTCAGAAGGCCAACCCGAAGTCGAAGAGGGAGGAGAGGAAATCCATCACCGAGGATACAGGGGCAGTAAGGGAATCATGGTCCCTTCCCAAACACCAGCGGTGCCAATGGCCCCATGCTGATGCATACACCCCCCTGTACCGGGGGCCCAGGATAGGCACAGCAATTCCGCAGTCCGTTCCGAAACTCATGCAGCCTGCCAGGAGAGCCGGAAATCGACCACGCCAGCAGAGTCAGACGCCTGTCGAGTAATAGAGGATGAGGAAGCCCCGCTGGGTCTGACAGCAGGTCGTCTGGGCAGGACGCGTGGAAAGTCCAACGCCATCTCCAGAAGTCTCGGAAACCACGCCTGGGTTTGCCAAAACAGAGCCACTAACACAACCTCTGCTTGTTGAACCCGAACGGCAGACAACACCTTGCACAAGAGACGGAACGAAGGGAATGCGCAATGCCTGCCTGGAGGCCAAACCTGATGCAGAGCATCCGAGGCTAACGCGTCCAGGTCCGGTCACCAGCTGTAGAATGCCGGAAGTTGACTGTTGAGGCGGGACGCAAATAGGTCTAACTGGAGGGGCCCCCAGTGCCAAGGATCGCGGACCACCCAGGGCGTTCTAGCGAACTGCGGGGGTTTGGTTGTCGAGTCGCAGAAGGATGCAGTGATGGCCAGAGGACCGCACGAAACAACGCAGGGCGATAAAGGCCGCCGAAGCTCTAGCGCATTGATATGGAGGGATAACTGAGACCAGCGACCCCCGGTTTCCGCCGAGCTGCAGCAAGCCCCCCACCTGGTGCGACTGGCATCTGATTCTATCGTAAGGGTCGGGGATGGGTCCACCACGGGTCGAGAGTTCCAGGTGAACCAATCCTGACAGGGTCACCCTCTGAGAATAAACCGGGATTTGACCGGAGTAAATGGGCCTTTGATCTCTGGAGGGCCCGATAGCAGGTTGCAGATAGTATCCCGATGACTCGGGCCAGGGATCGCAGCGAGGGGGTAGGGTCTCGCAGGAAGAGATTTTACGTATTTTCGGAGAGCGCAGACCTTCTGCAATGGGACGCTCAGGGGCATATCTACAGTCTACCAGGAATTCTATGCGATGGGTAGGGGTGAGAAGGGATTTCTCATTGTTGAGCAGGAAACCCAGATCTTGAAGGTGCGACATGGTCCACGCTAGGTGGAGGAGCAGAGTATCCAGAGGACGACATGAGGATGTCGTCCAGGTAGATTATTAAATGGACCCCCCTGGTTTCAGTAGTTTGGTGAAGCACCAGGGGGCGGAGGCGAGGCCGAAGGGTAGGCAGGTGAAATGATAGATAAGCGCAGGAGGCTGGCGCAATGGGGACCGTCAGTTAGGTGTCTTTTAGATCTATTTTTACCATCCAGTCTCTCTTCTGGAGTGTGTCTTTGGGGGTGGGGATGCCCTCCATTTGAAAGTGGTTGTACTCCACCCACAGGTTGAGATCTTTCAGATTGATCACCGGTCTTTGGCCACCACCTTTCTTGGAAACTAAAAATAGAGTACTGACGAATTTTGGTGTAAAGACATGAGACCTCCGCGATTGCCCCTTTGCCTAGAAGAAGGGCAAGAACCTCTGTGTGTACTAGTGAACGACCTGGAGGACCCATGGGCTGGAATGAGGAGGACTGGAAGGAGCCTCGATCTGTGCGGGCAAAGCCCGAACGGCCGGCAGAGCAGCTCCCACCTCTACCGGCTCTTCCAAAAACTCGGTTGGATGGAAACACCTTTTTCATGGTAGCTTGTACTTTTTCAAGTTGATTAAAAAAGGTGCCCGAGTATGTGCCCAGATTTTTAATAAATTTTTCGCCAAATAATTGGTTGCCATAGATGTAAGTTGGGGGTCCATGCGGAGGAGCATGGACTTACGCCTCTCTGCAACAATGGCCGCATTGGCACCTCCTAGGAGGCAGAGGGAACGCTGGAGCCAGCCAGAAATTTCAGTGGGGTCGGGGGGTTGTATCAGAAGCGGGCATCCTCCACCAGGTCTAATAGGTAGATGAGAGGGGAGGATACGTCTAGGACCTTATCCTCACAGTCTAAACGCACTGTCAATACCGCATTTAGCAGACCAGCCTTTAGGGGTTAGGAATTTAACAAAGTCCTCATCTACAGTGGGGGTAAGGCATGTTTTTCCCGCTGTGGTGGGACGGGGCATTCCACCCCGAAATATATTCTAGTGGTGTTATTCATGTGCTGGCGCATGTTGGAATCTACCCATAATTCCACATGAGGCATGGGAGACCAGGCCGTGGATCGGGGGTGCACCACCTAAGAGGCATGGAACATTGGGTTACCCAGAGGGTCACAGACTAGGTCTTTCTGGTATAACAGAGGTGGTGGGCCTCGCTCCTCGATTCCCAGTTCGGGGTCGTCAGGTGTGTGTAGCTTAAGAGCTTCCGCGTCATCTTCCCCATACTCGTGATCATCGTCAGAGTCCGATATATCGGGGAGCGGACTAGAACCCGTAGGTTTGGACCTTTTCTTAGGAGCCACAGTTTTCACCCCGCGGTCAAGGGCTCTCTTGCCCGAGTTGGACGCGTCAGATTCAAGCGTTTTTTCAGGGTCGCTAGCCCCTCGAGGAGCAGAATCAATGTGTTTTGATTTAGATTCATGTTTGGACCCTGATGGGGCCGCAGCATCTTGGGCAGCATCTTGTGCCGGCATGTCATGGAACATGGAGGAAGTTGAGGCCATAGGGGAGCTGTCAGGCTGCATTGCCCTGACTGAGGCTATTGCGTCTGCCATGGAGCTGTGGAAGTATTCTGAGGGTACTCACAGCAGAGGACAGGGTGGTAGATATGAAGGAGTGTAATGAGACCTCCATGGTGGCAAGTCTAGATGCTGATTTTGAGCAGCGTTTGGGTGGGGTGGCCCGAGTCCACCCTGCGAGAGGAGCTTGTGGCGGAATCTGATTCCGCGGATGGGAAGGGCGCCTTACTTGGGGACACATTGGTATGCAGAATATTCGCAAATGTGCTGGAGCCAATCGGATTCGTGGCAGAGCATGGTGGAAACGGCCGTAAACCGGAAGCATGTGACCTAAGATGGCGGCAAGATCTCACGAGATGCTGCTGTCACCTTAGGAGACTGCGGGGAGAGAGATGGACCGCGCGCTGAGTGAAAGCACCAGCCGCGGTCAGACAACTCCCCGCAGATGTCTCTGAAAGATAAAGGAGGGGGCACGGAGGGGCCAGACAGCGCCACAGGGCTTCGTAAGGAGCGAGCAATCAAAATAAACGGGTCGCAGCTCTAAGCAAAACAGAGCACAGAATCAATCACTAAGGGACGCGACCGACGCGGTTAATGTCGGGGTAAGCCGTGTCCCGAGGAAGCTAAAGCAACCAATGCTGATGCTAATCTAAACAAATAGGAAAAAAAGTTATACTTCACTTGCTGGTGCAGGAGCAGCAGAAGAAAGAGGGTTACACCGCACCTGACCAGTTCTCTTATGGACTTTGGACAGCCCACTGTAGAGGGAGGGGGATCCTTGTGTTGGGAGGAAAAGGGTTATACCAAGTTTTTTTCTATGTGTTTCTTCTGCTGCTGTGGGAGTATTAAAGAAAGAGAAATGCAAATATGAAGCCCCCGAGCTCCGGTGTTAAAATTCAGGTTTAGGGAATGAAGCCGCGGCACGTCAGAGCGGCTTAAGTGACGGGAACTCCCGTTGAAAAATAAAAAAAAAGGTAAAAATGTAACCTCCAGCAGAATAACTAGTAACCCTTGGCATCCTCCCAGTTTTCCGTTTTCATGATTTTTAAACGCTGCAGAAACAGTTGGCGTTATACAAATGACAATAATAATAATAAGGATGAATAGGAGGCTCATGTTTGCTTTGTTTTATATTAAATCTCACAGCAGCAAGAAACGTAAAACTTTAGCATGGGGGAAAAAACCATCCAAGTAGCAACTGGCCACCCCTCCAATAGTGTCCATGAAAGGCCATGTAAAGAGCAGCAAATCCTCCTTCTTGCTGCTCCTCGCAGTCAGAAGATAAGCAGTCACGGCCGTCTCCAGGGTGTTTATATTCTAGAATGTGTGGTTTATACACTTTTTTTGCGGTCCCAAGGACTGATTTGCCCAGCTTGGGGGAACCACCTCCTTGAGGCTGCAGTTCTGGTTCCAGCCTGCAGTGGTCCTGAACGCTCTTGCACTCGGTACCTTCTAGGGATGCACCGATACCGATACTAGTATCGGTATCGGGGCCGATATTGCCGTTTGCACGAGTACTTGTTACTCGTGCAAACGGCCCGATACCGGAAGCCGGCGCTGGGCCGGCTTGCCGGTATCTGCTGGGCAAGCTGGCCGCGTGCATGAAAAGCACGCGGCCAGCGTTCCCTTCCTGGCGCCGCGATACTCACCCATCCTGAAGGTCCGGTCGCTGGGCAGTGATGCGTTCCCGCGGCCACTGGGCGCTCCTGTGACGCTGCCTCTCGGCTGGAGGCAGCGTCACAGATGCGCCCGGCGGCCACGTGATCGCATCACTGCCAACAAGCGACCGGACCTTCAGGATGTGTGAGTATCGCGGCGCGCCGGAAGGGAACGCTGACCGCGTGCTTTTCATGCATGCGGCCAGCTTCCCCAGCGTTCAAGCTGCGGGCAAAGCCATGAGACCTGGGGGCAAAGCCATCAGAGCTGGGGGCATAATCCATCAGAGCTGGGGCAAATCCATGAGTGCTGGGGGCAAATCCATGAGTGCTGGGGGCAAATCCATGAGTGCTGGGGGCAAATCCATGAGTGCTGGGGGCAAATCCATGTGAGCTGGGGGCAAATCCATGTGAGCTGGGGGCAAATCCATGTGAGCTGGGGGCAAATCCATGAGAGCTGGGGGCAAATCCATGAGAGCTGGGGGCAAATCCATGAGAGCTGGGGGCAAATCCATGAGAGCTGGGGGCAAATCCATGAGAGCTGGGGGCAAATCCATGAGAGCTGGGGGCAAATCCATGTGAGCTGGGGGCAAATCCATGTGAGCTGGGGGCAAATCTCATAAATTTTTATATGAGGTCTGTTCTTATTGGAAAGCGTCACATGACATTAAATAAAAGTATCGGTACTCGGTATCGGTGAGTACTTTTAAAAAGTATCGGTACTCGTACTTAAAATCGTGGTATCGGTGCATCCCTAGTACCTTCCATTTCAGGCATGATCCTCATTGGCCAGAAGATTTGTTGCGTTGAACTAGCAAATATTTAAGTGCGACATTAAGAGTTAAACCCAACATTCTCCCTGGACGATTGGCTTTCTGCTACAGGATCTGTGTGCAAATGCAAGAGAATCTCATTTGAAACTACTGTATAGACGCTATCCAACGCCATAAACACATATTTCTGGTTCCTCCGATACATGCTGGTGTTGCACCCTGCACAAAGGGTCACTCTCCCATACCTTTAGGTCGTATCCAAAGATTGCATTGTTCTGGGCAAACATAAAAGGTGGTTAATCCTTAAATGCACATCTCTGGAAGTCTCTCTTGACCAGGAAACAAAAATCCTGCATTTTCTTCCTACCACTATTCCATTAGCTCTCGGGGGTATGATGTATTAGGGTCAAATTGGTTCTAGCTTGCCATTGGCAATAGACATGGGTCCCTACTTTACACAACGTCTTAAATCAACTTCAATGTGTTCACATATAGGAGAGGTTTTCCAGGGCACACGATTCTCTGCCCTTGTTTCAGGATACACGGGGGCAGTTTAGGTCCTCTGGTAGGTCGTTCCAGATGTACCATGACAAACTGTTACACGTTTTTATAAAGCGCTAATAGTTCCGTAGCGCTGTACAATAAGCAAGACAGAATAACAATATACATACAAGTTACACACACAGAACAGTAGGAGAGAGGACTCTGCAATCTAAGGAGAGGGGGTGACACACTAGGTGAGGGTAACTAGAGTATGTAAAATAGTGGGGTGCATGTGGGCTGAGTGGGAAGATTGAGCAAGAAATGTACAGCGGGGGATCATGGAGTGAGCCGATAGAGAAGCCTATCGTAAAGCGGCAGTACCAGATGGGTCCGGCCTTCCCAGGAACAGGCAGTCACCTATAAAAAAAAAAAAAAAAAAAAAAAAACCTTGTCTGAATTCCAGGATTCTGCTGCACAATTGGCTCCGTTTGCTGCTCCTGCCGAACTGGGTGAGAGAGACCTGGGTGTTCACGAGGTCCCGCCTTTAAAAAAAACAGCAGAGACTGTACTGTGATGAGGAGTCTGGAGAAGGAGGATGAACTCGTCCGTAATGATGTGTCGGTTTTTCAGGAGGACAGTATCAATTGTTTGCTCCGTGAGTGTATGAAGGTTATCTATCCCTCTGAGCAGGTTCTTGGTGCCAAGCAAAAGACTTTTCCGGTGTATCCCATTTCTTCAGACTATGCAGAGGGAATGGAAAGATCCTGACAGACGTGTGTTTATTTCATAGCGTTTTAAACAATTTTTTTTTCCTGTTTCGTCGGCTGACCGTAATGTTGATTCTGTTACCAGAGTGGATGTCCCTATAAGTAAATCGCTGCAGAGGCAAACCTTCCAGTTCCACCACATAACCCTTGCGGACAGTGTCCACAGTTCCATGGTCATGGGAGCTGGATCTGTTTCTGGCAGCATTGACGCTCTTGGAGAAGAGGATTGTCGAGGTGTTCCAGTTCACGATCTTCACAAGGGCACCTACACAGTTGTTTCTAGTACCAAAACAGACGGTTCTCGCCTTCTTCAGCCAGAAATCCTGCGCCAGTGGAATCTGTCGCTTCACTGTCACAGTGCATCGAGGTTCAGGCTCTGGTACTTGGTCAACTCCGGTGGCGGCTCCATTGTCCATTTGTCAGCCAGGGGTTTCCCTTCAGGTTCGGTGACTGGGTCATCGCTACCATGGGACACTTCTGCCGGTCGGTTGGGGTGGCCATTGTCAAGATGTGTGGGTGAACAGCCTCTGGTCCAGTTGTGATGGGGCAAGATCCTCCAATTTCAGGGAACTCAAGGCTGTCTGGAGAACTTTACTCAGTCTTTGTCTCCTGCTCATCTGAACAGGTGTTCAGATTCGCTCGGACAATACCACAGTGGTCAGCTATATCAATAGTCAAGAGGGTACCAGAAGCCCTCGGCTAGGGTCCCTCTCCTGCAAGATTCTGGCCTGAAAATAATTTGTTGGCCCTCAGTGCGGTTCATGTCCGAAGTCGGGACAATTAATTGGTGGATGATAAGAAAATTACTGTGTTTTTTCCTACCATAAATTCTTTTTCCTAAATATAAGCGGCAGTACCATAGCCCTCCCATTAAATTATGTTGCATTATTATGGTGTAGTTTCTTGTGTACTCAGGCCCTGAGGGGTGGGCTTATGGGTGAGGCAGGGGAGGTACAGTGTTCTCTTTTATAGGTGACTGCCTGTCCCCGGGAAGTGGTCAGGATGGGATGTACCCGTTAATAAGGGAGATGTAGACAGCGGCGTGGTTATGGAGAGTTTTGTATGTGTGCACCAAAATGATGAATTGGATTCTAAAAAAGGAAACCGGAGCCAGTGCGGAGATTGACAAAAGGGCGAGGTGCGGTGGGTGAGGTGGATGAGCCTGGCACAGGCTTTTGTTACAGACTGCAGAGCGAGAATATGGGATCTCTTCAGGCCAGAGAGAAAGGAGGTTACAGTAGTCAAGGCGAGATAGGAGGGCTTGGATGAGCATTTTAATAGAGTCCCATTCAAGACAGGGACTTACGCGTGCAATGTTTTTTTAGGTGGAAGTAGCAGGGTTTGGTTAGACTGAATGTGAGGAGTGAAGGAGATCAGAGTCTAGGAGGACCGAGAAAACGAGCCTGAAAAGGTAGTAGTAATGGTGGCACCATTCACCTGAAGGGAAATTGGTGCAAGAATGTAGAATTTAGAGGGAGGGAAGATAAGAAGTTAAATTTTAGGAATAGGAAGTCATCCAGTTGGAGACAGCCAATAGGAGGCAACAGATAAAAAGGAGAGAAAAGGTAGATTTGGGTGTCAGAGGCATAGAGGGGATTTTGGAATCCATAGGAAGAGATGAAGTTGCCCAGAGAGATGATATAGATCGAGAAGAGTAGGGGACCCAGAACAGAGCCTTGAGGTACCCCCAACTGAGAGGAACTGGGGGTGAAGAGACACCAGCGAAGGAGACACTGAAGGAGCTAAAAGAGAGCTAGGAGAGAGAGTTGTCACTGAGTAGGGGTAGACCGATTATCGGATCTACCGATATTTTGGGCCGATTTTGGGGTTTTTTGAATTTAATCGGTATTGGTGTTCAGGTCCCCGATATTACCGATTTCTACTTGCCGCTCCCCAGCGCGCTCGGTCACTGCGAAGCGCATGCAATGTTCTTGTTCCTTTGCAGGAGAAGCCGACCAATGAGGAGCTACGCCGCCCACCACATGGTCCTCGTGTCAGCATATCTGGAAACCCTGCCCCTGCATGCAGATCTCGGAGAGAGCAGGGTAAGACCCGGTCACCGGCCTGAAAAAAAAAAAAAAAAAGTTTTACGGTATATTGCTGGCTGTCAGTTCCTTTAAGTAATTACAACCAGGGTGTGCTGCCCAGTGCTCTGCTCCCTTCACTAGCCCCACGCAGTCACGCACTAACCAACCCCACTAGCTGCAGCAGCTCCCCCTCCTTCCTCAGCTCCATCTTTAAAACCCCGTTGCTCCGTCCACTGACTCCCATCCATAATGAGCAGTTACGGCCCGGGACACAGCACCGCAACCCAGAGCTCAGCCTGACCTGAAGCCCCCTTAAACACAGCCCTGCCTAAAGTTCAACCTGCAGCAGGTGAAGAAAAAAAATGGCCCACAGCGGTATGTGTGCACTTCAGTCTGCAGTGCACACACAGCTGTGGGCCATTTTTTTTTTCACCTGCTGCAGGTTGAACTTCAGGCAGGGCTGTGTTTAAGGGGGCTTCAGGTCAGGCTGAGCTCTGGGTTGCGGTGCTGTGTCCCGGGCCGTAACTGCTCATTATGGATGGGAGTCAGTGGACGGAGCAACGGGGCTTTAAAGATGGAGCTGAGGAAGGAGGGGGAGCTGCTGCAGCTAGTGGGGTTGGTTAGTGCGTGACTGCGTGGGGCTAGTGAAGGGAGCAGAGCACTGGGCAGCACACCCTGGTTGTAATTACTTAAAGGAACTGACAGCCAGCTAGCGATATACCGTAAACCTTTTTTTTTTTTTTTAAGGCCGGTGACCGGGTCTTACCCTGCTCTCGGAGATCTGCATGCAGGGGCAGGGTTGGTCGACCCCCTAATTCAATGTTTAAAATATGAATAAACATGTTCAGTTTATACCAGATTTGTGTGAAATTGTGTTCGTTTTCAAAAATTTAAGTGCACAGAATATCGGCCCCTGATATCGGTTATCGGCCAGAGAGACGGCCGATAATCGGTATCGGCCTGGAAAAAACCACATCGGTCTATCCCTATCACGGACTCCAAGTTTATGCAGCGTGAGGAGCAGGAGAGGTGGTGAACAGTGTCAAATGCAGGGGAAGGAAAGGACAAGAAGAATAAAGCAGGGAGAAGTGACCTTTGGTTTTAGCAGCAGCTAAAATAATTAGTCACCTTGGTCAGAGCCGTCTCAGTGGACATTGAGAGTGAAAGCCGGACTGGTGGGGATCAATTCAGGAGCAGCAAGAAAACCGGTGAGCTGGTTATAGACCAGGCGTTCTAAGATTTTGGAGGCAAATGGAGCAAAGAGATGGGACGGTAGTTTGAGAGGGAGGTGGGATCAAGAGACACTTCTTTAGAATGGGGGTGATCAGAGCATGTTTGAATGCAGAGAGGAAGACTCCAGAGAAGAGGTTGAAAATAGGAGTCAAAGCGGGACAATAACCATGGGCCTAACATTTTTCTCTTGGTATATGTGCATATGGTATTTCCTATAGTAGGTTTTATTGGCACAATTCTTAACATAACTTGACAACACGATAGATATATATATATATATACACCTTTACGGTGTTTGAGTGGCTTTATGAAACTAAATAATTTGTTGGCCCTGCGCGACCCTTACTGTTCTATGACATATCTCAAATCCTTAATAACCTACTTGCCCAAAACCAAAAAAGTGAACTGCTGGTCCTCGGCGATTTTAATACAGATTGGCTAAATCCTAAAAACAATAAAACACTGCTCACTGTTTAAAACTTTGCAGCTAACTCAGTTAATCTCCTCCCCCACTCGCATTAATATGAAAAGCCCTAGCCATACCTTGCTGGACTGGATTCTCTCCTCATCTCCTGATCGAATACAGGAGGCAGGTGTTCTCGCTAATAGCTTTAGTGACCATTGTCTAGTGTACTGCGTGCGCAAAATAAAGGCAATGAAATCTCCCCCAAAAGGTAATAACCACCAGGTCTTGCAAGAAATGTATTCTTGAATCCTTCCTAAGTGATCTCAAACAGCTCCCCTGGTACAGACTAAACCTAATCCCAGACCTAGACTGTGCAATTGAATACTTTCAGTCTGAGCTCCTGAAAGTCTGGAATTCCCATGCCCCGCTGCGTAAAGTGCGAGTAAAAGGGACCCATCTCCCCTGGGTTACAGCTGATCTTACACTAATGTACCGTCTCAGAGATTCACTGTGGTCAAATTTCAAGAGTACTGGTTCCATGAACGATCACTGCGAATACCGAAAATGCCGGAATGAATGCACAAAACAAACAAAAATGGCTAAAGCCCATTACTTCAATGAAAATCTAAACCATAACATATCAAACCCTAGAAACTTTTGGAGAACCATAAGTAACATACAAGCACCCCCAGTCCACTCCCAGCCAGCTGCTGTCAAAGTAAACAAAACCCTGGAACACCCCCTAGATGTAGCAAATGCCTTTAATGGTTATTTTGTTGGATGCGCCACCACTTTGATTGCCAAGCTAGATCAGAAAGGCCTCATGCAGATCAGGCCCCTCCAACTGTGCAAAGTCCCTGTATCAGACAGGAATTCAGTTTTAGACCAGTGCCTGTCAGTGTCGTTACTAAACTTCTCCGTAAGCAAAAAATGAAATACCAGTCTGGACCTGATCAAATACCAGCAATGCTGCTGAAAATCAGTGCGCCAGCAATTGCAAATCCTGTCGCAACCCTAATAAATGAATCACTGGCGACTGGATACATACCCAAACTCTGGAAGACTGCAAGGGTGGTACCTATCCATAAAAGTGGTGACAGTACTTTGGTATCCAACTACCGTTCGATATCGTTGCTCCCTGTAATGTCAAAAATTTTGGAAAAATACATCTACACACAATTACGTGATTATTATCAATATTGGAACTACTTAACCCCGGATCAGGCTTTCGTCCAAATCACTCAACTACAACCACCCTTTTAAAAGTCTGCAATGATATCCAAGCTGGGATGGAACAAGGAAACCTAACTGGAGCCATCTTCCTTGATTTTGCCAAGGCCTTTGACACGGTAGACCATGGCATCTTGTTAGAAAAACTAAAAAACTCTGGCATGGGTGATCGCACGTTAACCTGGTTTCAATCATATGTATCTGACCGATCACAATATGTGTCAATTTCTGGCAGCTCCTCCCTCCCCCTCCCTGTCACTTGCGGTGTACCCCAAGGCTCAATACTCAGCCCCCTACTATTCACAATATTCATAAATGATCTGCCCAACGTCTGCAAAGCCTCAACTGTACACATGTACGCAGACGACACCGTAATCTATACCAGCAAACCAACTCTCCGGCAGCTGGAAGCCGTGCTGCAGGAACAATTCACAGAGGTAGAAAAGTGGATCAAACACAAACTTTTTTTAAATAATGACAAAACTGTAACGATGCTCTTTGGAACAAAACCTAAACTACACAAATTGCAAAATCCCCATCTATGTGTTGGGACAAAATCAAATGTCACGCTGACCACAGTCACTTCTCTCAAATATCTAGGTATGTGGTTGGACCCTAATCTATCCTTTGGCCCCCACATCGAAAAACTCTCATCTAAACTTTACCCCAAACTAGGCGCCCTGTACAGAAACAAATCCTGCCTGAGTCCCGTGGTAAGAAAGCATATTGTACAACAAATGCTTATGCCGGCTATTGATTACGGAGATCTAGTGTACGCAGCCGCCCCACAAACACATCTTCAGAAACTTACTACATTATATAACTCATTCTACCGCTTTGCATTACAATGTAACTACATGACCCACCACTGTGACATGTCAAAAGAACTAAACTGGCCATCGCTGGAATCTAGACGCACCCTTCACCTTTCCAGCCTGGTGTTTAAGAGCTTCTATGGGAAGCTGCCACCCTATCTGAATAGACTGCTTCCCCCAGCAGCTCCCTCATCCTATAACCTCCGATCCAGGACCAGCACCTTACTTGCAATACCACAATACAAAAAGACAGTGGCTCGATCCTCATTTTCCTACAGAGCACCGCAATTATGGAATAACCTCCCAGACACCATCAAATCTTCCACCAGTCTTAAGTCACTTAAGAGCTCCTTACTAACATACCTCAATACAGAATGCACCTGTATACATGTAACCTAGTGACTATATTTCTACATATTTATTTTCTGTTAATCTGTATATTTGTGTTGTTTTTTAATATCTTGCATTTATTACTTTGTATTTCTGTAACACTTCAATGTTCTTGAACCCAGGACATACTTGAAAACGAGAGAAATCTCAATGTATCCTTCCTGGTAAAATCCTTTATAAATAAGAGGAACATAACATTTTATATTGAAAAAGAAAAAAACAAACCCAAAAACTAGTAAATATGAGCCGGAGTCAGGTTTTAAAATTTCCACATTTTCCTACTTCCAACAAAAGGTTTGGATTTTAATAAGAACACTAAAGGCGAGTATTTCCCTTTCCCTCGTCAGAGGTTTGGTGTGGTTTTCTGGCATTCTTGTATCACGTTATTTTTGTGAATAAATGTCACTGTCAGGCATAAGTAGGACAATTTGAAAATTGCACACAACCCAAAAGTCAAAAGGTGCGCATTTTGAAAAAAGCCATCACCTTCATCCGGTTCCTCTGTATAATATGTCAGTGTCTGGTCACGGGAGCAGCTGCGCCCGTTTGTGGAATCTGCAACAATAATTAGGGAGTCCCAGGACGGCACAGCGGGTTATTCCTTTAATATGAGGGTTACTCACCAGGACTTACTATCCCTCTGAGACGGACTTCTAAAGAGGAAACATAATGATGATCTGCAAGACTCAAGGATCCATTTGGGCTCTCCAGGGGGACCTCACTTGTATCAGTGCCCTGCAAAGAAAACATTATGGGATGCCAAAACAGATCAGGGAATGTGCACGTACCCGAGTAAAGAACATCCTGTGCATACCCATTAAAAGAACAATTTAGGAGGACACAAATAAGCAGAAGTGCTGACACATAAGAATATTGCCTAGATATTTGTATGATCACCAAAACTCCAGTGTCTCGGTCTCACTGGTCCACAGACATCAGGTCTACTTCCAGCACCAACCCACGTGGCGCAATGCATGGAAACTAGGGCTGCAACTAACTATTACTTTCAGAAAATCGATTAGTTGGCCGATTAATCGGATAACAGAAAAACATAGGCAAATTGCATACTTTTCTCACACAAGGTGCAGGAGCACCTGGTCACAGTGAAGGATTGATGCTACGTCCGCAGCTTAAGCCCATGTCTGTTTTCTCCCCAAATGAACACAGCTACAAGCGCGCAGATAGACATGAGGTCACCACAAAATCAGGATGAGGAGGGGGTGGGGGGCACTCCATGCAGCCTGACCACTTTAGCTTATTAGCATGTCCCTTTACAAGAATTTCATTAACAAACTGAGTAGGAGGTGGGTCTGGAGGTGGGAGTAAGTTTGGGCATGGGACTGGACCTGAGAGTGAGAGGAAGTGGGTTTGGGCAAAAGAACAGACCTGAATGTGGGAGGGAGTTTGTGGGAAGGAACCAGACCAAAGTGAGAATGGCAGCTCCAGACCAAAGAGTGGGTGACAGGCAGGTTGAGGTGGTGGCACAGGACGAAGAAAAAAAAAATATATGAGGTTAGTGTTTAACACAGTCTGACTCGGATAAGAGTGTGCTGTAGGAAAAAAAAAATCAATCGACAACTGATTAGTTGTTTCAGCCCGAATGGAAACACATCCACACCTCCCCAAAGCTCTGCCTTTATATGGGGACAGAACTGGGGAGAAGAGACGAAAGACAGGAAAAAAATATAAAGACGAAGAGTTAGGCTATAGACGAACGCATTTTATTCATGGAAGACGCGATAGCGGTCATACGATGCGCAATTTCAGCCGTGATTTTTTTTTATAGATCCCAACCAGGAAACTTTGGGTGTCTGGATGTTATGTTGGCCGGACATGAGCAGCGTTTGACGTCTCCTAATCACGCACAAATGCCGCTATGCGGATGCAGCGCTACTCTGTACGCCAGTACTAGCGGTTCGAAGTTCTTGCAAAAATGCGTTAGTTTGCCGCTTGCGTTGCGCGGCCGAACTTTCATGTGGCCGTACTTTGTGTGTGGGCCTGCGTTGGATGTCATTTTCTGCTACCACGGCTGTAATAAAGGGGTGGCTAAATGCACGTTTGCACTGCTTTCGTCTGACCCCAGCCTTAATCATTGCTGGCCAAGAAGGGTGAGGTAGGCACATTATCTGTAAAACCCAGAATTCAAAAAGTTCCACAAGAGGATCAACCCCCAGTGACATCACATGGCAAATCGAAGTGTCCATATCATGGATGTCATTAACGATACAGGGTAATTCATCCAGTACTTATCCAGCTCCTATTGGCAGCTAGGCAAGAAGCCTGTTTTTATGAGAGGTGAGGGTGTCCACCGGTTTAGAGACTTACAGGTCTCAAGGGATCTATTTACCAATGACTGCATTGAAAAGGGTTAAAACTCAACCACCACATGTGGAGCATTGAACACTAAGGCCCCCGGCACACGAGCGTTTTGAGAGCATGGAAGGAACGTCCGTGAAAGTGGACGTTCCTTCCACTCTCTGTGCTCAGCGTACAAAGCGCGATCCTCCTATGGAGAATCGCGCTTTGTATACTTTCAGCGTCCGTTTAGCTTTTTGACGGGGAGGCCTTTTTCACGTCCGGTGGAGGGCTTTCCCCGTCAAAAACCCACGGACGCAGGGAAGTGCAGGCGCACATGAGGCAAAAATACGCTCGTGTGCCGGGGGCCTTAGCTGGAGTTGCACCGTGAATAACACACACACGAAGTAAGGCTGCGTTAAACGCTATAACCTCAGAAACTACTTCGGAGCTGATTGGAGAAGATGTGCCGGCTGCATTACTCAATATGGATTTAGTTCTAGGGTTGTCAGACATAACCAGTTTTTATTTAGTTTACAACAGTACCAGAAGAAGTACAGCTACTGGGTGGAGGAGCTGTACCGCCAGTGTTTTATCCTTCTTTGGAGTCCTGTACCACCACCACACCCTTTTTGCCTTACTCTTTGATCTGCAGTTCTGCTCCTTCCCTTTGGTATGGTGCCTTCCCCCAAACGCCCTCCTACCTGTCAGGTCTGGTCTTCGGCCAAGCTCATCGTGCATGTTCGGTATCGGTCCCAAATTTTCATTTCGGTTCATCCCTACAGCCAACTAATTGATAATGAAAATAATCATTAGTTGTAGTCCTATAGCCGATCTTACAGAATCTCAGACTCCAAAGCGCGCACGTGGAGGAAGTCACTCAGACCACAGCTCAGGTGGGGAGAGGATCGCATTCATTTAGAAAAAAAAAGTCTCGGTCTTGTCTTGCAGCTTTAGGTTGGTGGCACACAAGCAGATTTTTTTCCTGGAGTCAATGAAGACCACCACACGATGCACCTGCGCACTTGTTCACGCATGGCCTTTGCGTATTGCTACGGATGCAAAAAAAAAAAAAAAAAAGGCATGGACGTGAAAAAGCTAGGAGTCCCACAGGAACTACGTGCCGCTTCCTGTGTGCGTGGATATTTGCACAAAAGTGAAGGTCGTCATACTGAAGCATCTGCCATCTTCCCATCCACGTTTAGAACTTATGAGTCTGTTGAACACAATATCTCCTGACAAAAAGTGCATCCGTAACAGACACACTGTACTCACAGGGGTGTGGAAATTTTTTAAAAAAAATTCTACTTGTCCAACGGATAGTAGTCCAATCTACTTGTCCTGACAATTTCAACAAAATAGTGTTTAAATAAAAGGTCTTTATTCATAACAGCCTATAGAGGCAGCGTCAGATACATGTGATGAATAAAGACTATGTACGTACACACACACACACACACACACACACACACACACACACATTGCAGCCCTGTGTGTGTGTATGTATATGTAAATACACACACACACACACATTGCAGCCCTGTGTGTGTGTATGTATATGTAAATACACACACACACACAGATAGATATCTAACACTGAGGGCAGCTGTGTGTGTGTATATACACACAGGCATGTTTCAGACCTCAGACCAGACATGGGGCGCTGTCCGGACGCTCTATCGGCATTCGGACAGGCCCCTGCAGTTTCCCGCGTTTCGTACCTTCTAACGAGTGCCGCGTGCAAAGTCTCCCAGCGGCCGCTCGTTGCTAAGCCCCCAGCGCGATCTTGCTCCTTCCCAATGAGCAGCCGCTGGAAGACTTTGCACGCGGCGCTTGTTAGACGGTACGAAACGCAGTAAGCTGCTGGGGCCTGTCCGAATGCTGTTAGAGCGTTCGGACAGTCGCCCCAGCCCCTCAGATGCCGGCAAGCCAGCTCAATGCTGGCTTCCGGTATTGGGGGCGTCCCTGGAATTAAGTCCGCAGAAGCCCGCCGGACTGCATCTCAAAAAAAACTACTCGCCCAGATCTTCATGTCCCGGGCGTCGAGCGATACAATTCCCACACCCCTGAAGCAGTACCTGTACGGTCGTGTGCCTTACTCTGTATTCTACTTCCTGCTGCAGGCTGTACTCTTTAAACCGTCATAAAATATATCATTTTTTATAGCTTTTCAGTCCCCTAAACTTAAAAATGCCTATGTATTTTACAGCTTGTACGGTTTCCTATGTGTGGTTTTTAGAAATCCTGATTTCAAAATGATCTTTTTAGCCATTCCCTTTGAACACTTACTACGGTAACAGAGTGTGCATCAGCCACGTGACCCATTCGTAGGTGTCCTCTCTCCGTACTCACTCGCCACCTCCTTCTCCAATCTCTGTTTGATTCCTGGAAACGAGCATTGTCGGAGAAGGATAATGGTGACTTCCGGTACAGATTGTGTATTCAGCAGTGCTACCATGAAAACCCACCCTTTCCATATAAACACCCAACAGTGACACTGTATGATCGACCAAAAGGCCACCAAGAGAAGAACCAGAGCATTAAGCTGTGTTCATGTCCTAAAATGAGTAAGACCCGAAGAATCCCAAGGTCACCGTGAGGTGCTCTCACCCCCATGCTTTGACCATCACTCCCTTTCTGTCTGAGTCTTATAGACTCGACTCTCCACGGGTTAGTATGGTCCACCATAGCGCTGACCATCGCTAGCTCTTCCTCTCGCTCCTGTACAGAAAACAGGTGATATGGATAAGGCTTTACCAGTGGACAAAGATAGAGAGATATGATCAAATGCTGACCTTGCGGAGGCGCCTGACGGTTTCCACACTTGGGGGCTTGTGATGAGACAGAAAATGCTGGCGGGGCTCGATAGTGCTGTGAGCCAATGGTTCCTCCATTGTCTTCGCCCATTCAGAGCTCACATCCTGACCTGAGGGCAGACACACACAGGCTACAGATAAATTAGATATTTCAGCACTGCATTATCCCTGCCATTTACAGAGGGGCCACACAAAGCCTGTATTGCAAAAGCGCTCAGGCAGACCCTTATTATCAGCCGCAAGCACAGAGTACCTTTAATCCTGTCTGCCCAGAATAGAAGCACAGGATCCTTGGGAGAGAATTCCTGCAAAGAAACAGAAACATGGCTTGTGTTCACATTCAGGGACATTCCCCACAAATATCATGCACCAAAAGCTAGTAGGCGCTGGACATTATTGTACCCAGGCCTGGGAGGCAGGACCCGTGCCACTGAACATAGGGCTGTGTCAGGAGAAATTCACAGACCTTCGCATTCAAGGAACACACGGCTATAAGAAATAAGCCCACCTTGGCATTTCCAGGAACAGTCTCACCACCGGCCACTGAGTCCAGATCAGCCTCTGTCACAGAGAGAAAGCGTTGTAACCCGAGCCTCATCACCCTAATTCACAGGACAAACAACATGTGTGCCATAGACCAATTCCCAACCCCAACGATGCTCCCCTCAAATGGTCAACATCATGAGATACAAAGACAGGATTGGCTCCAACCATGAGGAGCCACCATGCTGTGGGGACCCCTCAATCCACATTGTCTATTGGCCAGCAGAGGGAGAAGGGTGGGGGGACTGCCGCCCAATATTACAGAGACCTTATTCCTGATGTGGAGGCAGGAGGACGCCTGTCCCTCTACACAATCCTTAGAACTAGGGATGCACAATACCACGTTTTTAAGACCGAGTACCGATACTCTTATGTCATGTGAACGCTTTTCAATAAGAACTGACCTCATATAAAAATGCCCCCAGCTTAGAGATATATACAGAATGCCCCCAGCTCTCATGGATATGCCCATATCCATATCGAACGCTGGGGAAGCCGGCCACGTGCATGAAAAGCACTCGGCCAGCGTTCCCCTCCGGCAGCCGCAATACTCACCCCTTCCGAAGGTCCGGTCGCACAGCTGTGATGTGTTCACGTGGCCGCCGGGCACCTCTGTGACGCTGCCTCCAGCCAAGAGGCAGTGTCACAGAAGCGCCCGGCAGCCACGTGAACACATCACAGCCGTGCGACCGGACGTTCGGAAGGGGTGAGTATTGCAGCCACCGGAGGGGAACGCTGGCCGAGTGCTTTTCATGCACGTGGCCAGCTTCCCCAGCCCCGCAGATACCGGCAAGCCGGCCCAGTGCTGGCTTCCGGTATCAGGGGTGTATTGGGCCATTTGCACGCGTACCAAGTACTCGTACAAACGGCAGTATCAGCACCGATACTAGTATCAGTACATCCCTACTTGGAACGTTCTCACCCATCAAGTGACCCTGGTGAAGCAGAGTGTGCACACAGGGGGGGGGGGGGGGGCATTACACGAGAAGCACCAGCAGGAAAGGCAAGTCAAAAACGACATGGGGATTTTATCCCCGAGCCCCCGTCCTGTGTATAGGCAGCGGTACCGGTCATGCTGTTCTCCTTCAGCATTTGAATCCTGGATCTGACAGATGGGATGGCGGGAGTGTCCGGCTTGATTTCCTGCTTGGTTTCCCACAGAAGGGAAGACCAGTCTGCCCTGGATGAACAGTCAAGCTGGTGATACAGGGCCGGTTCGCCGTTATCAGCTCCCATGTCTGGCACCATGCCACGCTTCTTCCTGCGAGACTCCATCGATTCCGAGTCTGAGAAGGAAAAGCAACAGCTCAAGGTTACAAGTGAACTGCTCCAATCTGTAACCACCACACGACGAGGCAAGCAAAAGCTCGGCGGAGCGGCGGCCCACGACAAAACAAAAAGCTCGGCGGAGCGGCGGCCCACGACAAAACAAAAAGCTCGGCGGAGCGGCGGCCCACGACAAAACAAAAAGCTCGCGGGAGCGGCGGCCCACGACAAAACAAAAAGCTCGGCGGAGCGGCGGCCCACGACAAAACAAAAAAAGCTCGGCGGAGCGGCGGCCCACGACAAAACAAAAAGCTCGGCGGAGCGGCGGCCCACGACAAAACAAAAAGCTCGGCGGAGCGGCGGCCCACGACAAAACAAAAAGCTCGGCGGAGCGGCGGCCCACGACAAAACAAAAAGCTCGGCGGAGCAGCGGCCCACGACAAAACAAAAAGCTCGGCGGAGCAGCAGCCCACGACAAAACAAAAAGCTCGGCGGAGCAGCGGCCCACGACAAAACAAAAAGCTCGGCGGAGCAGCAGCCCAAGCAAGCTTGTAATGGGAAGGACTCACGGAGCCGTTTCAGTGGCGACCGTCTGCTCTCCATACTCAGTCTTGAAAAACCCTCTAAGCAAAATACCTGTGTGGGACAGAAAGGACAAAGGAATGAAATGACTCCAGACAGGGGCTAATCCATAGGTGAAGGCATCAATTGGGAGGGAGGGAGGGTACAGATAAGGAAGGGGGGGGCTGTGCGACGAAACAGATAAGGGGGGCGGGCTGTGCGACAGTACAGATAAGGGGGGCGGGCTGAGTGACTGTACAGATAAGGGGGGGGGCTGAGTGACTGTACAGATAAGGGGGGGCTGAGTGACTGTACAGATAAGGGGGGGGGCTGGGTGACTGTACAGATAAGGGGGGGGCTGGGTGACTGTACAGATAAGGGGGGGCTGGGTGACTGTACAGATAAGGGGGGGGCTGGTGACGGTACAGATAAGGGGGGGGGCTGGGTGACGGTACAGATAAGGGGGGGCTGGGTGACAGTACAGATAAGGGGGGGCTGAGTGACGGTACAGATAAGGGGGGGCTGGGTGACGGTACAGATAAGGGGGGGGCTGGGTGACGGTACAGATAAGGGGGGCTGGCTGGTGACGGTACAGATAAGGGGGGGGCTGGGTGACGGTACAGATAAGGGGGGGCGGGTGACGGTACAGATAAGGGGGGGGGCTGGGTGACGGTACAGATAAGGGGGGGGCTGGGTGACGGTACAGATAAAGGGGGGGCTGCTGGGTGACGGTACAGATAAGGGGGGGGGGCTGGGTGACGGTACAGATAAGGGGGGGCTGGGTGACGGTACAGATAAGGGGGGGCTGGGGACGGTACAGATAAGGGGGGGGGGCTGGGTGACGGTACAGATAAGGGGGGGCTGGTGACGGTACAGATAAGGGGGGGGCTGGGTGACGGTACAGATAAGGGGGGGGCTGAGTGACGGTACAGATAAGGGGGGCTGAGTGACGGTAAAGATAAGGGGGGGCTGAGTGACGGTACAGATAAGGGGGGCTGGGTGACGGTACAGATAAGGGGGGGGGCTGGGTGACGGTACAGATAAGGGGGGGGCTGAGTGACGGTACAGATAAGGGGGGGCTGAGTGACGGTACAGATAAGGGGGGGCTGAGTGACGGTACAGATAAGGGGGGCTGAGTGACGGTACAGATAAGGGGGGGCTGGGTGACGGTACAGATAAGGGGGGGGCTGAGTGACGGTACAGATAAGGGGGGGGGCTGGGTGACGGTACAGATAAGGGGGGGGCTGAGTGACGGTACAGATAAGGGGGGGCTGGGTGACGGTACAGATAAGGGGGGGGCTGGGTGACGGTACAGATAAGGGGGGGCTGGGTGACGGTACAGATAAGGGGGGGGCTGGGTGACGGTACAGATAAGGGGGGGGCTGGGTGACGGTACAGATAAGGGGGGGCTGGGTGACGGTACAGATAAGGGGGGCTGGGTGACGGTACAGATAAGGGGGGCTGGGTGACTGTACAGATAAGGGGGGGCTGGGTGACTGTACAGATAAGGGGGGGGGCTGGGTGACTGTACAGATAAGGGGGGCTGGGTGACGGTACAGATAAGGGGGGGGCTGGGTGACGGTACAGATAAGGGGGGGCGGTGACGGTACAGATAAGGGGGGCTGGGTGACGGTACAGATAAGGGGGGGGCTGGGTGACGGTACAGATAAGGGGGGCTGGGTGACGGTACAGATAAGGGGGGGGGCTGAGTGACGGTACAGATAAGGGGGGGCTGGGTGACGGTACAGATAAGGGGGGGCTGAGTGACGGTACAGATAAGGGGGGGCTGGGTGACGGTACAGATAAGGGGGGCTGAGTGACGGTACAGATAAGGGGGGGGCTGAGTGACGGTACAGATAAGGGGGGGCTGGCTGTGACGGTACAGATAAGGGGGGGGCTGAGTGACGGTACAGATAAGGGGGGGGCTGGGTGACGGTACAGATAAGGGGGGGCTGGGTGACGGTACAGATAAGGGGGGGGCTGGGTGACGGTACAGATAAGGGGGGGCTGGGTGACGGTACAGATAAGGGGGGGCTGGGTGACGGTACAGATAAGGGGGGGGCTGGGTGACGGTACAGATAAGGGGGGGGCTGGTGACGGTACAGATAAGGGGGGCTGGGTGACGGTACAGATAAGGGGGGGCTGGGTGACGGTACAGATAAGGGGGGGGCTGGGTGACGGTACAGATAAGGGGGGGGGCTGAGTGACGGTACAGATAAGGGGGGGCTGGGTGACGGTACAGATAAGGGGGGGCTGAGTGACGGTACAGATAAGGGGGGCTGGGTGACGGTACAGATAAGGGGGGGGGCTGGGTGACGGTACAGATAAGGGGGGGCTGAGTGACGGTACAGATAAGGGGGGGCTGGGTGACGGTACAGATAAGGGGGGGGCTGAGTGACGGTACAGATAAGGGGGGGGCTGGGTGACTGTACAGATAAGGGGGGGGCTGGGTGACGGTACAGATAAGGGGGGGGGCTGAGTGACGGTACAGATAAGGGGGGCTGGGTGACGGTACAGATAAGGGGGGGGGCTGAGTGACGGTACAGATAAGGGGGGCGGGCTGAGTGACGGTACAGATAAGGGGGGGGCTGGGTGACGGTACAGATAAGGGGGGGCTGGGTGACGGTACAGATAGGGGCTGGGTGACGGTACAGATAGGGGGGGGGCTGGGTGACGGTACAGATAAGGGGGGGCTGGGTGACGGTACAGATAAGGGGGGGCTGGGTGACGGTACAGATAAGGGGGGGCTGGGTGACGGTACAGATAGGGGGGGGGGCTGGGTGACGGTACAGATAAGGGGGGGGGCTGGGTGAGGGTACAGATAAGGGGGGGGGCTGGGTGACGGTACAGATAAGGGGGGGCTGGGCGATGGGAGGAAACACATGGCGGTTTGACTCACTGTATTCCAGGGACACGAGACTAGGTTGGAGAATCAGCTCCCGCTTCTCCCGGGTTGCGGTGAGGTGGCGGGGTCTCCCGGGTTGCGGTGAGGTGGCGGGGTCTCCCGGGTTGCGGTGAGGTGGCGGGGTCTCCCGGGTTGCGGTGAGGTGGCGGGGTCTCCCGGGTTGCGGGTGACGCTCCTGATTCAGACCAATGAAAAGTTTCAAATCAAACTACCCGCGCTATAGGCCCCGCCCCATAGTGGTGGGCGCAGATTTCTCCTGCTAAGCTCCGCCCCTGGGCGGCAGACACAGGTCTCGCGCGATGCGACTGAAAACGAGCGGGAAAGTGAAATCACGGAAGGTCACAGGGAACCAAGATGTTACCTCAGGAAGGGCGGCTCCAGTAGCGTCCATCTTACCTCACACGGTATATATACCCCATGTAACACAATTACCTCATGTCTCACACGGTATATATACCTCATGTAACACAATTACCTCATGTCTCACACGGTATATATACCTCATGTAACACAATTACCTCATGTCTCACACGGTATATATACCCCATGTAACACAATTACCTCATGTCTCACACGGTATATATACCCCATGTAACACAATTACCTCATGTCTCACACGGTATATATACCCCATGTAACACAATTACCTCATGTCTCACACGGTATATATACCCCATGTAACACAATAACCTCATGTCTCACACGGTATATATACCCCATGTAACACAATTACCTCATGTCTCACACGGTATATATACCTCATGTAACACAATTACCTCATGTCTCACACGGTATATATACCCCATGTATCACAATTACCTCATGTCTCACACGGTATATATACCCCATGTATCACAATTACCTCATGTCTCACACGGTATATATACCCCATGTAACACAATTACCTCATGTCTCACACGGTATATATACCTCATGTAACACAATTACCTCATGTCTCACACGGTATATATACCCCATGTAACACAATTACCTCATGTCTCACACGGTATATATACCTCATGTAACACAATTACCTCATGTCTCAGACGGTATATATACCTCATGTAACACAATTACCTCATGTCTCACACGTTATATATACCCCATGTAACACAATTACCTCATGTCTCACACGGTATATATACCTCATGTAACACAATTACCTCATGTCTCACACGTTATATATACCCCATGTAACACAATTACCTCATGTCTCACACGGTATATATACCTCATGTAACACAATTACCTCATGTCTCACACGTTATATATACCCCATGTAACACAATTACCTCATGTCTCACACGGTGTATATATACCTCATGTAACACAATTACCTCATGTCTCAGACGGTATATATACCCCATGTAACACAATTACCTCATGTCTCACACGGTATATATACATCATGTAACACAATTACCTCATGTCTCACACGGTATATATACATCATGTAACACAATTACCTCATGTCTCAGACGGTATATATACCCCATGTAACACAATTACCTCATGTCTCACACGGTATATATACCCCATGTAACACAATTACCTCATGTCTCAGACGGTATATATACCCCATGTAACACAATTACCTCATGTCTCACACGGTATATATACATCATGTAACACAATTACCTCATGTCTCAGACGGTATATATACCCCATGTAACACAATTACCTCATGTCTCACACGGTATATATACCTCATGTAACACAATTACCTCATGTCTCACACGGTATATATACCCCATGTAACACAATTACCTCATGTCTCACACGGTATATATACCTCATGTAACACAATTACCTCATGTCTCACACGGTATATATACCCCATGTAACACAATTACCTCATGTCTCACACGGTATATATACCCCATGTAACACAATTACCTCATGTCTCACACGGTATATATACCCCATGTAACACAATTACCTCATGTCTCACACGGTATATATACCTCATGTAACACAATTACCTCATGTCTCACACGGTATATATACCTCATGTAACACAATTACCTCATGTCTCACACGGTATATGAAGAGAATAATGGTCTCCAATTGTCCGTCCTTAACCCCTAAGACCCTGTCTTAGGCACACCTTGAGTTAACTCTCATTCTGCGCAGGAGAGAGAGAGAAATCAAAACACACGAGGCATTTTTTTTGTCTGGCATCCCTCTCTCTGCCTTCCAACGGTTCTTGACACTTATTTATACCCTGTGTCAAGGCGCTGGCTCTTTATTTCATTAGTTCATTTCAAAACATAACATCGTTCATTGGCTAGTTTCAATACAGGTCTGGTGACACATTTCTGGACAGTCCCGTGGCCCGAGGCATGTGATTTCTTGTGACATGCTATCTCTTGAGAAATGCTAGCCATCAGTTCATTTCTTCAGACATTTCTAAAGAACATTTCTAAAGACCAGTATCTAAAGACATTTCAAAAGAACATTTCAAAAGATCAGTATCTAAAGACATTTCAAAAAAACATTTCTAAACATCTTGAAAATGAGCCCCAGTCCTAATATACTGCTGATTATCAATTTATCTTAAATTAATATTATAATTCACGGGGTGTTATTTAACTACTTATAGGGTCCTTCTTATAGGTCAGCAGATGGTGGTCTGAGGATTCCTTTCCTTCAATCCCCTCTTAGAATCATAGTATGATCATACTGTTTGATTCTTTCTTTGTTTCATCTATCTACTGAAAGTTAGTATGGGTTGGGGAGCGAGACCCTCAATACCCATGTGGATCAATATAGAACCAGCGGGAGCTGTACCTGCCACAGAACTGGTAACACATGGCAGTCTCCCAGTGCCTATTTATCTTCCTAACCTACCTTTTTCAGCCAATATCATGTCCAGAGCCATCCGGTTCTGGAACGTCATAATGGATGTGGATTGTAGTTGGTCAGCGAGGCCCTGTAAAGCTTCGCGAGTATAATTAACAAATCTCTGCTGGTTATAATATAAATAGTTAATCCAATCTACATTCTTATTAATAGTAACAAGAGGTGCTAGGAATGACTCAAACCCTGCCTTTACCTGATCCCTTGCTTTAAATTCATCAGGGACCCCTCTTGGTACCCCTATAGCATCAATATAGACATGCGGATCAAGACTACCTTGTGGGCTTGGGACTTCCCTTTTCCTGCGACGTGAGCTAATATTTGGAATTTCCTCAGGATCCGAAACAATATGAAATCCCATTATGGCCTTAGCTAGGGCACATTCACCTGACCATTGAAGGGGCAGACGCGCCCTAATCTTGAGGTCTCCACATATCCAGTAGAGATCCCCAATCAGAAAAACCTGATTCTGTAACTTAATACTGTTGATATTGCTATAATTGGCACAATAACCCTCGGGGAAGAAGGTGAGGTTCCTACCTTTTTCTGCTGACCTATAGCAGGTATAGTTCCCTGGGTAAACATGTATCCCTTCTCCTGGTTGTGGGAGGCGTTAGTATGGGGTAGCTATTCTTCCAATATTCACATAAACTCTGGCTATCAGTGGTGTTAGTATATAAACTAAGAAAACATTCTTCTACATCTTGCGGAATATTAAAAGGTACAGTGCCTAGATGTGGCCTAGCAGCACCACACACATAACAATTTGTACTGTTATTGTTTAGGGCACTAAATTTTACCCATTCTAGCCAAACATTTACATCTGAAAATCCTGTTTCCATTACTATGCTGTCTTCATAAGTGGGATTGGCTATTGATTTGGTGTTAGGTAGGAGAGGAGGAGGTCTCACTACCTCTCCATATTTCCTGGGTAGGAATGGGTTCTCTTCCTTCTTATAAATGGCCATATCTTGGAGTTTGAACTTGTATCGAGGGAATTTGGTTGTGGCAGTTGCGTATATTCCCATTACATAGACACCCGTGTCGGCCTGGGAAGGGTGTTGTATAGTCAGCGTCAATTGTACTGACTGAGCTCCGCTTCTTATTGAGCACCGCCACCCACCTCTCCCAATTAAAGTCATACGATTTAATAGGCTTTGTCCCTCGGAACTGCGTCGTCGTGCGGCGCTATCTGGTTTATATCCCCATCTGTTAACTACGGCATCAGAGGTACCATATCCCATATTGCCCGTGTCCCACCCCACTGCGCCCCAATAATCACAATTATGTCCCCAGTACTCATCGGTTACACATATATATACAGTTGCCTTGTACAGTATCATACTGCAGTAATGGTGGACAATAAAAAAAAAGTGGCCAGACAGTGATGGTTTGGGTTGGGGTTCTTTCTGGTAGGGGGTGTGGACAATAGGGGTTGTGATATATGTTCCGAAGGGGGGGGTAAACATATTATTTCAGTCTTTTTCTTCCCCCCCACATGCGTCTCCATACTCTTCGAAAAGGATCATTGGTTGTCATCTTCTCTTTGTTGGAAACCAGGGCTATCTGCCCTCGTGAGTGTCTCTTGGTCCGGGTCCTCTTCCTGATGGAGGCCAGGGCTATTAGCTGCCCCCGTTAGTACCCCTTGTTGAGTCCTTTGTTGAATCCGCTTGACTCGAGAGGGTCCCTTGTTGAATCCACTTGACTCGAGAGGCGTGAATCCAGACTGGGCTGTCCTCTGTCAGTATAGCTGTGCGGGTTACAGCTACCACCGTGGTCTCTGGTCCATAGGCGAAATCCTCTGGTCTTTTTCTTTCTGTAGCGCTTTACCAGCACCTTGTCTCCTGGATTAAATGGGTGGGTTGGTTTGTCTGAAAGAAAGGGAGACTTAAATATAACTTCGTCTCTGGTTGTCTCGAGGGTTGAGATCAGCTGCCTAACATATTCATCCCTTATCTGCTCTAAGTCCCCTGTCTCCACTGTTAGCCTACCTGTAGACCATGGTAATGGAAAGGGTCTGCCCATAAGTATCTCGAAGGGGGAGTAGCCTGTGTTCCTATTAACCGCCATTCTGATTTCAGCCAGAATGATGGGGAGTACCAATTTCCAATTCTTTAGCTCTTCTGTGGTTGCATATTTTTGTAAAGTACAAAATAATTGGTCCCTATCCATTGTGGGAGGTCGCAAAACCCGGCATTACTAGTTTAGCTATGTCCTGTTGTGCTGCTCGTTTAGCTGCTTGGTCAGCCAGATGATTCCCTTTTGGAATAGGATCTGACGCTCTGGTGTGTGCTCTACAATGTAACACCGCTATCTGAGAGGGCATAAAAATGCTTGCTAGGAGGTCCGTGACCAGGGTTGAATGGGAAATCTTCTTGCCATATGCGGCCACAAATCCCCTCTTTTCCCATATCGTCCCATGGTCATGGACCACACCATAAACATATTTGGAGTCAGTGTATATCGTGACAGGTCTACCCGCATAGAGCTTGCATGCTCGCGTTAATGCAATCAGTTCTGCTGCCTGGGCAGACTGGTAGGGTACAGGCCCTGACTCTAGAACAGTGTCAGGGAGTTGAACCTACTGCATAGCCTGCATAATAAGTGTTGTCATTGGGGCGGGTACAGGAGCCGTCAACAAAGACAACATCTGCGTCCGGAACAGGTGTTGACATGAGATCAGTGCGGGGTGCAGTTTCAGACTCAATGGAGAGAGCACAGTCATGTTCGAGTGGGATGGTATCTAAGGGATTCTTAAGACCCAGTAAAGCGTTTAGGATTGGTGCTGGACCAGAGACACTTGAACTGTATGCTATGTGCAGTGCAGGGTTGCTTAGCAGTGTGACTTCATATCCACTAAAGCGCTGTGACATGTGCCGTGTATGTATGCCCTTAAGTAAAAATAAAACATCATGGGTTGTGGGTAGATGAGGATCGTACCCTAATGTGTATTGGCTTGCCATACTAACGACCATTGCACATGCTGCCAGGGCACGCAAACAGGCCGGCATCCCTTGTACCGTTACTGGCAAAATCTTTGAAAAAAAATACTATGGGGCTCAACCGGCCCCCATGTTCTTGCGTCAGCACCGCGGCCATGGTTTTACACTTGTCCCTTGCAAACAGATGAAATGAAAGTACATAATCAGGGAGGCCTAGCGCGGGGCTTATCATCATTGCATTTCTGAGAACCTTAAAAGCATTTAACATTTCATTAGACCACGTTATCACATTGGATTGACCCAACAGGGTGGCTTGTCTCAGAATGTTATCATAATAGGAGCAGTCAGGGATCCACTGTCTGCAATAGTTTATCATGTCTAAGAATGACAACATGTCCTTCTTAGTTTTCGGGTTGACCAGGCCCGTGACAGACTGGACTCTCTTCTGACTGATGCTCCGTTCCCCCTGTCTGAGAACAAACCCTAAATATTCAACTTGCGTTTGACACCACTGCATTTTTTTTTCAGAGTGGCCTGCAGTACAATACTGTAGACCACCGGGGCATCAATGTACCCCTGAGATAACCTTTTCCATATAAATTGGGTGCCTTCAAATGAAAATGCAAAAAGCAATGCCGTTTCCTGGATGTACAGGGATGCTAAAAAATGCATTCTTCAGGTCAATTACAGAAAAATGTGTATGTGTCGCTGATATTGATGACAGAAGTGACGTGACATCTGGGACAATTGGCGCAATTAGAATCACTAGGGAATTAACTGCGCGCAAGTCTTGAACGAACCTGACAGTCCCGTCAGCTTTGTTCACGGGGTTAATTGGGGTACTGAAGGGGAAGACTACAGGTTCCAGGATACCATCCTGTAGAAACTGGTCAATCATAGGACGTAGTCTGTCCTCTTTCTCTTTTTGACAATGTTTAAAAATTCTATTAATATCTTCTATTTCTATCGCCTTTTTAAGTAACTTATTCCCCACGGTCATAAATGGAAAATGGGTTTTGTTGGTGTTATTCTCATATCTTAAGGCTTATTAATGGCGATCCTTTGTTATATACGAGTGGCCATAATAACGAAAGTCAGTATATATTCTTCTGCTTTTTTTTGTTTTTTTTCTATTTTCTCTTTTACTTCCTCTTTTTCTTCTGCTCTTATCTCGTCTATCATTTTTATGTCCCTAGTATCTTCTATTTGTGGTTTACTAGGGGCTGACGATGTACATTCGATTGCTGCAACAGCACCGAGTATTTCGGTGTCTTGGAAACCAGCAAGTGAGGGATACATTGTGTATTTGTAAGAGGGAGGGGGGCGAGGGCCCCAGTCCGCTCGTGGGACTTCCTGTTTTCTCCGTAATATGCTTAATTCTATTTGATGTAATCTGGCGCTGTCAGAGGACAATGGGGTCCCTCTTCTACATTGTTTCACCATTAATCATTGTCCCCCCCCTCCCTAATTTCATATATGTCATATCCCATTGAGGGTCTCCTGCATAGTGGGGCCATGCCTCGGTGTCACCAAGACATAAGCCCTTTCACTATATCCATATAGAATGGGCTGTGGTCTCCCTGTCTGAGGAAAGGATCACAACGCCCACTGCTTCTGTCCATCCCGCCATACTATCTATCCATGGGTTAATTAAATAGCAATCTGTACCCCCTACTCGTGCTACATAATCTTTACAAAACTCTCCTATTTTCAGTAAGGGATATTCTTTAACCTTGCTACTTTGAATACCCATGGTTAGTTGAACAATTGAATAATCAGGCAGGTAAAATAGAGAAAGAAAGAAAAGAGGCTCTTCACAGTGCTCGAAAAGAAAAACAATTTAAATTCTTACTATATATATATCTCTATGCTACATGGATCAACAAAAGATGAGCTAATTTAAGGATAAGTAATAAAAACTTATTTAGTGAATCCTCCCCTAATCTCGAGAATCAAACTTCTAATCTTTTGCTTTTATTTTGTAGTTATATAATTCCTTCATATCATAAACAAAAATTTATAAACCACAATCCAATAGTATATAAAAACTAGCTTCACAATATATATATCTCTGGTTAGTAACTGCATACATGACCAACATCATCCACCCCATCAGTCAGCAACTAACACACAAATGGCCAACAAACACCTCTGCTTAATACAACATACACCTCACAGCAAACAATGTCCAACCAGTCAGCTCTTATATATATACATATATATATATATACAATACCATCAGTATACAATGGGGCAAAAAGTCTGCCCTACCTTACAGATTTTCCTGCCAACCAATTAACTTATCACTCTAATAATATATACTTTAACAATATATACTGTGGTAGGTTGCTCAAAATATGGCCCGGACAGCAGGAGATTGCGGCTCAGGTGTACTTTTATTATAAAGCAGAACACAGTCTTTTTCAGCAGTTGGGGAGGCTTCCCCTTTTATGCACAAACAAAACTAAACAAAACAATCGGCCTACTCCTGTCAGGAGCCTACCTCTTTTCCGTAGTGCCCTTACTACCGGTTACTGGGCCAGCTACCCGGGCCCAGTACAAAAAAAGTAAATCACGCATGAGAGATTCTCACCAGTCTCTTTCCTGCAGAGTACAGCGAAGTCACGACCTCTCTCTCCCAGGGTGGATTGCTACTGAGAGAGAGATCCTCCCCTCTCAGTCCTGCTAAGAAGACCCAAGAGGAAACGCCTACAGGTGTGCTAGCTGGAAGGGTGTTAACCCTTCCTACCAGGGATATACTGCCCTCTGGAGCCTCTGGCTCACAAAAACATGGTCCAGGACATGGTTAGAATAAACAGGGCCCCGGACCCTGTTACACATCCCACCCCCCAGCTTAACACAGGAGTGGGAAGCGGCCTCCGCCGCAAGGCCGTGAGCCCTAGACAAAGCATCGGCATTGCCATGAAGGAGACCTGCACGGTGTCTCACCACAAAACTAAACGGCTGCAAGGATAAAAACCACCTCGTGATTCTCGAGTTCCGGTCCCGGTTGGTATGCATCCATTTTAACGGGGCATGGTCAGTGACAAGGGTGAAACGCCTGCCCAACAAATGATACCGTAAGGCTTCCACAGCCCACTTTATCGCTAAGCACTCCTTTTCTATCGTGGCATAGCGCTGCTCCCTGGGCAACAGCTTCCTGCTCAGATAAAGAACGGGGTGCTCCTCATCGTCAACAAACTGGGACAGCACAGCACCCAACCC